>BTHU01000017.1:2350000-2772500 GCA_036184795.1 Tokudaia tokunoshimensis
CGTTCTTACCCTCAGGGAGCTAGCTGTCCTGCACAGGGAACAAAGGAGTAAATAAACAATTCTGAATATAACCCGCATTAAATGTCTTAAGTCATGTAGCCCAAGCTGGCCTCAAGCTCAATATGTAGCCAAGGATCTTAAACTGCATCCTCCAGCCCCCACTTCTTCATGCATGCACCACCATATCTCGTTTTAGGTGGTGCTGGGATTGAACCCAGGGCTTGATGCTTACTAGGGAAGTGCGTTCTCAACTAAGCCCCAACCCCTGAAGCATTTTCTGACTGCGAGGAGGGAGTCATGGGCTTGAAGCTTAGCTCGTATTGGCAGAGCAGGAGACTGAGCAGGAGGGTCAGTACCAGGTCAGGTAGGAGTAGGCAGGAATATGGATGATCCAAGGTCTGGTTCAGGGATACACAAGGCTGTGGTGATGCACCCAGGTGGCCGGGTTGGAGAAGGGATTCAGAAGTGACTGTTGAGGAGTAGGGAGGGGCTGAGGTTGGTGTGTGAGTGAGAGTCATCTGTGCAGACACCTCCTGGACACTGAGGAAGGTTCGCTGGAGCTTTGTAGTGAGGAGGTCTTAGGAGCAGGTTTGAAAATGGAGTCAGAGGTTCTGAGAGGCAGCAAGTGGGAGGAAGGGTTTTGGAAGTTGAGTAGAGGGGATCACAAAGCCACACTGGGGTGTGTGTGGAGGAAGAGGGGACGTCTAAGGGGGCTGGGCGGAGCGAGCATTTGGGGTACGGAGAGAGTATAGCTGTACAGATGTTGCTGGCTGGGGGAGGCATGCCTAGTTGAAGCCGGAAGGGATGGATTTGTAGGACAGCTTGTTGGTGTGGATGGTTAACACCAAAAGCAGACTGTAGTCACTGAGACGAAGGCTCTCCACAGACCCGGAAGCTATGCGGATGAGCATGTACATCTCTCCCAACCTTTTGCTACATCAACATGGATGTTCATTAGTATAGGTTTTCTTTAAACAAGATTTAAAGGCAGTTGCTTTAAAATGTTGGTGTGTATGTGGGATGCATCTTTATGAAAAGTCCCATTATCACAATTCTTCTCTTCAGAAACTGAGGCATAGGGAGCCAGTTGAACACATTTTAGGTTCTAGGGCTGGGCTGGTAAGATGACTCAGCAAGTAAAGACATCACTACCAAGCCGGGTGACATGAGTTCAATCCCTGAAACCACATGACAACATGAAAACCGATTGCTAGAATCTGTCCTCTGACCTTTACACATACAATTGGTCTATACACACACATACACAGTTCACATAATATGTAAATGTTATTTAAAAAAATTAAAATCCCCAGATGGAGAGGCCATCATGCTGGTCTGGGGTGGAGGTTTTAAGCACCATGCCTTCCCTCTCAAGTTCAGTGATAGCCTGGTTAGCTTTCAGCACACTCCTGGAAGGAAGTGGAATTGCTTCAGGAACTTTCTCCTGAAGTCTCTGAAGCCCTTTCTACCTCATACACCCAGAACAGCGTCTGTCGGGAATGGACTTCGCTTGGCAGGTTAGCAATGGGTCAGTTCTCCCTTAGGTCTATGCATGGCAGTCAGGTGACCCATTAAATCACCAACAGAGGTGACCAGTGACAGGTACACTCATGGATGGATCAGTTGCTGTCAATTATATTATGTGCATATATAGTAAATCGTTCTTAAAATTAGCGACCAGACAGCATGCATGGGGGGGGGGGTGAGTTTTGTTCATGAACTGATACAGTGTGCTCCTCTAGTGTTCCATTCTGTGTGTGGCTGGGAGCGGCTGAATTCTTAAGAGTATACTGCCCACAGTGACTCCTTGCCCAACGCTGGTGTGCCCTGCAGTCTATGCTACATGGGACATCTCTGCTGAGCGTCCCATGGAATGGAGAGGTAGACTCTTCTGCCTGTTTTATAAAAAAGCAAACTTAGGAGTAGGAACTAGCTCTGAATGACTTCACCAGGAGGCAGGAAGCTGGAAATAGAAACCTGACCTGATTGCTCTCGTGCCTGTGCCCGATTCGTCGGCTAGAACTCACTCGCCTCAAGATCCCTATCAGCAGAAATTATTTCCCTTAATCTCCTGGGAGCATGCTTTAATATTTTTATGCTTGCTTAATGATAAATGTCCAGTCTGCCTTTTTTAATGAAGTAAAAATGAAGTCTATCCAGGTTACTTCTGGAGACTTCTTGGGTCTTTCCTTATGTGTGACAGAAATGTGTGTAGCCACGTCATAAAGTGAACAGAGATGGGCCGAGCGCCTCTCTGTCTCCATCGTCCCTAGGAGTCGTCAGGCCTCGGAGAGTCCAGCTGTGAGCCACTGCTTTCCAAAAGCAATTTGGACATTCAGAGTCTCTCCCATTTACTATGGGCTCCTACTCTGTAGTTTTATTAGTGATTTAAAAGTATACTTCGGGGGGTGGCTAACATGTGTCATCCACAGGGAATGATACGTTCCTAGCAGAGCCAGACCTAAATGGCTACCCTACCAGTGCAGGGATACAAATGAGGCATCCCAGAGGCCACCAGGGCTCTACCTGCAGGGAGGGTTGAGAGGAAGGGGCAATTGTAACCCAGGGCTTGAAGTCAGTTTTTTAGAGATATCTTCATGTGGTTCTGCCTTTTTGAATGGAAGGGGACAATTGTTTGAAGGTATGGAAGGGAAGGGAACCTGATGTATAGAGATAGAAACTCTTGGGGCTGGAGAGATGGCTCAGCAGTTAAGTGCAGTGACTGCTCTTCTGGAGGTCCTGAGTTCAAATCCCAGCAACCACATGATGGCTCACAACCATCCATAATGAGATCTGATGCCCTCTTCTGGTGTGTCTGAAGACAGCCACAGTGAGCAAGCAGGGTCGGAGCGGGAAGAAAAAGTGTCTGAAGACAACAGCTACAGTGTGTGCTTACGTAGAGTAAATACATCTTTTAAAAAAAGAGAGAGAGAGCTTGCTTTCGGCAGAAGCAGCTGGAAAGAGCTATGCTTCTTTTGAAACAATCTTCAGGAGGAAGGGAGACAGACCGGTGCTGTGTCCCTGGAGTAAGTACTAAGGGGGTTTGAAGTAGTGTGATGCTCAGAGGTGCTCAGACACTTTTGGAAACCAAATGTTTGCAGAGGTAGATATGCTGATTATGTGACTTGATGGTATCTGTCAAAGCATGGCACCATATCCCTATAAATACAAAGATGGTATGTGTGTATGGGGGGGGGAGAGAGAGAGAGAGAGACACTCCCATAATGACTAGGGCCCTAGGGCCTGCTTCTCTGTGTGTAGTATTGACAGCTGCAGGGCTTGCCTCGATGAGCTCATTGCCTGCAGACTGGCTCAGCATAGCTATGCACACAACAGAGAGCCACCCTCAGAAGGGGCAGCAAGCCCCAGTGAGGGGGACAGGATGGTGAGACAGCCCTCTGTCCCTGCCAGCGCCCCTCTCTCTGAAAGACAGCCCTCATGTTTTCCTGGATGCTGGTTTGGAAGGCACAGCGTGAGGTCTCTTTTAAGAATGGGACCTCAGACACATCCCCATCATCCCTTGTCTCTTGACTCTGACCCTATGGAAGCTTCTCTTTCTCCATCTGCAAAGCGAAACTCAGGGGCACTCAGATTGAGGTCCTCTGAGAAGTTAGCACCACACTATCAGCCCACAGCAGAAGGCTTGGTACATCCATCTCATACCCCTGAGGAACCAACACAGGATGGGTTCTGATGTCCTTCCTAAGACCTAAGTGCTGGGCTAAGGAGTGTGTGGACCACTTGAAAGATAGGACCCCCTTTCTGCCACCCCTGGAGGAGCTGGTGGACAGGGTTGCTTCTGGCCTTACCTGTGTGGGAGTTCTATGTCTCCCTGGTTGACCTGTGGCATTTCCGCACGCTTTTTGCTGGAGTGATAGCTGAAGTTAAGGCACTGGAGTTCTGTGAACTCAGGAAAATGTAAAGTCCAACCTGATTTAACGGGAAGAGTTCGGCATCCGGGTGAGCCTGACGTGTTTCAGTGCTCCACAGCCTCAGTTTTAAAGAGCTTTGGAAACCCAGACTGAGCCGAATGAAGGCAAAAAACAACGGTAAGGCAGCTGTGATTGTAGAAGAAAGGTTGAGACAGCCTTTCCCATTGGCTGTACAGGGAACAAGCTCCCGGACTCTCAAACAGACTAGATAATGCTTACAGGTGGGGCTAGAGCACACTGTGCCTCGGTATGATTTTCCCACACAGTTTAATGACCTCAGGTTCATCCCCCACACCAGCTCCCAGAAAGTCTTTGATTACCTCCACATAATCACCTCAGGCTGAGCTGGGCCCTCTCCTGCCTGTGGCACCTGGAGAACAAACTCTTCACTCCAGTCTCTTTTGTAATTAGCTCTTTTGTTTCGTTTTGTTTTGAAACAGGGTTTCTCTGTATAGCTCTGGCTGTCCTGCAACTCACTCTATAGACCAGTAGACCAGGCTGGCCTCGAACCCAGAAATCCGCCTGTCTCTGCCTCTGCCTCCCAAGTGCTGGGATTAAAGGCGTGCGCCACCACTGCCCGGCTGTAATTAGCTCTTAACTGTGTCTGCCAATCAGATCATTCACTGTCCTCACGTCCCTGCTGCTTTGTAGTGGACACTTGATTCGTGCAGGGTGTGCGACTCATAAACAAATGAAAGTTTAACTTCTGGTTTTTTGTTTTGTTTTGTTTTTAACCCCAGAGTGGAGGGAGGTCGATGGAGGGCCATGCCCCTTTGACCCTTTTTGTGGTAAGTGCTGTTCTTGTCTGCTTTGCCTGTTTTTAGACATGCTGATTTCTCGGTGAAGCTACTACATAAAGCCCATCTCGCAATCCCCATGTTTCCTTTGAGAATGACTAAATGGATTTCTCCTCGCAACTCTTAGGACTCTGCCCATTTCCCAGATGGAGGCCTTATTTCCCGCTATTGTCTTTCAGCTTTCCTCTCAACTCTCTATCACTTACTGAAGCTCTAGAGACATGGTACTCAGCCCGTGGGTCTCTACCCCTTTGGAAGTCCAGTGACCCTTTCACAGGGGCACATATCAGATATCCTGAATATCAGATAGTTAAATTATGATTCCTAACTGCAAACTTACAGTTATGAAATAGCAACAAATAGTTTTATGAATGGGGGTGACCACAAATGAGGAACTGTATTGAAGGGTATTGGGAAGGTTGAGAACCACTGAGCTAGAGCCTGGCCCTGGCCCCACAGAATATAGGCAAAAGTTGCCACAGGTATGGAACACCCATCTGCTGCCCACACCCCATTAGAACCCGAGTTCCCATGACTTCATCAGCCTCATATTCCTATAACACTAACCTGCATCTAAAGCCCTGGCTTCTGAATATTGAGGAAAGTCTTAACCATCATGTGGTACTTAGAACAAGGACCCAAGTCTCATATTCTTCATATCTCCATCACCTGAAACAGTGAACATTGGTGCATTGTGGTGATGGGGACAGTGACAGCTTGCTTGGTGTCTTGGTTAGGGTTTTACTGCTGTGAACAGACACCATGGCCAAGGCAACTCTTATAAGGACAACATTGAATTGGGGCTGGCTTGTAGATTCAGAGGTTCAGTCCATTACTGTCAAGGCGGGAGCAGGGCAGCATCCAGGCAGGCATGATGTAGGAAGAGCTGAGAGTTCTGTATCTTGTTCTAAAGACAAATAGGAAAAGACTGGCTCCCAGGAAGCTAGGATGAGGATCTTAAAGCCCATGCCCACAGTGACACACTTCCTCCAAAAAGGCCACACCTACTCCAACAAGACCACACCTCCAAATAGTGCCATCCCTGGTCCAAGCATATTCAAACCACCACATTCCACTCCTTGGCTCCCATGGGCTTATTCAAACATATGAGTCTATGGTGACCATACCTAGCCATAGCATAATAAAAAATACATATAGTCCCCATAGTTGATAGCAATCTCATCAATGTTAAAAGACCAAAGTTCAAAGTCTCTTCTCAGATTCACCCAATCACTTAACTGTAATCCCCAAAGCAAGACAGGAAACCAGCTGGGCAAACTCCAAACTCTATATCTCCTCTCTGACTGTCAAAGCAGTCTTCAGATCTCTAACTCCTTTTTTATCTTTATTGACTGCAACAAACTTCTTTCTCCTGGGCTGGTTCCACTCCCTGTTAGCAGCTTTCCTCAGCAGGTATCCCACGGCTCTAGCATCTCAAACATCTTGGAGTCTCCAAGGCAACTTCAACTATACAGCTTCTTGTACCCATGTCTGGGATCCACACACGATCTTCTGGGCTCCTCCAAATGGCTTGGATCCCCTCTCCAGCTCTGCCCTTTGTAGCACTCTAGACTCTGGTTGGCTCTACCCTACTGCTGCTGCTGTTCTTGGTGATCATCCCATGGTACTGGTATCTCCAGTATGCTGGGGCCTTCTGCTGTACTAGGCTTCACTAATAGCCCTTCATAGGCTCTCTTCATGGTGCCAAGCCTCAAATTCTTTGCATGACCCATTCAGTCCTGGACCATCAACTGCAACTGAGGCTGCACCTTCACCAATGGCCTTCCATGGCCTCTCACAGTGCCAAGCCTCAGCTGCTCTTCATGACCCCTTCATGCCTTCAAAACCAGTACCACCTGTGTGATTCTTACACAGTACCAAGTCCTGCTGCAGCACGAGGTACAACCTTGGCTATCTCTGGAACACAGCCTTTTGTGCTCTCAGAAAACACTTCCCAGAAGATTTCACCTCAGTGATGCTGGTCTGTTCTTAATCAGTGCTAACTTCTTAGCTCCAACTAACCAGCATCAATTGTCCCAGTAGTCTCCTTCTCCTCTTGACTATAAAGCCAGAGAAACATGGCTGAAGCTGCCGAGTTCTGCTGCTTGTAGGAGCTGGAACATGGCTCCCTTGTTCTATTACATTGTCGCAAGCTTCCTCTTTTCCAAGTCCTTCACTGCCTAGGCTTGGCTTACCTTCCTTGGTAGGTTGACCTTGAACTCAGAGATATGCATGGCTCTGTCTCCTAGGATTAAGGTATGAACCACCATGCCTGAACTTGCTTTGAGGTCACCAGTCCCTTAATCTGTTTATCCCCTTGAACATAGGATTCAGCTCCAGTCTACTTCCTGGTGCTCCTTTAATACTTGAATCATATATTTTGTATTTTTTTTCTTTTTAATCTTGCTATGTTTCATCAAAACACTCTCCATGAGACTGACTGAAACACAGCACAGAGTCTCAACTGGGTTGTTTTGAGACATCCTTTGTCAAAGCAATTAATCTGATTCTCTTCAACTTAGACTTAGCCTCAGGCTGACTCTTCAGACAAGGGCAAAAAGCAGCCACATTCTTTAGGAAAATACCATAAGAACAGTCTCTAGGCCACATACTGAAATTCTTCTCCTCTGAAACCTCTAGAGCCAGGCTTCCACAGTTCAAATCACTCTCAGCGACAAAGTCTTCCATATTCCTACTAGGATGGCCCACTAAGCTCCACATAAAGCATTCCACTGATTTCCAAACCCAAAGTCCCAAAATCCACATTCTTCCAAACAAGAGCATGGTCAGGGCTATCACAGCAATACCCTATTACCTGGTACCAACTTCTACCAAAGGGTTTTACTGCTGTGAACAGACACCATGACCAAGGCAACTCTTAATTGGGACTGGCTGACAGGTTCAGAGGTTCAGTCCATTACCATCAAGGTAGGAGCAGGGCAGCATCCAGGCAGTCATGGTACAGGAGGAGCTGAAAGTTCTGTATTTTATTCTGAAGGCAAATAGGAGACTGGCTCCCAGGCAGCTATGACAAGGGTCTTAAAGCCCATGTCCACAGTGACACACTTCCTCCAACAAGGCCACACCTACTCCAACAAGATAACACCTCCAAATAGTGCCACTCTCTGAGCCAAACATATTCAAACCACCACTTGGTCACACAGTAGAGTCAGTTCAGTCTAGAGCCCTGCCCTTCCGAACCCTGTTGCCACCCCGGTGTGTGCCCTGTGAGCAGTAGGTGCTCCTCTTTTCTGGGATTATTTGGTCTGTTAGAAGAGAGAAGAGAGTAGTGGGCACACACATACACTCTGCATCTGACCTTAGAAGTCCACAGAATCTCTAGGAAGGTCCAAAGACCCTAGCTGAAGAATCTCACCTTTAAAAAAAAATGACATTATCAAGCACCCTTAGGAAAAATCAATGGCACATGATCATTTTTATTTTAGCATATTGCTTTCTGAGGATATAAATTGAAAACAGTGTACCCTAAACCCTCTTGGTCATTAATAATCTATTCTTGGGGCTGGGGAGAAGGTTTAGTGTTTGAGAACGCTCACTGCTCTTGTAAAGGCATAGTTCAGTTTCCAGCACTCATATTGAATGTCTCATGACTGCCTACACTTCCAAGTCCAGGGGATTCCACACCCTCTTCTGCTTGTGTGTGTGTGTGTGTGTGTGTGTGTGTGTGTGTGTGTGTGTGTATGCTTGCGCTAGAGAGAGAGAGAGAGAGAGACTGGCTCCCATAATGACTCAGGAGCACATATAATCATTCTCTCTCTCTCTCTTTCTCTCTCTCTCTCTCTTTCTCTCTCTGTCTCTCTCTCTCTCTTTCTCTCTCTCTCTTTCTCTCTCTCTCTCTCTCTTTCTCTCTCTCTCTCTCTCTGTCTCTCTCTCTGTCTTTCTCTCTCTGTCTCTCTCTCTCTCTCTCTCTCTCTCTCTCTCTCTCTCTCTCACACACACACACGGAACACATATACATACACATATACATATATGCATATGTACATGTATGTGTGTGTTCTTTTCCACAGCAGTTGAATCCGATAAGTGGAATCCGTATTGTGTCTTGAGTGATTTCATGTGGCAGGCGTCAGGCACAGATCTCTTGCTGCAGGGTGACTTTGGAAACTTTTCCCTCAACAGCCTAGTAATTAGGACTGCGGCTGCTAATTATGTATACAGTGAGTCAGTTGCACTAATACATCTTCAAAAGCCTTTGAGTGAGCTGCTCAAAAAGTAAGATGGCTCTGCAGACACTGATGGACCAGCCCGGATGCCGTGCTGTCTTCTTTCCTAGATGACTGGAGATATTCGAGGTTCCTCTCCTGAAGACCAGAGCAAACAGGAAAGTAGGGCAGTAATGTACAAAGGTGTCTTCTCTCAGGAGTCAGGGAACAAGGGGAGAAAGGAGAGAAACGGAAGTGGCAGGAGCCTTCCTGCTTGCTCTCTCAGGGTGCAGCTGAACGAGGGCAGATTAGAGGTGCTGGAGGCAGAAGGTTCACTGAGTTGCCTGTGGGAGGCGCTGTAGAGTCTGTGTGAGTTGTGGGCGGACCTTCGACATGTGTACAATTGCAGCTTCCTGCTCTAACCTGGTGCCTGCTGTAGCTAGCGGGCTGGAAACAGGCTGTCTTAGTTAGGGTTTCACTGCTGTGGACAGACACCATTATACTGAAAGAGACGAGTTCTATATATTCATCTGAAGGCCGCTCGGAGAAAGAAGACTGGCTTCCAGGCAGCTAGGATGAGGGCTTTAAAGCCCATGCCCGGCCGGGCAGTGCTGGCGCACGCCTTTAATCCCAGCACTTGGGAGGCAGAGGCAGGCGGATTTCTGAGTTCGAGGTCAGCCTGGTCTACAGAGTGAGTTCCAGGACATCCAGGGCTATACAGAGAAACCCTGTCTCAAAACAAAGCAAAACAAAACAAGCTCATGCCTACAGTGGCACACCTACTCCAACAAGGCCACACCTCCAAATAGTGCTACTCCCTGGCCCAGGCACTCTCAACCTACCGCACAGGACTCAGAGGAACCATTAATGTTACAGTAGTCCCTAATTCTTATGCCCTCACCTCTAACCTGAGCAAGCCATTCAACTTCTCTGTCTCACAAAGTCATGTAGCCATCATTGCAGTCAAATTTTAGAAAATTTTCGCCACCTCCAAAACGAACCCTGTAGTCGCTCGCTGTTGGTCCCTGTTCCCTGACACCCTCTAATCTCCATCTGCTTTCTGTCTGTGGATTTGCTATCCCCGGACAGTTCATCTAGATGGCTTCCTACCTACTGTGCCTTAGCAGAATACCCTCAAGGTTCATTTTGTAGCACATCTCAAGACTTTCCTTTCTAAGGCTGATTAACATTGCATTTTACTAAACATCCATCAGTTCTTGGGCACATGGACTTGTGTAATTGTGCTGCTATGATCATCCAGGCATTTGTGGTGCATTTTTAATGTAGATATGTTTGTATTTATCTGTAGCAATGGAACTGTTCATTATATGAGGTAGCTGCTTAACATATACTTTATATGAGCTGCTGTATATAACAAATATATATATATATACATACATATACATACACATATACATATATTGAAGATCAGTTTTAAATGTCAACTTGTCACAACCTGAATCACCTGCAAAGGACGTCTTGATTGATGGATCATCTAGACCAGGCCTATAGGCTTATCTGTGGGAGATTTTCTTGATCATTGATATAGGAACACCCAGCCCATTGTGGGTAGCCCCATTCCCTAGGCTAGACCCTGAACTGTAAGAGTAAAGAATAATATCTAAACAAATAGGCAGCATTGGTACAATCATTTCTCTTGGCTGTACAAATGTGACTGTGACAAACTGTTTTGAGTTCTTACCTTCTTCCAAAATGGTGAATGACAATTTGGAATTATATACTAAATAAACATCCTTTCTTTCCTAAATTGCATTTGGGAGGGGGTGGGTAGCGAGAGAGATCATGGTATTTGTTACAGCCACTGAAATGACTAGAACAAATATATAGTTGTGTGTGTGTGTGTGTGTGTGTGTATAATGTTTTTAAGCTACAGTAAAATTAAATAAACCCTACTATTACATAGCAAAACCTGACACATTAGTCACCTGTGTGTTACTTAACTATGCACTGATTAACTCATGCTGCAAGAGTAGGTAGAATTTATGCAATTAAATTCTACTTCTTCCATCTACTAAAGTGAACTGGGTCTCCCGGAGGATCCGGCTATACCACTCCTGGGCATATACCCAGAGGCTTTACCTGCATGCAATAAGGACACATGCTCCATTATGTTCATAGCAGCCTTATTTATAATAGCCAGAAGCTGGAAAGAACCCAGATGTCCCTCAACGGAGGAATGGATTCAGAAGATGTGGTATATCTACACAATGGAATACTACTCTGCAATTAAAAACAATGAATTCACGAAATTCCTAGGCAAATGGTCAGATCTTGAAAATATCATCCTTAGTGAGGTAACCCAATCACAAAAGAACACACATGGTATGCAGTCACTGATAAGGGGATATTGACCCAGAATCTCGGAATACCCTAGACACAATCCGCATATCAATAGATTTCCAAGAAGATGGAAGGAGAGACCCCTGGTCCTGGAAAGACTGGATGTAGGGGAATGCCAGGACAGAGTAACGAGAGGGGGTTGAATGGAGAAAAGAGGGAAGGAAGGGGGCTTATGGGACTTTCAGGGAGGGAGGAAACGGGAAAGGGGAAATGATTTGGAATGTAAATTAAAAAATAAAAAAAAATAAAAAAATAAAATAATAAAAAAAAAGATGTTTGAACATGGTTAGCACTGGTACCTACTCATCCTTGCCAAGGGGGTTATACCCCTACTGCACAAGCAGGACCAAAGGAAACAAACAACATGCCAAAATTGCCCTTGGACTCAAAAGGTCATCCTTGCCTTCAGGGTTTTCCACATTTGTTTAAAGATCAAAAGAGGGGTCTAGAGAGAAGGCTCAATTGTGAAGAGCACTGGCTTCTCTTCCAGAGGAATGGGGTTCAATTATTAGCACCCACATGATGCCTCAACCGTATGCAACCACAATTCCTCAGCACAGAATACCCTCTCTGACCTCCCAGGGCACCAGGCACATATGGTGTACAATAATAAATAATTTAATTATCAAGGAACTTGAAGTTTTATAGCCATGATTAAGCCCTACGTAACTATTGAAGCAATTATGTTTATAAAGTTTGGAATTCTTTTATTTGGGTTTGCGGAGGGTGGGGTGGAGAATTATTGTTGTTGTTGCTTTGTTGTTTTTTTGAGGCAGGGTCTCTCTACATAGCACTGGCTGTCCTGGAACTCACTACATAGACCAGGCTAGCCTAGAACTCAAGAGATCTAACTGCTTTTCCCAAGTGCTGGGATTAAAGGCATGTGCCACCATACCCAGCCTGGAATAGCTTTTAATCTGATCTATTTTATGTTTTGGAACTTGATATAAAACTTAGTTTAGGGTAGTGAAGCATTTAGCTCCTAAAAAGAAGTTTGAACACCAGTGTCTCAGCTAACATAAATTTCAAGCTTGGATTTTGGCCACGTTTTACCATGGCTTGACCTTCCTGCAGGTCTGATGAAGTGTGTGTGTGTGTGTGTGTGTGTATGTGTGAGTGTGTGTGAGTGTGTGTGTGTGTGTGTATGTGTCTGTGTGTGTGTGTGAGTGTGTGTGTGTATGTGTGTGTGTGTCTAATAATGTCAGCGTCCTCACCAAAAAGGACTGCTTCCCCAGAACCCAGGCCATTATCAGGCTTGGGTATGTGGCAAGAGGGACACAGAATGAAACTGGCTTCTGAGGAAATCTGGAGCTGGCCTAACCTTCGCCCCTGGGCTCCTGTTCCTTTCCTTGGGACTAGACTTTGTTCCATGACATCCCATGCCTCACGTTCACTCGGGCCCTTCCTCACTGGACCCACAGGCTGGGCCTCTCCTTCTGGCTACATTTTGTCTATTCTTTAAGCCTACCCTCCCTGCTTCCTCCACACTTAGACTGTCCCTGCCTGGCTTGGGTAACAGAGAACTTGATTCCTGGAACCTTAACACCCCCTTAGAACATCCCTGTCAGTCTGCAGGGCCCTTGTCTTTCCAGGTGACTCTAGTCAAGTGGAGTCAACTGCTTCTTCCTTCTCTAGTATTTGCCTCCTAAGCTCAGACCTGTCATGGCTCCCACATGACACCTCTGCCACCAAAGGGGAATCTGGTGTGCTCCATAGGAAGAGTAGTACTCTTTACTCATCGACTCGACTTTTAAAGCCAATACGCTTGCTTTTCCTAGTGTGGCTCCTCTGCGCGTTCGACCAGTGTGTGCCCTCCAATCACAGGCAGGAACCTTCCCTCCTTGGCAGCTCTAAGCGATGTAGAACACAGCCAGTGACCCTGGAGCCTCTGGACTTCTGATACTCAAAAGTGTCCCAGGCATATGGACACATGCTTTTTAACCCTGGCCCTGGGGAGAGAGGGGCAGGCTGATTGCTAGGAGTTCCAGACCAGCTGTCTCAAAATGAAACGAAACAAAATAAATAATACCAACAACCCCAAAAACCGAAAGCTGAAAAACTGGGCAGATGCCTTCAAAGTGACACAGCGCCTTGTCTACCTGTTTCTCAACCTCTTCTCAGAGGGGTTTGAACTTGTCCCAGAGGGAATCACTCTGGACTTCCTCTGATAGGCCCATTCTGCTGTGATAAAGGCTTTCCAAAAAAGTCACATTTTTCAGGACCTGGGTACACAGGGTGGCCTGCAGAGGCTGACAATGAAATCCTGTCGCAGTTGTCTGATATAAACAGTACTTACTTCGATGACCTCACACCTTGATTTTCCAGGGTTTGGCAAGTCTGCTGAGAATCCTCGAAGCAAGAGTAAACCAGCCACGCACCATTTGTATTCTCTGCAGACAGTTCAAATCTTTCTTAACCCACTTACAACAACGTAGAAACAGATCATATTTGAATAAGCCAGTCAATGGCTCTTGGTGTTTTGATTTTAATTTGATTTCTTTGCCTGATTCGTCAGCTAGAGACTTTAAAAAATGGGTTTGAATTTTTTTTTTTGGCTTGTCGTATTTTTTAAAAAATTAAAATCCTAACCATTTCTTTCTTCTTTTAAAAAAAAACTTTGAGATTATAATATAATTACAACCTTCTCCCTTCTCTATCCTCCCTCCAAGCCCTACTGTATACCCCTCCCCTCTCTCTGAAAAGTCATGGTCCCCATTTTCATTGTTATTATATGTGATGTGTTTATAAAAAGATAAAGAGAAGGGGGGGGATATGTTCTATGGGGTGGAGTGAAGTATGAGGGAAGGGGATGTCTCAGTGGGCACATGCCAAGGCATCCCTTCCCCTTGAGGGACCATCCACACACGATAATATAGTATAGAATAGAGTTTATTCAGGACATGGGGAGGTGAGTTAAGAGGGTAGTGGAGGCAGAGAAAGGCAGAGAGAGAGAGAGAGAGAGAGAGAGAGAAGAAGAAGAAGAAGAAGAAGAAGAAGAAGAAGAAGAAGTAGAAGAAGAGGAAGAAGAAGTAGGGGTGAAGAGACCCGCCAGAGGCACGTGGAGGGTTGGGGAGGGGTTGGGAAAGGGACGAAGGGACAGAGCAGAAGCAAGAAGGGGAGAGCGAGAGCAAGAGAGGGAGGAGGGGGCAAGCAGCCCCTTTTATAGTGGGTCAGGTCTACCTGGCTGTAACCAGGTAACTGTGGGGTGGAGTTTAGACAGAATGCTAACAATATGTATATATGTATACACATACATATTTCTAAATGTAACCTCCCGAGTCCATATAATGTCACCTGTTTGTATGTTTGCAGGGCTGACCGTTTAGCATCGGATAATCACTTTCCCTTGGGGAATCTTCTCTTTTATAAAGCCAAACCTGCTTTTCTTCCTTTATGAGGAGGAGCTCAGTAGCCCTTGGGGGTTTCTAATCACTGTTGTCTGTATTTGGCACGACTCTGAGTTCAGGAGAGTCCGCTGGAATCTAGGAAGGAGGTTGGTATGTACAGTAAGCCAGCTAGGAGCCCTTTGCCCAGACAGCTGGCCAGCAAGAGGGTGTGGGTGGGCTTGGTTGGGTCTGAGACTGTTGACACAGTGCAAACAGAACATCCGTGTCCTGTCAGATTCTAGCTCCCGAGGTTTCTTACACTCTTGTTTACTAGGTGAGCAGCTAGGGGCTGTGCTCAGTTCAGAGCAGTCTTGATAAAGCTTAATATCTATAGCAACAAGACAAAGCACACATTTAATGAATGAGAGCAAGGGCCGTTTTGTTTTACACCTTAAGTACCGTCTCAGGGAAATGATTTTACTTCTGCCAAAGGTTCTCTGGAATCTTGTAGCACATGACCAATAAGAACTTAACTTCCTTGATGAATGCAGTCCAATCTCAGAAGGCTGCGTCCCTCAGTAGTTTAAAACCCTCAGAAAAAGAAGGAAGCAGTGCTGCTGTTCTAGATTCGAGTTTGCTTTGAAAGCCTAGCCCTTGCAAAGCATCATTTTCAGAAGAGAGATGCATGAGTGATCTCAGGTACAGCTCTGAACTTAGGGCCTCCTTTCTGTAGCAGCATCCACAGTAAACCAAATAGAAGCTCTGTGTGTGTGTGTGTGTGTGTGTGTGTGTGTGTGTGTTAGGAACACAACCATTTTGTAAAGCAAAGACTGTCCCTGATGCAGGGTGAATGAGCCCAGTCTTGAGGCTTGTTCTCAGGAAATAAGAGATCTTCCTACATCGTACAAAGGGACTTCTCAGCTGCCCAAAGTCCTGCTCTGGCTTCTAGGTTTGCAAGCCTCAAGTCTTTTGGATTGAGCTTTTAAAGTCTTTGCTTCTCTTAAGGAGCCTGGAGTTGCAAGCTTCCCAGGCTTGGTAGGTAAAGGTGGGATTTTGCTTTATCCAGCCCCACCTTTCCTCATTGAGCAATGGGAGTCTTTCCAAGATTGGGTTCTGGGCCTTGTAAACAGGACGGAGGCTCAGATATCCAACACTGCTCACTGAATATATAGAGAGAAGTTTGGGAATACCCCTCTGCCTAATAAAGTTCTGTAGCTAGCCAGGCCTGATTGAATACCTACTGTCTTCTGAGTCTGGTCCCTTCCCAGGAATACCCAGGAGAGGATGGCACAGTCCTTCTCTAGGCAGCTGTGGTGGTTGAGAACAGCTCCCATGGGTGCATGTGCTGAAATGCTTGGTTCCTGGTTGGTTTCCTAACTGTTTGGGAAGGATTAAGAGCGGTGGCCTTCTGGGAGGAGGCGGGTCACTGGGGGTCAGCTTGGATGCTCTCAAAAGCCCATGCCATTCACCACGAGCTCTTTGCCTGGTCTTTGTGGGTCTATATGTGAACTCTCAGGTCCATACCTGCCTCCTGCTCCCATGCTTCCTGCCACCACGGTCATGGACTCACCCTCTGAAAACTGTAAGCCCCAAATAAACTAACTCTTCTTTAGGTCGCCTTAGTTGTGGTGTCTTATCAGAGTAAGAGACCATTAACTAAGGCAGAAGAACTCTTGTCTAGTCTTGTTTAGTCTTATGGGGCAGTGGGGGAAAGAAGATTTCTCAGTGGGTGTTATGACAGAACTCAAAGGCACATAAGTTATATGCTTGATAGTCGAGCACACGCTAAAAATTCATTTTATTTATTTCTCATTACGGCAGCAGTCGTCTGAACAGATGTGATCATCATGTCCTCGGGTTGTCGCTTGCTTAGCCAGGAATGCTGTGTAAGTGGGTTCCAAGCCGGAAAACAGAACCTCAGGGCAGGAAGTGTCTGACCCAGCTGCTCCCCAAGATCCTGACCTGTCCACCAAGCTGGTGTTTCGTTTCCAGAGAAAACAGACCTCGGTTCTTGTTCTTCTGGTCCTGTGTGTGTGTGTGTGTGTGTGTGTGTGTGTGTGTGTGTGTGTGTGTGTGTGAGAGAGAGAGAGAGAGAGAGAGAGAGAGAGAGAGAGAGAGAGAGACAGGCAGGCAGGCAGACAGACAGACAGACAGACATGCATGGGTACTTCATTCCTGCTTATGCTAGAAACTCACCGGGTTCTCCTTAACCTCAGTTCTCCAGGCTGAGAACTAAATGGCCGGCTTTCATTTTCTCATTGACCTTTGTAAGGTCTCCATGCAAGGATGAATGAAACAGATCACTGCTCAGGGAATGGTTACAATCACTTCCAGTCCACGTGTATGCTGGTACAGGAGAATTAACCAGAGTGTCACTCATCCTTGACCACAGCAGGATGTTGGAGGTGACCTTTTTGAGTGGGATCAACTGTCCTGCTTGTTAGAATCCCCTGGTGGTTTTTAAAAAAAAACTTTCAGCCAAGTTCAGACAAGTAAGACTCTTTGGAGGCAGGCCCAAATGGCAGATTTTTCACGGGGCGTTCCAGTGCATAGATCGACTTAAGTGGGTTGGCTTAAGGTACCTTTCTCGTTTTACACAAGGGCACAGACCAAGGCCCAGAGGTCAACTTCTAGTACATCTCAGCCTGGTCCTAACTCTTGGGCCCTGGATTTCCACTCCATGAGCAGTGTCCACTACCTTGACATGTCTTTCTAAGAGAGCCTCCGAGCCACCCTGGCCACATATGGCTTCTGCCTTCCCCCTCACTCTCTCAGAGTCATTGTTGACCAGGATGGAGATAGCAGCCACTAGGAAACCTTTCAGAATGGTCAGACCATAGAGTCCACTTGTCCCTGGACAGTTACGTTGGATGGATGGCAGTTCTTCCTGCCCTGGCAATGGGGCAGTGGCTCTCTTGTGTTTAAGATTCTTTAGGGATGCTGGCTCTGGGTCCTCCTCTTGCAGGTCTGTACCCTGGTTTTGTGTTGTGTACCGTGTAGTTATCTTCTCTTACCCACAGCTACTTCCTCTTAAAACCTTAATGTATGCAAATGAATTTATTAGAATGTGGCCGCCCTGTCCATCTCTAGGTGCTTGGGGTGTGCAGTGACTTCCCTGTAGATGAGCTGTGAGTGTGTAAGCAGGGATAGAGTAATTTGGTTCCTGTAGATGTATTCAGATGTGTAGATATACTGCCTTGAGTCGCAGCTCCTTTCCTGCTTAGAGTCTGGTATTCAGTGTGCAGTGAGTAAGGCTTTCAGGACGTTAGAACCGCACTGGGGTCAATGTGGCTGGCATGGTAGGTCCTTGCTATAATTATTAGGCAAGAAGAGGACCCGTAGGTGCATGCTCAGTGTGCTAGTCATAAACATTTTGGTTTGGTGACTTCAGCATATAATGATTCTGCTTGCACCTTGCTGCTCTATTACCGAATATCTGCGGTTGATAAAGTAGCATGCTATTTTGATCCAAGGCTAAATATTCTTTCAGTCATTAAAATATGCAAAGACTTTTGCTGGCCAACTGTGCCTATGATAAAGGGATGGTCCAGTAATGTGCTTAGCCTAGGAGACAATGCAGGGTGAAAGCAGCTGGCTAAGTTGGCTGTCGCCCCTGGCTACCTCATCCATGCAGGCTTCCTAAAGATAGAGAGTGGGGATAAGGTGTTACTAGGTTTCTTGGAAGGATCTAGCTCTGCAAAGGGTGGAGATGAACACTACGACTAGCTCATGGAATAACCCTTCTGACAGCAAACAGCTCATCATCTTAGGAAGCGCAAGACTTTGAGCTGGTTTGTTATGGCACAGTGTTACCATTCCTTATAGAGGCTGGAAGTGTTTGTTTCTAGGTTGTGTATCTCTATCTCAAAAGAATATTCATAAGTGTGGGAACCATGTCCACTGATTTAAAGGAACAGGTAAACATTCAAGTTTGAGATTTTTCTTTCCCCTTTAAAGAATTGAAGCCTTAAGAGTGTCTGCATGCATCGGTCTCTGGTCTGTCTGTCTGTCTGTCTGTCTGTCTGTCTGTCTTAGTTATACTGCTATAACAAACTGCCAGAGGCTAGCTGGCTTATAAATAAGTGAAATTTGTTTTCTCACGCAGGAGGCTGGAAGCCCGCAATCCAGTCTGCTAACTTGGGGTTTACATTGGCGAGTCTTGTTCCAGGTCACAGACAGCTGACCTCTCCACGTGGCTTCATGCGGCATAAAGGGAATTGGAATGATTTCTTGGAGCCTCTTTATAAAGGCACCAGTCCATTCCTGAAGGTTCCTCCCTTATGACCTAGTTGCCCTCCCAGAGACGCAGTTCCTAATACCATAGCATTGGGTGTTAGACTTTCATATGAGCAGAAAATATTTAATCCGCAGGAGTACTCGTGTGTGACTACACTTGTTCAGCTCACAAGGAAAATACCCAATGTGCTGTTCTTGTGAGAGTGTAGAAGCAGGAGCACCACGGGATCTGCACTTTGTGGAGTGGGTAGGCTTTGTAGTGCAAGCACCTAGCACATGGTAGAGAAGCGGGGGAGGGGGGGCTGGGGCTGGGGGCAGCTCCTGAGGTCAGGTGGCATTTGGACAGTCTTCCTTCTGCCCCTATGAAAGGTGAAAGGCGTTCTCAAGAGATGCAGGAGCTTGAGGGATTTCAGTGGAATTCACCAGTGGTTCTGTGGACTCCTGTTTCAAGGCCAAGCCTCTGAAGAACAGGTGTCAAGCACAGACCAGGCCAGCAGCCATATTGGTTAAGCCGTCGGGCGGGCGGGCGGGCAGACACCAATTTCTTCAGGGGATGAGCCTGGCTGCAGCCTGGGTTGTCTGCTCCTGAGTAGTGGCCACAGAACTTGCAGAGACCTGCTAAGGGTGACTTCAGGAGGGAGGGAGGTCGTCAAGGGGCACAGTGGTTGCATCACATTCAGCAAAGTACTCTTTAGCGTTCACCCCAAAAATGCTGTTCTACAGAGCAGGGCTCGGAGCATAGCAGGACTGGTTGACACTCCTGGTATCTGTGACTTACATCTGCTTGAGGCTGTGTCATATCTAGCAGCTGTTTAGGTGTGCACCCCTATTAAAATTTTATTCCTAGCTTAAAAGCTTGGAGTGGTGCCAGAGATATACCACTCTTCCGCAGAGGAGATATGGCAATAAGGCAGGGCATGGAGGTGGGATGAACACCAGTTTTAATGGTGGTGAGAGTATCAGCATGTGTCTCTGCTTTTCAGGGAACCCTGCTGAAGACAAGCACGGATTTAGGTATACACAGGTGGGCTTTGGTGAGGAAGGAACACATATCTCGATGAGCTAAGGCATGATGCCTTTTGGGGTGACTCTGCTAGTGGGGACTGGAGGAGGAGCCACAGCTTATAGAGTCAGCCTCTTTGTTTCCATCTTAAAATATTTTTTCTTATCTTTGCTTATGTGTGGCTACAGAGGCTAGAGACTTCAGATGTCCTTTAGTCTCATATAAGAGCTAGAAACCGAACTCAAGCTGCAAGAGCAGTTTAGACTCCAGCTGCTGAGCCATTTTCCAGCCCAACATCTCCAATTTTAGAGATGAGAAAACTAAGGCTCCAAAATTAAGGAGCTTTCTAAGACTCTAAAGCCTAGGTGTGCCTCTTTGCATAATTATGAGCCTTGTGGATGGAGATGGGAGCATTTACTCCTGAGATGCAGTGGGCTGGGGTGTGCTGTCATAATCCCAGCCTGGAATTCTGGACCAGCCAGACTTATCACTCCTTTAGACTGAGGTTTCATTTGCCAGCCTTTATTTTAAGACTAACTGGGATCTTGACACTATATCTTAATGGATGGTGCACATGCTCAGAGCCGTAGCTGCAGGATGCTGTCATAGAGGTTTCTGCAAGCTAGGCTCCCGGTGTTGATATCAGGACCTCTGAAATCAGTGACATCACATCTAGGCGACACCGGCACACCTGTTCCCAAGACAACAGCCATCATATTCCCAGAATCCACTTGGCTCACCTCCCACCTTTACCTGTGGCTACATCACTATCCTTATATAAAAGGAAGATCCCTCTGATCGTTCTCTTTCTTCCCCCTTCTCTTTTCGCCGCCACATTGCCTTTCTCTCCCTCTCTCAATAAACCTCATGTGGTAGAAGTCTGTGAGTCTCACAGAGGTGGTCGCGGCAATGGTCTGTGGCAGCAGTGGAAATCCATGTAGTGGATGATGGAGGGTACCAACAGATGGAGTCCACGTGGTGTAGCAGTGGCTGCAGGCGGTGATGGTGGTGGTGGCAGTCCATGAGACGTCAGTCCTCTGGTGGCAGTGGTGGCTTCAGGGTGACAAGTGCAACCTGGACTCTGACAGCTCCCCTGCGTAGCAATTCCTGAAGTCTTCGGCACCAATGTTGTGATTGTCGGGTGGCTCCAGAAAGACCACACCAGGCCAAACAGTTCCATATGATGTTTATTGACAGACAGACAGAGAGAGAGAGAGAGAGAGAGAGAGAGAGAGAGAGAGAGAGACCACAGGTAAAGGTGGGAGGTGAGCCAAGTGGATTCTGGGAATATGGTGGCTGTTGCCTTGGCAACAGGTGAGTGGGTCTTGCTATCACCTAGATGTGATGTCACTGATTTCAGAGGTCCTGATACCAACACCAGGAGTCAGTGCTTGTATGTTCCCCCACTGAATTGGCTACCTCTAAAATAATTTCTGTCCCTTGGGTTCCCAAGTAAGACGACCGCGTTTCTGACAGCTGTGGCTGACTATTGGTGACCTGGCCGTGTTATGTGGATAGAAGTTCAGTGTCACCTTAACCGCACGATGAAGCTGTGGATCCTGTATGTCACCAAGACAATGAGGGTCATCTTAGGAAATTAGTTAATGCAAATGAGTATCTGAGACAACTTAAGCTAAAGCAGTTTAATTAATTAAACTGCTTTAGTTTAATTAAAGAAAAAACTGGATGTACATATGGAGGAAGGTGTCTTTGTATATTCCATTAACAAGCATGATAGGCCATGGGCCCAGAGACCAAGAATTCTTGTCTTAGTAAGATACCTTTGGAGAGAGGTTGCAGGTCGGAGAACCAGGAAGGCTTCTGACGTTTTTTCTCTGTGTTTTCATAAGGTTAGAAATATTGGGATTGTTAGGATTCTGTCTAAACTCCACCCGACAGTTACCTGGCAATAGCCAGGTATGTTTCTCCCCACAGTCACCTGGCAATAGCCAGGTAGGCCTAGCCCACTATAAAAGGGGCTGCTTACCCCCTCCTCTCTCTTACTCTCTTGCCCTCTTGGACTCTTCCCTTTCCCCCTCTCTCCACGTGGTAATGGCCGGCCTCTACTTTTCTTCTCTCTCACTCTCCCTTCCTTTCTCTGTCCCTACTATTCTCTTAACTCCCTTCCCCTTGCCCTAAATAAACTCTATTCTATGCTTAAAAAAAAAAAAAAAGATACCTTTGCCTGGGGGGAAAAACGTGTGTAGTTCTCCTGAAGGTTGACCTTCAGGCATCCACGTACATGTGCGGACAGACTTAGGAGCATAAATGATTGAGTATCTTCCTGCTCAGGAAAAGAAGGGACCATGGGACGAAATTGAATATCCATCATTTCTAAATTATCAGATTTTCCCTTCCTCCTCCCTGAAATCACGGGCTGTGAAGTGGTCTTTGTTTAGATAGATTTATTTAAAGTTACCACCAACTCTTCCCGGCTGTATCTTACCAGATATTTTGAGTTAACTAGAACTGGTTCTTATTACAGTCTGGCAAAAGAAACTAGGTTGAGGGGTGTGGGCCGGTGGTATACAGCCCTTCAACAACCCAGAAGAGTCATTGTTCTGCATGGTCATGTTGGATTATTCATTGTCTCTGGCCTCTGAGGATTGTCCACAAAGAATCATTTATTTCCAGTTCTCTCGAAGTGTCATGGGCTTCCCGGGACTAACTTTTTAAATAGTATTCTGGTGTTCTTGAGGTTTTGAGGGCAGGCGGAGAGAGCTCAGGTGGTAAAGCACTTGCCATGCAAACAAGAGGACCTGGGTTCCATACCCAGCACCCATGGCCAAAGCTGGGCAGGTTGACATGTACCTGTGATTCAGGTGCTCATGAGGTGGAGACAGGAAGCTCCCCAGCTTCCCTAGCCAGCCAGCAGAGCTGAATCCATGAGCCTCCGTCCTAGTGAGACACCTTTGCCTGAAAAAAGAAACCAGTGTGTAGTTCTCCTGAGGAACAGCATACAAGGCCTCCACATGTGTGTACCCATGTACTGATCTCTATCTGAGGCAAAGACAAGTTGCTTTGGAGAAGGGTGAGGACTACACTTCCCTGTAGGGATAAGGACAGATGTTTAGAGTGTAGTTAGGGATTATGCTGATTTTTTTTTTCTGATAGTTAAAGATTTACACAGTTGTTTGATCAGTTTTATTGTACACTATTAACTTCTGGTTTTTGGTCTCTATAGACGTCGCCTCATCTCCCAGAGATCATCTTTGGAGACCCTGGAAGATATTGAGGAGAATGCCCCTCTCCGGAGGTGAGTTCTCCATGCTTCATGTATGTGTATAAGAGCTGTTAGTACACAGATGATTTTTTAAATACTTGATCTTCCTAATACAATTTTAAAAATAAACATTTGATTCCCAAGGACAAGGAATTCTCAGTGTTGAACCCCAACCCTCAAGACATGTGAAACCTAGGACACACCCTACTAATATACTGGAACAGGCCAGTCTGCCTGCAGATTTGGTGGCTGTTTTCCTTCTGGTTGCCTTTGTGGTTAGTACCGGGAAGGCATTGTCAAGCTAAGCCTCTGATCAAGCCATGCCTCAACCCAGCCACCCTTTGCGTCTTAAAAGTGGCTGTTTATGGAAGCAGGGCCCATGTTAACCCCGGTATTACACAGCACTTAAGATCTTAGGCCTTACTCTCAGCAGGGAAAGCAACCAGATCTCCTTAGGAGGCGACCATGACGTCATTCCCTAGCTAGTTGCTGGGGCAACCTGGTGAAGATCATTGCAAAGGCTCCCTTGGGTTTGAAAGCATTCCATTCCATTTTCCCTACTGGATTAGAAAAGTGCTGGCCAGGCACATTTTTGGGATGACAGCGATTGCCTGAGACTGGCAGGTTTCCCTCCCCTAGTCCTGCCCTCCCTGTTGGCCCACATCTGTGCAGAGGTCCGGCCAGGCTTTCCTTGTGAAGGAGAAAACTTGTGCATGTTGGGTCTTCTCCCTGCAGCTCCAAGCTGTTCAGGGAAAGTGTGTGGTTCAAACCTTTGAGAGCAGGAGGAGGCAGATGTTTGGGCTTCGCGAGGACTATGAAGCAGACAAAAAGACCCCTGGGGAGGCTGGAAGCTCCTGTAGACTGGCATCAGCCCTTCCCGAACCTGCATCTGTACCCCATCTGCTTGGCTGTGTCCCAAGACATAGCTTCCCCCCACCCCACCCCGAGCCTGGGAAGTGCCCCTGTGGAGGGCAGAATGTTATCCTGAGATGGTTCCTCTACAGTCTGAGAAGCAGAGGACTGAGCAAAACACAGATGTCAGGTGACTGTGAATCTGACATCATCAGGAAGCTGGGCAGGGTTGGACAGGCTGGTCTCTACTTTTGAAGTCTGTCCCAAAAGCCCCAAAGGACTTGCTCTGTGAGGCCGTTTCCCCGTAGGCGCCACACTTCAGTTCCATTAAAGCACAAGGCAGGGAATTGGATTTAGTCCAAGTAATTTGAGCGTGGAGGAGGGAAAACAATGCTTTCAGGTGGCAAGAAGCGGCTTTGGCCTTAAAGCAGTAAGGTCATCTGTGCCCACGCCTCCCCTGTCCCCCCATCTCCACCCCTTTCCCCACCTGCAGCAGACAGGGACAGACAGAAAGGACAGGGCAGTGAGGGGTATCTTTCAGGTGCTCTCAGAAGCCAGTGTTTGCTATTGTGTGGCAACCAGGGGTTCAAGACAGAGCTATTGTGTCCCCAGGAGTTAGGAGGCTGAGGGAGATTTAAGCACCCTGCTACTCCTGCAGGCCTCCTCTTAGAATTTACCCTGACTAGCAGCTAATTCTGCTTCAACTGACTTCTCCCAGATCTTGCTGCTACTTTTTTGCTTGTATGTACGTATGTACATACATACCGATTACTGGGGTTACAGAGTATAGTCCTGAATTTCAAAGGAAACTTGTGTAAATGTAAACATCTAAAAGCAACCTTAAATCAAGGTAGCTTTAGAAGTCTTTATTTCTCCAAATAAATGTAAAGAACAAAACAATAAATTAAAACAAAAACAAAACCCAACTGCTCAGGCCCGTGAGCTGCTCAGTGGGTATGGTCACCCACCACCAGTCCTGATGGTCTGAATTTGACCTCTGGGACCCATGGGCTGTCCTGGATCTCCACACAGCTCCTGTGTGGCCCACGTGTGCCCCCAGTAACCGGTATGTATGTACATACAAGCAAAAAAAGTAGCAACGACAAACAGAGGTGTTCCTATTTACTTAGAAATGTCTTGCTCCTAGGGAATGAGCTGATGAAGGGTTCTAGTTGGGAGCGTAGGGCCCACTTGGCATCAGATAAGCCCCGGCTCTCCCACCTGTAAAACTGGAGAGCCCAAATAAGCTGATCTCTGAAGATTTTTCTCTTTTCAGCCTATAACAGGAGTCCCAGTAATGGCACTGAAATGTTCTGGGAACCATGGGGTTGGGAGGGCCTGAGCCTAGCTTGCTTTTAAGGTTAGCATGTAAAACAGTTGCCTCCAAGGTGCCTTTAACATAAGTGTATCCTCTAAATCAGTGCTAACAAGGAAGAGCTAATCTGTCATTGAATTAGTTTTTAATTGAATTCTATCCCAGTTTAACTTTGCCTTGCAGAAAGTGTGTGCTTTTGAATGGGTATTTACATGGGAATGCAGCCAGCTCTGTGAATTACTCCTTTGCCTAACCTGATGTCACCTGAGGCCCCATATTCCAGTTTCCTTGGCAATTGTTGCTAACAGTGCTCCTAAAGCAAGTCTTCTTCGACTCCCCGGTGTTTTGGTTGAATGCTTTTTTCTTTCTTTTTTTTTTTTTTTTGGTTTTTCGAGACAGGGTTTCTCTGTGTAGCCCTGACTGTCCTGGAACTCACTTTGTAGACCAGGCTGGCCTTGAACTCAGAAATCCTCCTGCCTCTGCCTCCCAAGTGCTGGGATTAAAGGCGTGCGCCACCACCACGACCAACAGCTTGCTGAGTGAACCTCAGGTTAATGCATCTTTTGTGCTGACATCCTGTTAATGTCACTCTCTCGAACATCACCTGCACACCAGAACCCCAACAATGGGAGTACTTTGAGGAGTTTGCCACCTGCCTGGCAGTCACTGGCAGGACATTAGGACATCTTTTCTAGGTCCCTGGAGCAGACTTGGTTGGCCTGCCGGGGTCATGGCAGTGGGTGTCGGAGATTCCACTATTAAAATAAATTTATCCGCCATGTCCTTACCCGGCTATCATTCAACTGCCTGTGGCCCTTTGCTGACCTCCAGCCTACAAGGAATGAGGCAGGCATAGTATAGAATGGGTGTAGTATAGAATAGAGTTTATTTAGGGACATGGGAAGGGGAGTTGAGAAGGAAGGGAGTGGAGTTAGAGAAAGAGAGAGAGGGAGAGGGGAAGGGGAAGAGGGAGAGGCCAGCCAGGAACATGTGGAGAGAGAGGGGAGGAGGGGAGAGATGGAGAAAGGGGTGAGAGAGCAGAAGAGGTTAGAGAGAGAAAAGGGGCAGAGAGAGAGACAGAGAGATAGTCCCTTTTATAGCAAGCCAGGCCTACCTGGCTGTTGCTAGGTAACTGTTGGGCGGAGTTTAGAAGGAATGCCAACCAGTTGGAACCTTCAGTAGACCTAAGCGGTCATTTTGGAATCAGCATGAGGGCAGTTTGGGGTTCTGGGTTCGTGTTCCTCTTGAGCCCCAGAACTAGGAAGTCTACAGAGTAGGAAGGAGCGATCGGGGCCAATTCCTCTTCTGCCCATTCTTAATTCCTTCAGGCAAAGCTCTACAAGGCTTCTGGAGAAAAACAGAAACCAAAACAAACCAAAAAACCCAAAACCCTCCATTTAGAGCTATGAATTCAGAGCCTTTAATAAAAGCTGCTATTTTAAAAAATGTAGGTATTTCTCCCCCCACCCCAGCACTTGAAGTTTGCATGTGACTCTTTGTGTATTTGTGTGTTGAGTATACATTCATTACGATGGGTCATGTGACTCTAATGGGTCATGTGACTCTGTATGCATTTGTGTGCTGAGTACATTCATTCCGATGGGTTTACTCGGCAGTTTATGAAACACAACACATATATGTATGTAGTCACTTAATTTTCACAGTTATTAATGACAGTGGGGATTGCAGGTGTTGGTAATAACTTAGTTGGGAGCGTTGAGTGACCTATAAGGCCAGCAGTCATAAATCAAAGTTATACTAATTTCAGGGTTGAAGGCTGGGAGGAGTGTGGCCTCTGCTGAAGCTCCCTACCCCACAGTAATGGACAGTGAGGAGAATTGGGGCTTTCCCGCTCTGAGCACACAGCCCATGGAAGGACTTAGCTAGTAAATATCACCAAAATATATATCTACCTTGCCGTGGGCTTGCATTGGCTGACTTTAGTGGGATTTATTCAAATTAGGTTGTGTTTTATTTTAAAAAATACATCGTGATCTGTACTCTAAGAAAGGGCTTCCAGAAAAGCTAGTGTCTGCTAGAAGGGTTGGGTAGGGTAGATGGGCATGGACCAGGCCTGACCCCCTGTGGGGAGGAGTAAAGACTGGGGTTGCTCTGCATATCTAGAACCTTCCTTGTTCCCCAGTTCAGTTCCCACATGTGCTCCACCCCTTCCCACTACAACTTTACCTCCTGTGGAGCTATCCTTCCACCCTTACCACGCTCTCCAACCTCACCACCCACTCCACCCCCTGCACCGCAGCCTTGAGACAGAACTGACTGAATTCAGGTGATGTCCCATCCATATCCCCACCCAGAGCTCAGTGTGGCTTTGGGAACCTGCACAATGCTTTTCCAGACCTTGTGTTTGGAAGTCTGAGGCTACGGACAACCGAATCCTGTAGCAGAAGTCACAGGAAGGACTTAAGTAGAAGGGTCAAGAAAGGACAAAACTCCAGCCCCTTCATGGTGGGATTTTCGGCTTTGGTAGTGGCGTCTGTGGCTTTGTAAGGTAGAATTTACCAGGTTATTTCAATAGTCCTGTCCACAGTAAGCTTTCTTCATCTCTTGATCTACGAGAAGCAAGAGCAGTGCCTCCTGCTCTCGGGCAATTTTTTTTTTTTAAATTCAGGTCACTTTGGTTCAATAGATGTTTACTTATTAAAATTTATTCTGAAGCAATAAAAGAAAGCAACAACTAGCCAGGACCTGATTCCCATTCAAATTTAAGCTGTGACTTCCCAAGTGGAGTCAGGAGTTGGGACCGTTGTCCAAGGTTTTCAGGCCAAATTCCCGCTGCAGAAGGAAAGTGACTCAGAGTTGTTTTAAAATGGAATTCGCATGTTGTCTCTCCAGCTCTAAGTCTCTTCAGTTGGCAGGCCTTCAGTTCCCTTTATCTGTGCTGACTTAGGATCTTTCTTTTGGATGACAACAAAGACCTTGGGGTCCATCTAGGTTATATTATTATGACGGAGGACAATAGTTTTCATTAGCTAGCTTTTTAGAGACTCATAAAATGTTATCGGTATTATCAAGGAAATTGTCTGTCACTGGGTTTTTAAAGTTTCCTTGCTCCGGGCTGTATATCTTCATTAGCGCCCACCCGACTCCTGCCGGCCTCTGGGTGACTCAGGCCACTTGTCCGCTCTTTCCTTCCGGTCTTTGTGTGGAGATGTCTCAGATGTCCAGTGGCAACCGATAGTATTTTTTAAATGACCTTTCTTGTTTGCTCATTTTCTTTCTTTTTCTTTCTTTTTTTTTTTTTCAGATGTCGAACACTCTCAGGTTCTCCCAGACCAAAGAATTTTAAGAAAATTCATTTTATCAAGAATATGCGACAGCACGATACCAGGAATGGCAGGTACCACTCCAGCACAGAGCTGCTGAGACTTCTGGGGGCGGGGCAGGGGGCGGGGATGACCAGGAACAGCTGGGAGGGGGGCAGAGGGAAGGGGGGACCAGGAAGGCAAGTACCACTCCTGCACAGAGCTGCCGAGCAGGGCTAAACCTAAGCTTTCATAGCAGATACCACCCACCCCAGACATCTCCACCCATTATCTCTGGAATCACCCAAAGGAGTCTGGAGAATCCATGTTCTGAAGGCTTGGATCAGCAACTAACTCTGTTGTTGACCGGGCACAAGTGTGTTTTAAAGGAAACAGCGTCCAGAGAAACAGTTGCTTTCGTTTGGTTTTTTGGATTTGTTTTCCTTGTTCACCAGCTCTGTCGTTGGGCTGTGCTGGGTGGTAAAGGCTGCCAGGTGTGCCCCTGAATTTGGCTTTGGAGTTGGCATAGAGGAGTCTTTAGGAAGGCAGAATCTGGTCTTTGGCTGTTTCTGGGCCTGCTGACATTGACTAGAAAGCTTTCTCCATCCATTCATTGCATAACAATTATGGTTGAGAATATATGACCTTAACATTAGGCCTCTGCAGAGGAGGAGTAGATTGGAGTAGTTGTCTGATCGAATGGCTGAAGTCCGTTCATCTGAGGCCTCTGATGTCCACTGATGCTCCCCACTCCAGACCCCCACTCCTGCCCCTTAAGGATGACTCCTCTTAGCTGACACGCCGTCCCAGAGCAGAGGGCCAGGCCCACCTCATTTGATGTGATTTCTAGAAGGCTTCATGGTCTCACTAACACAACAATTCTTACAAAATGAAATTGCTAAGTGGTCTCTCAGAGAGGCTCGTTAAAACCCAGCACTCCTGTGATTCTGACGGTAGAAAATGCATTTTACATCTTGTGGAATAGCACTAAGAAGTAGGTTTTTAAAGACCTGCTTTCTTAAGGCATATACCTTTTATTGATTGATTGATTGATTGATTGAGCCTTATCAGGGAAAGGAGCATAGTTTTATAACAATTGTTATGCTTTCAGAACAGTACAGTTGAGGTAGCAAATGCTTTCTGCAGACTTAGAGTGGATTCTCCCATTGTGGTTGCCCAGGCAGGGACACTGGGTGTTGTGAGTGTTGTTTTCACTCTGACACTCCCTGTCTGTTGTGATCATAAAAAGAGAAAGAGGTTAAGAGAATGTGGTATACAGCGTGTGGGGGAAGGAGGTGCCCCAGCGGGCCCATGCCGAGGCATCCCTTCCCCCTAGGGACCAGACACACACCGACATAGTATAGAATAGAGTTTATTTAGGGCATGGGATGGGAGTCAAAGGGGGTAGTGGAGGCAGAGAAAGGCAGAGAGAGGGAGAGAGTAGAGAAGCAGAGGCCGGCCATGACCACGTGGAGAGAGGGGGGAGGGGAGGAGAGCCCAAGAGGGGGCAAGAGAGAGGCTGAGAGTGAGAGGGGTGTAAGAGAGAGGTAGGAGAGAGATAAGAGAGAGAGGAGGGGGTGAGCCAGGGAAGGGCATACCTGGCTGTTGCCAGGTAACTGTGGGGTGGAGCTTAGACAGAACCCTAACAGTGTCCCCTGTCACTCCAGTGTGCCACATTCATCCAGTCACCATGTTTGTTTTCTTTGAGCTTCTTTCTAGTGCCATTTTTAGTCTTTATTTAATTTTGATGTTTTTTCCTGTTATTATTATTTTTTTTAACCATAACATTAACACAGAAAGGCTACAATTCCTCCCGAAAAAAAATCAATGGCAAAGCCAAAGAGACAAATCTAATTAAAAGGATTCCACTTTCAGTCCTGACCGTCCCGGATGTGGTTAGTCATCAAGAGGCCGTAGGGCAGCTAATAGATAAACTGATGTGCACAGTGGAGCTGCACCTACCTAGGAACCGAGTGACATTTATAGTCCAGGGAGGCTGCAGAATCAGAAGTTCTGATAGTGAGTGATGAGCCAGTATCAAGAGACTCAGTTTCCCTGAAGATCCGAGATGGGTGGTAATGGGGGAAGTCAGAGCTGTAAGAACCAAGGGCTGTGGGAATGCTTATCTGCTTGCCCGGGTGAGCACAGGAAAAGGCCACTGGGGTTCCCTTCCTCCTGGGATTTATCAGTAAGAGTGGGTAGATTGTCCTTATGTGAGGCAAAACTGGAAAGCAATGTAGGAAGAAAACGGGATTTCTGAGGTAGGAGAGGGAAACTGTTTTGGGGGTTGAGGAATGGGAGGAGGGAGGCTGGCCCTTGAGAAAGCAGAGGTTCACCTTTGCCTGGTTGCTGGAAGCACAGCAGAGTAGATATACCCAAACATTGAGGTGAGCTGCAGGCCCAGCCTACCGGGTTGAGGGATCTCTAGTCATGTGCTTTGAAGGAGGGATCTGTGTGGTGGCTGAGGTTTCTGATGCCCCTGCCTCAGGAGAAGGGTGAGTGTTTGGCTCAGGCCCCCAGCAGGCTCCCACCTGAATGATATCGATCATCGTTCCATCATGATGACGTGGTGTGAGCACATACTTCCCAGAACTCCTGGTGACTTCCTGTAAGTGCATAGCCTAGTTTCTCAGTCTGCAGTGCAAACCTGGGCCCCAGCTCATAAGACTAAGCTAGCAATAAGCTTGAAACATACTTTTGAAATAGAAATGAGAGAAAGGCACCCCCAAAAGTGAGAACCGTATACAATGGAGCCAGTATAGTAGCATCAGAAAAGAAAGCAGAGACAACGAACAAGCATGAAACCTGAACTGTTTGTTAATATCGCAGTGCCTGCTGAGGGACGGCATCCCTCGGTGACACAGATGAACCTAGCTGGCCTGTGAGGTAGTCGGAAGCACCTTGGATAGAAGCATGAGGTTACCATGATGGGTTCACATTTGAATTCTGATAAACTCTGTGAGAGGGGTGTGTGTGTGTGTGTGTGTGTGTGTGTGTGTGTGTGTGTGTAAAGTGCAGAGGAAAACAAAGCTGAGCCTCTTCCTACAACCGTGCAAGCTAAAAAGGACACAGATCATAGGCCAGCCTCTGAGAGGCGAGTTAATCCATGAGCCCTCACCTGATCCTGCAGGTGCTTGTCGCGAACTGTGAGGAGACCTGTTGTTCTAGGTCTCTCTCACACAGGAGGTTTGTGCTCCAGGCCTGGGGAGAGGGGGTCATTTTGAGTTTATAGTAGGAAGAAAAAGTGGGTCCCAGACTAAAGCGTGGACTCTTGTGGCAAGTGTTACGTTGCCAAGGAGTTGGTAAAGTTGCAGCTATCAGGAAGGCAGAACTGAGTGCTTTCTGGGTGCCAGGCTTTAAGAACTGAACATTTTGTTTTATTAACTCAAACTCAATAGGTAACCCAAAATGGCCACACACAGCTTAATCCCAGCATCCAGGAGGCAGAGGCAGGTGGATGGATCTCTTTGAGTTCCAGGCCAGCCAGGGCAACATAGTAAGACCTCAAAACACCAAGAACTTCAAGAGCTAGCTGATGTGATGATACATGCCTGTGACCTCAGCATTTGGGAGAGAGGGAGAGAGAGTCACAAGTTTGAGGACCAGCCTGAGCTAAGTAGAAGTCCCTGTTACAAAGACCAAGGACTGTGTATGTGGCTCACTGGTAGTGTTTGCCTAGCATACACAAGGCCCTGAGTTTGACGCCCAGCACTGGGGAAAAAATAATAACCCCCCCATTATCTGTTGAACACAAGAGTATAGGTGCCTTTTGAATGAGTTGCAGTCATCAGCTCATTTAGTTTTTCATTCAGAAATCCAAATAATCAGGGTTGGGGCTAGCACTTAGACCCAGAGCACTTTCCTAACAGGTGTGGTCATGAGGGTCCATTCCCAATGCTACACAAAAGCAGAAAAGAAATCCAAAGACTGGTGTTTGTGTGGAAGCCATCCCACTCTTGTTTGCGATAAGCAGAATAATGTCTGGCCACTAGGGTGTCTGTCCCCTACCTCCATAGCCGCATCGCAGACAGCCCCATCACAGACAGCCCCATCACAGACAGCAACATCACAGACAGCCCCATCACAGACAGCCGCATCACAGACAGCCCCATCACAGACAGCCACATACAGACAGCCCCATCACAGACAGCCCCATCACAGACAGCCCCATCACAGACAGCCCCATCACAGACAGCCACATACAGACAGCCCCATCACAGACAGTCCCATCACAAAGAGCCCCATCACAGACAGCCCCATCACAGACAGATCCATCACAGTCAGCTCCATCACAGACAGCCGCATCACAGACAACCGCATCACAGACAGCCGCATCACAGACAACCGCATCACAGACAGCCGCATCACAGACAGCCCCATCACAGACAGCTGCATCACAGACAGCCCCATCACAGACAGCCCCATCACAGACAGCCCCATCACAGACAGCCGCATCACAGACAGCCGCATCACAGACAGCCCCATCACAGACAGCCGCATCACAGACAGCCCCATCACAGACAGCTGCATCACAGACAGCTCCATCACAGACAGCCCCATCACAGACAGGTCTATCACAGACAGCCCCATCACAGATAGCCCCATCACAGACAGCTCCATCACAGACAGCCCCATCACAGACACCTGCATCACAGACAGCCCCATCACAGACAGCCCCATCACAGACAGCCCCATCACAGACAGCTCCATCACAGACAGCCCCATCACAGACAGACAGCCCCATCACAGACAGACAGCCCCATCACAGACAGCTGCATCACAGACAGCTCCATCACAGACAGCTGCATCACAGACAGCTCCATCACAGACAGCTCCATCACAGACAGCCCCATCACAGACAGCCCCATCACAGACAGCCGCATCACAGACAGCCCCATCACAGACAGCCACATACAGACAGCCCCATCACAGACAGCCCCATCACAGACAGCCCCATCACAGACAGCCACATCACAGACAGCCCCATCACAGACAGCCACATACAGACAGCCCCATCACAGACAGTCCCATCACAAAGAGCCCCATCACAGACAGCCCCATCACAGACAGATCCATCACAGTCAGCTCCATCACAGACAGCCGCATCACAGACAACCGCATCACAGACAGCCGCATCACAGACAACCGCATCACAGACAGCCGCATCACAGACAGCCCCATCACAGACAGCCGCATCACAGACAGCCCCATCACAGACAGCCCCATCACAGACAGCCCCATCACAGACAGCCGCATCACAGACAGCCCCATCACAGACAGCCGCATCACAGACAGCCCCATCACAGACAGCCGCATCACAGACAGCCCCATCACAGACAGCCGCATCACAGACAGCTCCATCACAGACAGCCCCATCACAGACAGGTCTATCACAGACAGCCCCATCACAGATAGCCCCATCACAGACAGCTCCATCACAGACAGCCCCATCACAGACAGATCCATCACAGTCAGCTCCATCACAGACAGCCGCATCACAGACAACCGCATCACAGACAGCAGCATCACAGACAACCGCATCACAGACAGCCGCATCACAGACAGCCCCATCACAGACAGCTGCATCACAGACAGCCCCATCACAGACAGCCCCATCACAGACAGCCCCATCACAGACAGCCGCATCACAGACAGCCCCATCACAGACAGCCGCATCACAGACAGCCCCATCACAGACAGCCGCATCACAGACAGCCCCATCACAGACAGCCGCATCACAGACAGCTCCATCACAGACAGCCCCATCACAGACAGGTCTATCACAGACAGCCCCATCACAGATAGCCCCATCACAGACAGCTCCATCACAGACAGCCCCATCACAGACACCTGCATCACAGACAGCCCCATCACAGACAGCCCCATCACAGACAGCTCCATCACAGACAGCCCCATCACAGACAGACAGCCCCATCACAGACAGCTGCATCACAGACAGCTCCATCACAGACAGCTGCATCACAGACAGCTCCATCACAGACAGCTCCATCACAGACAGCCCCATCACAGACAGCCCCATCACAGACAGCCGCATCACAGACAGCCGCATCACAGACAGCCCCATCACAGACAGCCCATCACAGACAGCCCCATCACAGACAGCCCCATCACAGACAGACAGCTCCATCACAGACAGCTGCATCACAGACAGCCCCATCACAGACAGCTCCATCACAGACAGCTCCATCACAGACAGCCCCATCACAGACAGTCCTATCACAGACAGCTGCATCACAGACAGACAGCCCCATCACAGACAGCTCCATCACAGACAGCCCCATCACAGACAGCCCCATCACAGACAGACAGCCCCATCACAGACAGCTGCATCACAGACAGCCCTATCACAGACAGCTGCATCACAGACAGCTCCATCACAGACAGCCGCATCACAGACAGCTCCATCACAGACAGCCCCATCACAGACAGCTGCATCACAGACAGCCCTATCACAGACAGCTGCATCACAGACAGCTCCATCACAGACAGCCGCATCACAGACAGCTCCATCACAGACAGCCGCATCACAGACAGCTCCATCACAGACAGCCGCATCACAGACAGCTCCATCACAGACAGCCCCATCACAGACAGCTGCATCACAGACAGCTGCATCACAGACAGCCCCATCACAGACAGCCACATACAGACAGCCCCATCACAGACAGCTCCATCACAGACAGCCGCATCACAGACAGCCGCATCACAGACAGCCTCATCTCAGGAGGCTTTGACACTGATATTGAGCTCACCTTCAAATTGGAGGTGATGACCTTTACAATCGGAGTCCTTCAGGGTTGAAGAGGGAAGCAGGATGATGAGATGTGACATTCATTTGCTTCGGTTGACTTTGGAAGTTAAAATGGGCCACAAGTCAAGCAGCTAAAAAAGACCATCAAACCGGTTCTCCCTAGAGCCTCCAAAGGAAGCCAGCTCTGTGATACCTGCAGGCTGCCTTAGTGTCCTGACCGCTGGAATCAAAGGCAATAAATTTGTGTTGCTTTAAGCCACTTACAGTTACCAAGGGTGCCAGGAGAAGAATGTACTGGTTAATCCCAGTTAGAGCAAACACTGAAAGGAAGGAGGCGGAGTTACACACAACCCAGGTCTGTGACTGTAGGGTTCATCCTCTTCACCCTGAGAACGGTGGGAGCTGGCTGTCCACGCACCACACCACAGCAGGTTACAGCAGAGTGGTTAGAAAGTCACAGCCACCCTAGCCATTCCAGTGAGCTCCAGGTTCAGTGGGAAACCCTGCTCCGAAGATAAGGAGGGGAGTGACTGAGACAGCCAGCCTCTGGCCTCTACAGGCGCACACACATCACATGCGCCAAGAAGAAAAGCAGGGAAAAGAGGAGGAGGAAAACTCAGACTCTTGCAGATGATAGATGGGACTGTGAAGTGGTCTGCTTGCCATGGGAAACAAACACAAGTTGCTCAAAGCAACAGCTCACCAGGGAGTTGTAATAGACAGCAAGGTGTATACTTAGAAGAACTGCAGAGGATCCAGCAGGCAAGTGTGCGCCAGAACAGCTTTCATGGTAAGCAAGAACTGGAAAGAACCAGTCCAGGAAAGAGTAGAAAAGCGAGCCTGGTTATACACAGAGGGCGCCATCCAGCCATGATGGGCAGCCGCACTGGCAGGAGACGCGGCTACTGTGAATCTTAGGAGAAGCTCTGGCGTGAATGTCGAGCCAGACACAAAGGTCAGATGCTGTAGAACCACGTCTATATGACATATGCAACAAATCAAGACAAACAGGAAGCAGATGAGCGTAGTGGGGGTCCCAGGGAGAGGGCACAGGGTTTGGGGTGACGGAGAAGCTGTGAATGGTGATGTGGGCACACATGATGACTGGACCCAGTCACCCCAAGGTGCACTGACAAACTGTCTAAATGACGTGCTTTACAGTTTGCATAAATTTTGCTAAAATAAAGTACTGTCGATAGGGGCAGGGCTTTAAAAGCAATTCTCAGAAGATGGGAAGGGATAATGAACATGTCGGGGTTGACAACCAAGGTCAGTGAAGGTCAGCCACTGACCTACTATCAGCCTCTGTAAGTAGAACTGGGAAGCATAGAAACAAAGCAGTGTGCTAGCCACACAGTAGGTGCTCAGCTCACATTGCACAGAATTTCAAATGGAGTTGCATCTTCCGGACTAGATCCTGGCGATAGAAAGAATTAACAATATTAAGTGATCTCTGGCCAGCACACCACAAAGACTTTTTTTTTTTAAAGTTCTAAGCCTAATGCCAGGCAAACACTGCCTTAAAAGTCAAAAGGAGTCTGTGGCAGAGGGTAAACTTTAATTATCAACCCAACGAGCCTCGGGCTGCTTGCTGGCAGAGATGAGGAACAGATGGGGGTAGGGGCTTTAGAAGAGAAGTTGCTAGCCATTCACGTGAGTTCGCTGAGGAGAGAAGTCTTGTTAAATTAGCTTCATTTCCTCACTGATGGAATAATTAGGTTAGTAAATTAAGAGACCGCTGTAGACATTACATTTCTTGATTTCAGCAAAATGTTAGGCTGTTCTTCATTAAGCAGATCCCAGTGGATAGAAGGGAAAGAGGGACCGGGGTGGTAGAGCCTGAGACTGGGCAGAGGCTATGATTCGCTAGCTGATCCCCTCAGCCAAAGGGGGCTGGAGTAGAATAGCGAGTGTATGGGGGAGCATGGTCTCCGCTGGGTAGATCAGAGAATGTCTGGTACAGGTGGGAAACGAGTTATGATTGCTCCATCAGCCAGAAATGCTGGGCCCGGTTCACTGAGATTAAACTTACCAGGAATAAATGCGAGTTAGACCAACCATCAGTTAGGGTACAGAAGAGATGTCATGTAAGAAGGCACTCAGTGTTAAGACGGCCAGAACGTGGACTTAAGCATAGCATAGGCTAAGTTAGCTTGCCCTGGTGGAAAGCTAGCCCTGAGGCATGCATGGCTTTTGTACCCAATTACAGTCACGTGGTAACTGTCATGAGATGTCTCGTCCTAGTTAGGATGGTAGGATTGCAACAACGTGGCCCCTTGGTGGTCAGCTACCCAGAGGAAGCCACATGTGCCGGGATTCCAGGCGCACTTGTAGGATTCTGCTCGTTTTCTTTTTCATGGTCCTATTCTGGACATTGTTTTGATCATCTTGCTCTTACGTGTTTACTTAAACCTTTTTTTTTTCCTCAATCCTTGGTCATTGACTACTCATTTTTAAAGATAAGAGTAAGAATGATTGTATCATAAACATGAGAGCCTGAGTCCATCCCCGGGACCCACGTAAAATTCGTGTATAGTTGCTCCTGGCTATACTCCCAGCACTGTCGGGGAGAGACAGGGCATTCAGAGACCTCAGTGACTGGCACCTACTCAAACAGAGGGCCTCTGGCACAGTGAGATACCTTTTCTCCCTCAAGGGAATAAAGCCAAGAGTGCTAGTGACATTTGACATCCTCTGTTTTTGGCAGGTACATTCTATGCACACACACACACACACACATACACAGAATGAAAGTTCAGTGGAGATCTTTCCCGCTCTCTACCACAACATGCTGTCTGACAGTATCAAGCTTTCCACCTCCCACCACTCTCTTCAATAAATGAAGCATGTTTTACAGCCAGGTGACTGCGTTGAAATTTCACCTCACTTTTCTAGCTAGCAGCTCATTGACTGCATGCATGCGGTGGTGAACATGTGTAGTCCCTTCGGCACATCCTGCCGGCACCTGTTCTATGTAGGTCTTATAGAATGCATCCATGAACAACACATTAGTCCTGCTACCAAGAGTCAGAGACTGAGAGAGACAGATGATGGGATGAGTCGATTCATATCGGAGATACAGGATAGAAAAGCTGAAGTCACAGAGCATTGAACAAGAGAACATGGAGGTCTGCTGAGGGCCTGCGGAAGGCCTGCAGTGGAGGTGTGAAGACTATAAGGGAACCAGGCCTGTGACACTCCGGGAGGATGGGGACCAAACATCCAGGGTGTATTTGAAGAACTGCAAGAAAGACATTGAGGTAGGACAGAGTGAGAAAGGAGACAGGAAGAGGGGATGAACCCTGAGCAACTGCGAGTGTCTGTACACTTACGGAGCTGGCAACACAGGGACTGAGCAGAGATGGCTGTAGGGGTTTGAAGGTGGGTGGGTGCAGTCACTCAGGCCAACCACAAGTCCAAGGACAAAGTGTCATGGGACACTTAGAGTAACTTGTAGAAAACTACAGAGTGGATGCATCTGGCCTCTTTAAGATTCACTTTGATGCAAAGTTAAAAAACGACTCAAGGTTGTAAAAAGCCATCCACATGGTGACAGCTCTTTGTGGAGAAAGAGAGGTGGCCAGCTGCCCTGTGCTATAGTACCCGAACATCCTGGGGTAGGGTGGTTGCCAAGAGGAGTCTCCAATCATCCTAGCTCCAGTCTTCACCAAGAGTCTGCTGTGTACCAAGGGGAGAAAGTTGAATATAAGTCGGTCATCAGGCATAGATACATTGGGATAACAGGGGCTCACAGAGCCTCCTAGGAACAACGTTACCTGGGGCCTCCTTGGGAGCTCTTTGCTGGACAGACGGACCTGAGTCATCAGAGGGACAGGGTCCCATACTGAGCATGAAAACTGAAGGCGGGCAATGACTGACAGGACACTTCTCATCTGCAGTCCTACTGGGAAAGATGAGACCTTCCCTCTTGGTACTCGAAGCCCTTGAGACTCATAAACACCCCTCTTTGGAGCACTAACCTAGCTGGCACCTGGGATAGCTGCTACATGCCCTGAAAGTGTCACCTCCCCAGACTGCCGAGAGTCATTTCCTGGTGAACACATTAGGAGCTGCTACGTCCTGTGGGAGGAACTGCCAAAGCGATTTAAAGACCTCTAGATGGGAGGGGTAAGGAATGGAGCTGTTGTCTTCTCTCTAAAGTGTGAACTCGCAGAATAAAAAGACACACAGGATATCAGCTCCTTTTGTCAGCTTCGTAAAGTAAGCTGACAGGAAGAACGGAGCTGAAATGGGGCCGTGACTTCTTCTTTCGGACCAGAAATTTTTAGAGGGAAAGGGGCGAGCAGGGTCAGCAGGACACGAAGACCTGGCTTGTGACCTGTTCACCTGTAATCCCTCAGACTAATACAGTTTGAGTTAGAGGAAATGACATATTTCCAAAACTACACTCGATCGATCAAGCGCCTCACAGAAGACAGGCGCTGTCACCTCTTTCGATGAAGCAAGAGCACGTGCTACACGGATGGCAGATTTATTCCACTTGGCTCTTCTCAGAGTTTAGTGTTCATGACTAGACAGGATCTCACTGTCACACGCGGGGCCTGTGCGTGGTGTCCTCAGTCATCCTCAGCGAAAGTGAAGTCCAGGAGGACAGTAAGTGGACGCGAGCCTAGAGGACCCTCCACAAGTTCCCCCTGCACTACCAAGGCTCCCTGTGTGCTGCTGTGTTTCCCTGCCTCCTACCTCCAGAGGGAGGAAAAGCACTTGTTGACAGGTTGTGGCCAGAATGCAGGCGGCTAGGGGATCAACCCCACATGCACTAGGCTTAGGTCCTCTGAATGTGGTGAGGATAGGGTACCTGCAACCCCATTGCTTGAATGACTTAAGGCAGGAAGATCATCATGTCCCACGCCCCCACTAGCTTGTCTTTAAAACTCCCTAAACACGCAAACAAGTTCAGAAGGCCTGACGCAGAGATGTATGCCTACTTGTCAGGGTGAGATGGGAGGTGGAGGATGGTTCGAGGACAGCTTGGGTTGACATAGCAGGCTTGTCCCCAAACAAACAAAACCAGTCTATAAAAAGCACAGAAGTCACACTAGCCTTCCCTGTGGTGTATGTATGAGTGTGTATGAATGTGTGTGAGTGAGTGAGGGTGTATGTGACTGTATGAGAGTGTGCGTGTGTGAGTGAGTGTGACTGGGTATGTGAGTGTGTGTGTGTGTGAGTGTGACTGGGTATGTGAGTGAGTGTGTGTGTGAGTGTGACTGGGTATGTGAGTGAGTGTGTGTGTGAGTGAGTGTGATTGTATATATGAGTGTGAGAGTGAGTGTGACTAGGTATGTGTGTGAGTGAGTATATGTGACTGTGTGTGAGTATGACTGTGTGAGTGTGTGTGTGAGTGAGTGTGATTGTATGAGTGAGTGTGACTGGGTATATGAGTGAGTGAGTGAGTGTGTGTGAGTGTGTATGTGTGACTGGGTATGTGAGCGAGTGAGCTGTCTGTGTGTCTATCTTTGGCCTGCAGACCCTTCCTGGTTGCTCTTTTCAGCTAGAAATTTATAGGAAGAAAAGCCAGAGGAAAGGGTTAGAGTTGGGAACCAGTTCCACCTGGACCAGATCTTCCCAGAGGGGACCGTGTTTGTTGTTTCCACTTAGCCCTTCTCTCTGTCCTTCCACTAAGAAAGTCAGTTTGTAACTCCAAACTCAGAATCTCCCGTTTTTCCCTCTCAAGTGCCAGGATCGTAGGGGATGGTGAATGCATGTTCATTCTCTGGTTTCTGGACGGCCTGGAGCTGGGGGAGGCTGCGCCTTGCTACAGGACAGTGAAATCGCTTTGGAGGAAAAAAAATATAATTACTTGTGGCCAGCAGCTTCAGGCCAGTGTGGCTCCAATGCTGCCCTGGAAGCTCCGTAGTCTTCCTAGGAAACGTCCTAACTTCTAGGCCTAACATCTCTAATCTGGGCTTGTGGGCCCCCTATTCATATGCTGACAACCTAATCCCTGTACCTCAGGATGTGAGCTTTTCGGAAATGGAGTCATTGCCTGTGTAACTGGGTAAACTGAGGTCACATGGATTAGAACTCAAAATGATCCTCCTGCCCCAGCCTCCAAGATGCTGAGATTACAGTTGATTTTTTTTGTAGTTCTTACTGGGCAAGTATAACCAGACACCATGAGTACAGGGGACAGAAACAGACTCAGGCATCCATAACTGAGTGTTGGCATGTCCAGCTTGGTGTGGGTGGGGGCGGCGAGTCAGGTGGTTGAGGACAGAGGGCAGCATTGGTTGGTCCTGATCTCTCTCTCTCTCTCTCTCTCTCTCTCTCCCTCTGTCTTCTTCACCTCCACTCGGGCCACTCCCTCCACTAGTCAGACCTTTCCATCATAAACCGATTGTGCCTGCCCTTAGGCCGCTACCTTCCTCTACTGTGGCTGTTCCTCCACTTTGCTCAGCTACTTGCCTGTCACAGAATGCTGCCTCTGTGTCATATGTCAATCAATGTGTCAACCTGTCTCCCACCCAACAGTAAACTTTGCAGGGATAGGGCTCGTGCCTGTGTCATTCATCAGATCCCCAAACGCTTAGTGAAGTGTCTGGCATTGAAGGTGTGCTTAGAAGGTTATCTGTGGAGGGTTGGGTTGGGGGAGGACAGAGGATTATGTAGCTTGTTTTTCAGAAATCTCCTGCCCCACTAATTAGATGGCAAGATAAGCTTCAGCTCCCTGGCAGGTAATAAGGGCGTGGTCTGTGGCAGGAGTTATTGGGAATGTGGGGTGTGGCTGTCTGGAACGGGTGAGCACAGGTCTTCAGTGAGCCTGTCTACTCAATCTGGGCCAGCTGGCTCTCAGCCCCTGGGTTCCTGAGGTCCTTGTAGCGCAACATTAAGAACCTTTCATCCAGATTCATTATTCTTGCCTGCTAGAATTCCGTGCCCCTCTAGAGCCTGATCCTTACACCAGGCTAGCTCTGCCTGCCACAGGCTGGGTTCCAACACCCCGTTCTCAGGACCTCTCTTTCCTGCCAATTCCCCACACAGAGATAGTCTCTATCCCAATTCTGGGTGGAAGGGAACATCCTTTGTGAAGAATGTTCTTGGAAGGCCCACAGAATCCTGCTTTGCCATTGTACTCAGATGCAATCCATCCAACCAGTGGGGAGGAGCTGGGATATTCTGAAGGAGGGACTCTCCTCCCAGTGTGTAAACAGCCAGTGTGTAAATAGGACGTACAAGAACATTTTCTTTTTGTTGTTGCAGTTTTCATTCAAGACTCGTTATGTAATCGCCAGCTTCAGGCTCAAGAGAAAGCAGTCAAGTCTTTCTTCTCCCTGCTTTTTTTTAATTGAGCTTTGTAAGAAGAGGAAGGTGGCGGTGTGGGAACGATGGCATAAGTAGAGCTGGGAAGAGTGGGGTTTCCAGATACTGCGCTGGTCTTTGAACCCTGATGTCACTCTTCAACAGTTTGTGTCCTCTGAGTACAACGAGCACGGTATGCATGCACAGAAAGAATACAACCAAAACCCTGTCTGTATCCATTTTCTGGGCTGCCTTACAAAGCTCCCGGAGCTGGGTGGTTAAAACAACACAGAAGGTTTCTGTCATCTCTGGAGTCTTGGCTTGCAGAACCATGTTCTCCCTGAAGGCTCTGGGGAGAACTATCCCTTCCCTCCTTCACCGTCAGCGGCTGGCAGCAGCCTTGGGCGTTTTTGGCCCTTACCAGCAGCATTCCCATCTCTATCTCACAGTCACATGATCTCTTCCTCTCTGCCTACAGAGGTGTCTACAGATCAGTCTTTCCTTGTAAAGACATCACATCCTGGACTCAACCCACGTTAATGTATCATTCCATCCTAAAGTCCCAGCGGCCACCCAAGGCTGTATCCACAGAGATGGCGGCTGGGATTTGTCCAGGGTACCACCACCCACAGTCAGTGTTTTCTCTCACTTCTCAGGTGTGGAAAGAGTGAGTTTGGAAAAATATGTTTCTGCCCATGTCCAGTTCTTACTATGGACCCTGGACTGTGTTGGATGTCACTGAACTGCCCCCATTGTTACAAGTGTAATATTTGTTTCTTTTACTCCATTAAGCTGTTTGCTCATTTTTCATATCCTTGTGGGATGTTTCTGCTATTATGGAATAAGGATGAAATTTCTTAAGACCAACAGACTACTCAGGGGCAGGAAATGGAACAGGAAGATAGCGTTTTGGCATCAACAGAACACATGAAGACCTTGGATGGTGTTATCCAAGGTCGCCATCCCTGAGCTGAGGTGTGAAAGTAGGTTCTGTGCAAAAGTGTGTCCATGAAACATTTGTTGCTTACAAGTTGCAAGATTCCCTGAGAATCTGGCTGCACTTTCCCAAGAGTGTAAAGATCCTCTGTGGACAGGATACTCAGGTCTGTTAAGCTGCTGGGCAAGCTCTGAGCCCCCTGAAGGCTTTAGAAAATGTTGTGTATCCAGAGACAGCATGGATCCCCAGCCCCAGGGAGCTTTTTCCTTAACTATTTTATGTTTTTCTCTGGCAGATGTTTGCATGAAAATGCAACCTTTGGTTCCTCACAGGTCCCCTCTCCCCGGGGGTTAATGCCACTTTTGATGTCCTCATCTTTTATGGAAAGCTTTCTGGCTGTGTCAGCTTCAAAGAAGAGTTAGGTGTCACCCATGGGGAAGATTGTGTGAGCTTTCTGCATTCAAAAGAAGGTAGCATTTGTGTTTGGAGGCAAGGACATGGATGTGGTCAGTTTCAACAGCCCATTGGAAAACAGTACATGGTTGTCTTAGGCTGTTCCTGACTATCAGTGCCCAATTTAACTTTCTCAGGAAGAGCAGATGCCCTCGAAGGAAGCAAACACATTGGATTTTCTTCTGAGGCGTCTCCATTGTGATAGATGGCTCCTTAGAGCAGAGCAGAGCTGTAAATTCACATGAGTCCTTCTGGTTCTAATCAGGACAGGCCTAACAGTTGCCTGTGTAGGAAGAAGTCTCGTTCTACACTTGTTGGTGCTTGCCTCTTCTGGCTAAGGCCTGCCGTCCCTGCTGTAGGCCAGATCTACTCCAGGAAATATGGAAGACATGTTCCCAGTAGTTCCAGTGGCAATGTTGGTGATGCTGTCATAAATCTACCATGCGGGACTCTGTCATGGCTTCTTTCTCTGGCCCCTGTCAAGACCAGAAATCACGGGAAGGCTGAGCCCAGAAAGGGCAGGAAAGAACTCAAAAATGTGGGGCTCCTACTTCCCTCCCTCCCTCCCTCCCTTCCTCCCTCCCTCCCTCCCTCTCTCCCTCCCTCCCTCCTTCCCTCCCTCCCTCCCTCTCTCCCTCCCTCCCTCCCTCCCTCTCTCTCTCCCCTCAAGACTGGCCAAGGAGAAAACCACCCTAGTGGGATTGTTGGGAAATAGTCCACGTTCCTGGTTGTTCGCGTAATACAGTAACACAAGTTTCTGAATGGCATACATGGCGTCAACATGGCCGAGTCCTAACAGTGAGGACCACCCAGAGAGCACCCACAGTTTGTAGAACAATCTGGCCCATTTACTGACAGGCGCCTTTGTGGTTGAAATGCTGGAGGAGACTTGGGTTGCACTTGGCATTGACAGTCTTCTCATTTTCTTGCTCTATTAAAGATGTCCAAACACATTTGGTGCGTGGGAAAGAGAGACGCATTAGTACTGAGTAACCAGAGATGTAGCAACAGTCAGGGGGTTCGGTCTTTCCTCCGTATTTCAGGGACATTGATGACGAATGGCTCTGGGTATGGCAAGAATTACAAGGAGGGTGACAGGGGCAGTGGGGATAGGGAGGACCTCCATCCATCTGGAAAGGTCCAGGCTGAGCAGAGTAGACTGTGGAGCCTCTGTGGCCCCAGCAGCTCTGATGATGGTGGAAGTTGTGATCGATCCATCAAGGTGACCTGCAGGCCAGACTAGAAAGCTACTATGGAACGCGTGGATAAAGGCAGGCTTGTTGGTATCCAGAAAGCCCATGGGTAAGCCCATGGATAAGTGCCTGCAGGCAGATCTTTCTAGTAAGTTAGAGAGATGGATTTGCAGCAAGAAAGAGGTCAGGTTCAAATGCATGGGCTTTCATACCTACTGATGAGTCACCTTCTACGAATCCTTCATAGCTCGTTCCTTAACGCTACAGTATTTATGACCTAGCACATAATCAAGTCTTTACATAGACACACCATGTCTCTGGGCAGGTAGGATCCTGATGTATTTGACTCAGGCCCTTCAGGCCTTGAAGGCTCACTCAGGATGGGACACTGATGGGAACCAGGTCTGATGGCTAACGCTCTCTGTGTGTTATATCATTTGGGTCATGTGTTTGCTCCTTTAGCCATCCCCAGCATTGCCCTTTGACTTCTTAGCAGCACTGAGGTCTGAAGAGGTTCTGAACACAAGTTGTCTGGTGCTAAGACAGCTCCACCCAAGCAGCTAGTCTACACTGAAAATCATTCTTATTTAATGTATCATGTGTGCCAGGCAACAGCCCAGGGGTTCTTCTAGAATGAACTCACTTTCTCTTCCAGCTTCCCAATAAGATCACCATTAATTTTACCTCATTCATTCATTCATTCATTTCATTCATTCATTCTCTCACTTCTTTTGTTTCTTCAAACAGATGCCACATAGCCCAGACTGGTCTCAGACTTGTTGCATAGCCAAGGCTGGGCTTAAACACTTGGTTCTCCTGCCTCTGCCTCCAAGTACTGAGAAAACAGTGTGTGCTTCTATGCCCAACTCAGCACCATTTTTAGATGGGGAAATCGAGGCTCAGAAGAGTGAGATAAGATAAAGCTGATATCAGAAGCTGGGGATCATCACTGGTCCAGTTTGTCCCTGTGAATAGGAACCACTATGGGACTGACCCATAGGTAGAGAAAGCCCTGCATCTCTGAGTGTTTGGGTTCCTCCCTGATTCCAGACTGTGTCTCAGGGTAGAGGGTGCACATCTGTAAAGGATCAGCCCAGTGATGGCTCCTTAGCCTTGTCCTCTAGAAGAGAAGACACATGACCAGGGGCCTGTTCCCACCCGTTCACTCCCACTTCCCTGGAGGGGTGACTTCCAAGTTAGGTTTTAAAGACTCAGTGAGAGTTTGCCAAGTGTGCCTGAGCAGGACATCACAGGCTGAAGAAATCGCGTGTTTAAGACACGGGATAAAGCTAGCTTTTTTTCAATAGGTGGATCACTGAAAGTACTTTAGCATGCAGACACAATAAGGCACATGAGAAAATACTGTGTCACTAATACTCGAGAGTTAGGGCCAGTAGTGTGGTCTGACTTACCATGCCAGGGACCGGAATTCATCCCAGGGCTGTGGGCAACTTAATATCATAGTTTCAAAGCAAGGTTGAGATCCACAGTCGCTGATGCCTTCAGCAGTGTATTCTCGGCTCGTGACACTGTGATGTGGAAGGGAATCTGAAAATCAGTGAGCCCCATGTGTGGACCGTGTTGACCTCATGCCAAGAAGAATGCTCTTTAATTTCTTCTTCCACTTCACTCATTTCTTCATTTTTTTTTCCCCCACCACCAATTACCTTTGGCAAAAGTTATTCTCAGCAGGATAAGCATTTTGGAGGGGTTTTGCTTTTTGTTTTTAATGTTTTTTCAAGTGGCTTTGATTGCATAAGAACTGTTCCCAGTAGATTCTTTATAGCAGGGATGGCCGCTAAGACTGATTATATAATTGTTCCCTCATCTATTCTCAGAACCTAGCATGTTACCAGAGTATGAAAAGCTAACAATGGTAATGGGTCTCAACATCCTTCCAGCCTCATGGTTCTAGGCACTGATGCCCCAACATCGTTTACTGCAGGGCAGAAGTCAGTTCTCGATGTGGTATTGGCCACTTGATTCAGGGTGGTTTGCTCTGACTAGTGTGCACAGCCCACAGCTTAGCCAGCACCTCTCATGTATGACTGGTCTCGCACGTGTTAGTATTTGGGTGAGAGAAGCAGCAGACTTCTGCTGTGCTGAGGCTGGGGTTTTGCAAGAAGCGCAGAATGCCATCTGTTGGAGGAGGAGGAGGCGGGAGTATGCAAATACCGCTTCGAATACCATGAATGCTTAATTTGTTCTAGAACTTATTTTAAGTTTGTTTTATTTATTTATTTTTATTTAATTTGGAGTCTTTGCATTTAGTTAGTTGCTTGTTTTTTTTGTTTTTTTGTTTTTACTTTGTAGAATAGTCCTTATCAGTGGCAGAAGATCCTTCTGTAGTATATTTTCCGTGCTGCCGTATCGAGACAGTACCCAAGTCGGGTATGTATATGCATGCTTTACTATTCTCTGGGCGGAAAGCTCAGGCGCCAATGTGCACAGTGTGACTTGCCTTTCTCTGTTCATGGATTTGCCTGCATCTGATGTTACAAATTCAGTGTCTGATTTGGGTGTGTGTGTTCTACTTTCTTTTCAGCCAGAAAACTTCCTTGGTTTTGTGTGTGGTGGGTGTGTGGTGTGTGTGTGTGTGTGTGTGTGTGTGTGTGTGTGTGGTGGGTGTGTGCAAGCTAGCCCATCCTCTGCTTTCTAAATGTGTGTTTTGTCATTTGTCCAATACTCTAAACCAAGAAAACTAATAAGGTCCACCATACACTATTGGGTCTCTCTGACTATTGGAAACAGGTAGGTCAGGTAAGGACCAGATCCTGAGACTGTACTGTATCCTGTATTTTGGCTTCAGTTGGAGACTAACAGGAGAGTTGGAGCTGCCACCATAGGGTGAACATGTCACAGCAAAGTGGCACCAGGTACAAATGTATATCATTAGGGGCATACCAGGTTCCTGTCTCTGGATCAACCCACCCCACCTTTGACTTTGAGCAGGAAGTAATACTAGAGGGTCGAGACTTCACTCTTTCCTTACCACCTGCAGCCTCTTTGGTTTACTCCCTTGTGTCTAGACTAATTCCTGCTACACTGTCTCCAGCATCTGTCGGTATGATACTGCTGGTATCTTGGGTAGGGCAGCGTGCAGCAGGTGTCAGGTACATCTCTGGCACTGACTCTAGACTCTGTTCACAAGGGCTGAAGCTGCTCTGTCATCATGGTGACAATAGGCGCCATAGACCACAGCCCCTGAGGAGAGCAATGTGGCCCAGGTGCACTGTCTCCCACAAGCTCACCTTCTAACCTTTTCTTTCCTGTGCACAGTGGACAGGTCATTCATGGCCGGATCCATCAACCGGTTCTTTCTCCATGTGAGTTCCACAAGAGCAGCTGCCGGTTAGGTGTGTGCTTTAGAGAACAACACACCAAGGGTTGGCCGTTTATTTCAGCGCCCTTAGAACAACCTTGCAAAGTAGGTGTTCTAGAAAATGTACCAGCAGATCTTATAGCTTGGAGGTTTACAGCCCATGTGGTGTAGCCATAGGGCTGGTTTATAGCCTATATAGGCCAGTTGTGGGGCTGAAGGATGTCCCAGGGAAGTTTTCTTTTACCTGTCTAACCAGCCACGGCCACAGCTGTGGCTGTCTCAGAAGGGAAAACAGCAAAGCCCAGAGCAGCCCTACCTCTGTACAGCCCTGGGGAGATTTGTATCCACAGCCTCTTCTGGCCATGGCCTGAAAGGGCACTGTATAGTAGCCTCTTTTCTGGACTCCTTTGCTGACCTTTCTGGTTGATACATTCTTTCCCCCTCCTCCATCTGGCTGTTTGTTTGTTTGGCTGGTTGGTCTTTTTCATACTACTTACCATATGACCATGTACTGGGGATGCAGGAGGAGAACTTAGCCTCCTGAAGTTACTCTGTGGAGAAGAAGACACATCAGTTTACATACAAAGCTAGTCACCATCTTTAATAGAAGCTGAAGATGTTCCAACAGGTGACTACTGCCTTCTCCGGCTTCTGTAAGATAATTTGGCTGTACATCTCATCTTTGAAGTGTTCGTGTTAGGTTCATTCTCAAAGGGTTAATTTCCATATGTGGTTACCCCTTACTGCTGTACCATTTTATAGATAATATCTGTGAGAGCAGCAGTCCCAGACAAGAGAGGGGATGGGGAACCAGTTATATGGCTCCCACCTTCTTGAAGATTAACCCCTCCCATGCAGACAGGCCACACGAATTCCACGTGGTAGAAATCTTTTCAGGATATGGAACATTGATGCTATCTGCTTTCCAGAGGGCAACTGAGGCTCACAGGAGCTTGTGGACTCAAAGTTCCCAGCATGGCACTTGGTATGCTGACAGGTAAGTGGGGCCCACTGGTCAGGACCCCATTTTTCTGACAGCAAAGTTGGAGAGGAAGTGTAGAGAACCACGAAGATTTATGCTTCTCACAAGAATGTCTGAATGGAGATCATCCAAACCGTCTCGCTGTGGCTTCATGTAGCCTTCTACATTTTTAGATATCTCAGGGAAATACAAGCTGGCAGGCAGCTGGTGCTGGAGACAGCATCTGTCCAAGCATGGTGTCCCTGATGCTCAGAAGACCTGCCTCTTATGCCACCTGTGGATCTGACTGTGGCACTGAATGGATGCATAGGTAGAACTTCTACATCCTAGACATGAGCAGATCCGAGTTCAACACTTCTCCAAGGTTTAGAGTCGAGGAAACTAAGGGGCCCAACAATGAATTCTGTAACCAAAGAACACAGTCCATTTCTCTGTAAGGCCTCACAGGGTAACCAGCCTGTGGTCTGTAACAGATTCTACATTCTCCCCAAAGTCCTGGAGAAACTCTGAGCGTGATGCCAAATACTGCACTCAAGTGGCCGGGGGTACTCTGTGCTCTTGACAGTTTAATAAGCCTGCATCCTGTTTATAAATACTAGTCCGTTTGCTGTAATTATCCACTGATAGCTACAGTTCTTTCATTAAAGGGGAAATAACTGTGCTTAAATAATAAAGCTATATCAATAAACATATCTAAGAAAATATGCATGTCTGTATAGTACAGTAGTATTTATTAATAAACATTGATGTTATATAGCACATTCCCACTGTGGGACATGCCTCCTTTTGCCCCAGATGTTCTTCCTGTGACACAGTTCCATCTGTCATGGGAGTTCAAGGGTGGAAGCCTTCAGAGGTCAGATATTCTGTCCTTCCTGCTATGTATCCAGGGTGGCCACGCTTGTGCAGGGGTGGGGTGGGCTTGTATATCAGCCCCAGAACTCTAAGCTGTTTTCTGGGACCCACGTTTCCTTGGTGCTTATATGTGTGGATCAAGCCTCAGGGGCCTGAATCTTCCAGATCATTCATTGCAAACACACCCAGCATCAAAGGGGTAGTCCTGTGTAGTCCTGGCTCTCCCCAGCAGATCATAAAAACAGGAAGCTGAGCAGTTCCTCCACATGTACTTGAACCTCCTCTGCAGGTCAAGCATCTCTCAGGTAGGTAGCCTTGTCTGCCTGGCCGTGTTTTCTGTCTTCTCTTACAGCAAGGCAGCTTCTCAACTCCACCTCCCATTCTCTTGACTCACCCACCTCCCCTCCTGCTATGGCCCCCAAAACTTTGTGCTTGGTCTTTTTACCTAACGTGAAAACTGGTTTTGGCGTTTGGTCTCCTTTGAGCAATGGCGACGGATGGTCAGATCAGCATTAGAAGAGGTTTTGCATCCACTTTCCGCTGGTTTTGCTTTCAGTCCTTCCTAGCCCCCAGTGTGCACAAAGCCTCGATGAGGAACTCTTTACTGCCCCTGAATCTTCATCAGGATCATTGGCTGTGCAAACTATGTGGCCGCACCCACCTCTCCAGGTTCTTTCCCATCTCTACTTATCCCCCATATAGACTTTCAAGCCCTACCACTGCAGAGCAGAATTCATTCCTGTTCTTGGAATCTAGAGAGTACCTACAGGCACTGTTCAAGGCAGCAGGCATGACCTTGTTTTCTCGTAGAGACTAGACACCAACCTAACCATCAAACAAACGGTTCATAAACAGTCGAGTCCTAAGTAGTTATCCTACTTATGGCAAGTGGAGCCCAGAAGGAGTTGAGAGAATTCAGATAAATGGGTAGAGGAGAACTCCCCAGGGCAGGTGTACTGTACGAGATGTCTGAGCCCTTAGAGACATAGAAATGTTTGGGACTCTGTGAACTTTGGATAAGTCAACTTCTAGCATACTTAACAGTCCTGCTACCTGGAGAGACTTCGGTAGAATTGTGTCCAAGCCGGAATCCTGCTTCTGAGCAGGTATTCCACCCTGGTTAGGGAGAATTCTGAAATGAGCTTTGCCAGGCATCCAGGTCGTAGGATGTCCCCAGTTCTCGCGGGACCATCACTCAGCCGTCCACCTCCATCCTTTATGATTTCTATTAGGGATGCTCAGCTCATGTCTCCAAAGCCACTGTGGGCTCCAGGCCTCGTTCCCATCCTTTTCTGCCCTGCTGGGGTATAAGCTACAGTATAATCTAGTTGAACAGACTTTGCAAGTGAGACATATGGCTCATACTCCTACCTGTCAACAATCAGTGGCTTTAAGAGCTCACACCTGAAAAATTATTCTTCTCGGGACTTTTTTTAAACTCAGATTTCAAGGCAGTGAGTTTTGCCAGTTTTCTGGTCTGGGGCTCAATCCACATGAGCAATGAGAGATACTTAAGAGTGCATGCCAGCTGTTGGGTTTGTGCTCAGCTGGGGTTAGAATGGTCTCCAAGGTGACCCGCAGAACTTCCAACCAAAGGGGGTGACCCTGGTTATTTGATGTATAAGGGAAAGCTTTCTGACAGAAGGGTCTATTTTCTTATGATTTTCAGAGGGTGTAGCCAGAGGTCTGTGAGCTAATGTAGCAGAACAACAGAGTATTGTGCAAGGGCCATGGAGCAGTTTCCTAGTGCCTTCCAGGTATGTGTGCCCGTTCCTTCCAAGGACTGAGCCAGTTGGTGCTCATGTTGTCAGTTTGCTTGAGGGGGTTGAGACTCGGTGGGACTAAGCAACCTCCGCTGAGGAGAGTGAGGACAGAGGGTAGTGGGGCTGCATATGCCTGTGTTCACTGCCAGGACAGCTCAGCCCCAGCCACACTTCCCTTCTCAGCCTCCCCTTTAGGAATGGACTTGTTGGTTCAAGAATTTATGGTATTTGTGGGTGTTGTCCAGGGGTCACTTCCCAGGGCTTTGGTGGCCAAGCTGTTGGATGATAGTTTTCAGGAGGCTGTGATGGCATTAAATTCTCCAAGAGTAACTCCAGGTGGCTGTGGGTAGACCCCCCCAACCCCTGCCAACACACACACACACCCCACCCCATACTGAAGGTGAACCTAATGCATGATGGGCAAGTTCTCTGTCACAGAGGCCACAACTGCAGTCTTGATTATTTATTCATTTCTGATATAAATTTCAGACCTTTCTGAATTACTCAGGCTGTCCTCAAACTCATAATGCTCCCAAGTAATGAGAATGACAGGTCTGTGCCACCATGCCTGCCCTGTATGGAATCTTAAATGAAAATTAATTTCCCCATCTGAGTATTTTTTTTTTTGTCTTTAGTCTGAGGAGGTCTGTGAGAAGTGGGAAAATTGACTGTTACTGGTGCTGTGCTGAAGTGTTACCCACTTTAGTGTCTCAGCATCTTCCCCACAGGCCCATGCCAGCTGCACAGCCTCCTCCTGTCATATTGGAAAGGGACTCGGGCTTGTAAGTATTTGATCCCGGGTCTTGAGCCTGTGTGTGAAACCACTGACTCTTTTGGGGCGTCCAGTATTTCTGGGGGAGAATGTCTGTTCACAGCACAGGGCATGTCATCTCTTTCCCCATGGGTGACAGGACTTTTAAAATAGAATTTTCTTTCTTTTCAACTTTTAATCATGTATGGGGGTTGCGTATGGGTGCAGAGATTCCCCCAGAGCTGGACTTACAGGTAGTTGGGAGCGAACATAGCAGAACCTTGGGGGTGAGCCCAAACTCAGATTCTTTGCAAGAACATTGTTTCCTAACCACTCCACAGTTGCCTGCATATACCATTTCAGAAAACTTTTCCATTAGTATTTTTGATAGCTCCTTTTTTCTGGGCCTTTATGTTAGAAACTCAGGGTCTTGCCTACCACAGGACACCCATGTACCGTGTCCTACAGTGGCTCTGTAACCCAAGACTGTACAGGGTAGCAACAGACACTCCTTGTCCTGAGCTGCAAATACCAGAATCCCTTTCATGGTCAGGGTTGTGGGAAGCATTCAAGACCTCACAGACTCTCCAGGAAAAAATAAAAGCGGAGGAGACACCAAGAATAGCCCAGTGGGAGGCAGTGCAGCTAGGGAGGACACATGCCACACCCCTGGGGCCTCTCCCATAGAAATGCTAGCATTTACAGTTCCCATGAGACCCCCAGGCCTAGCAGAACCTAGGCCACCTCTGGGGAATCTGGGAAATGTAGTTTTTGTTCTTTCTGGAGCCTGTGGCCTTTGCCACAGTGGTTCAGTGAAGATGCCACTTGTGCTCACAGTGAACCTGGAGAGACCAGTGAGGAACTCCAGCCTCTGCCCCCACATTGTCCCAAAGGAGTCCCTGAGACAAGGACCTACCAGTCTCTGTCCCCATGCCTGCACTACCCTTAAAACCAATTGTTGATCAGACTCCACAGTTAGTAACCCATGGAGGGATTAAACCCCAGGGAGCTGCACCCCTGGCCCTGAGCTCAGCAGCAGGTAGTCCTGCCTGTCCTTCCGTCCGTCCGTCTGTCCATCCATCCATCCGTCTGTCCATCCATCCATCCATCCATCCACAGCCTGAGGTCTGAGGTGCTGTCAGGGAACATTGGCCCCCATTCTGCTCCCTCAGTCCTTCCTGTGACACTGATGCTGGCGTCTCTTCCCAGCTCAAATTTGTGGTTTCTCTGTGTGATTGTTCTGAGAGCCTTGTACTCTTGCCTCCTTGTTTGGACCCAGGAACCTGTCCCCAAGGACACCCCCTTTCCCCCAGTGACCCATTTCATCCACCTAGGTCCCCCCACCCAAAGCGCACAGAGCCACTCAAAATACCAACCTCACCACGTCACATGGGTGGGGGGAGGTGTCATATTTAAGCCATAACGTTCTTTGCCTCACAGAACACCTAGGTCCCTGCTTTACCTTTTGTGTTCCCGAGCTTCTGTATCGACAAGGGTTCTGCCATCCAGCACCATCTGTCCCATGGCACCTCAGACACAGCAAGATGCCTGTAGGTTCCTGTCTGACTTTCCTTGCTTAGGGGATTTTCACCTGAAACACTGTTCTGTCCCTCGTTGATCCAAGCCTAGTTTGAATGAAATCAGCCTCTCCAAAACTGCTTCCTTAGGGCCCTTCCCCAGCCTCTTACCTCACCAAGGCTTGCTAAAACGAAGACGGTCTGGTGGTAATACTTGTAGTATGTGCTTTAGCTTTGACTTGTGAGTATGGACCGTGTCTTGGTCTTCAGAGAAGCCCCCAGCACTCTGTGTGGAACACAGTGAACACCCCACTTCTATACACAGATTAAACAGATGGATGGCTGACGTGTTTTTTCAGGGCTGCATTTCTAGGCTCAGTGGAGGAAACGTAGCACTGCCCTACCAAAATGCAGACAGGCAGTGTGCTGTGTCGGGAGCACATGCACTGTGGAGCCCTTGACCTGACACTTGGTCCTTGGCATCTCCAGAGAAATGGAGGAGTTGGACAGACGGCCATAAGAAGGAACCACCAGTGGGCCGTGGGGCTCTGCCCCCTCAAGCTGGCAACAAGAAACTTGACTTATAAGCTGTCTTAGTCAGGGTTTCTATTCCTGCACACACACCATGACCAAGAAACAAGTTGGGGAGGAAAGGGTTTATTCAGCTTACATTTCCAAACTGCTGTTCATCACCAAAGGAAGACAGGACTGGAACTCAAGCAGGTCAGGAAGCAGGAGCTGATGCAGAGGCCATGGAGGGATGTTTATTACTGGCTTGCTTCCCCTGGCTTGCTCAGCTTGCTCTCATAGAACCCAAGAATACCAGCCCAGGGATGGCACCACCCACAAGGGACCCTCCCCCCTTGATCACTAATTGAGAAAACGCCCCACAGCTGAATCTCATGGAGGCATTTCCTCACCTTAAAGCTCCTTTCTCTGTGATAACTCCAGCTTGTGTAAAGTTGACACAAAACCAGCCAGTACATAAGCCTAAAGAGACAGGGGGCCTCAAGCTATACACAGCTGCGTCTGGTGAACCCCAGCCTACTGCATTCAGTCTCACTGGGTATGGCAAGTGACTTGTACTGTGCATTCAAGCCTGTCGCTACGGTCCCAGGACTTCTGCTACCTTTTCCTAGGCTCTGTTGGTGTACCTTGGCCTTGGTCAGAGTTGGTTGCCTGAACATCTCTAAAAAAACAGATCAAAAGATAAGTAGTGCAAGCAGATGAGCATGCCCTCCCTTCAGTTGTGCCCTACTTCTGTTTAGAGCAGGGGCCTTTTGGGTGGGACCTGGTTGAGTTAGAACAGGACAGTTTCCAAGGCCTGTGCTGTGGAGAGGCGGTGTTTCATCCTGGGGTGAGGCAAAGTACCTACCTTGGTCGTCCTGCTAACACCCACCCCAGCCACCCTCTGGTCCTTCCTACTTAGCTGTGTAGAGGCCAGCACAGCAACTGTAAGTACATGCATTAGAAAGGAGTGGGACTTACTGACCTGCCTGGATTGAAGATGTCTGTGGATCTGACCGTTCTTTTCAAATTATCCAGGTATGACCCTGTAGTTCAACAGGTAGTTACCAGGGTGGGTCACGCCTCACACAGCAGCTGCCTGTAACAGGCTTAGTGAACAAAGTACTTCTGAGGACATGGAAGCCCTTCCCAAACTCAAAGCCGCTGCTACTTCTCGAGTGGCCCTGAGGTCACTTGTAAAGGATGTTTGATGTGGTGAGCTCAACAAAGGCGGTGTCTTCAGCTCAAATGAGGCGTTGAGAGCTGGGAGGGCCCTAGGGACATCGTGTTAGCTGTCACCTTCTCACCTCAGAGTTCCTTGCTGTTCTTGCAACACAAGTTTACACGCGGCTCCCATCCCTAAAGATGTTAGCCACAAACTGCTCCAAAGAGGATGAGAACAGGAAGCCCACTCCTCCCTTACATTCATTTTCCTTAGGCACATCCCAGTCCTTAGCCATCTTGGAGACCTCTATCAATGGTCACCTGAAGTGAAACAGGGGATTGGCTCATGGGATAGAACTGGCAGTCAGACAGGCCCTGTTGATCTTAGTCTGTCTACCCCTCTTTATCCATGGCCATAATGTCCACCTCAGGGAACCTCTTAGAGAGATGGCCGAGAGCACTGTTTGATAATGGAGTACATCAGCAGTAAGGCTGTTTTTGTGCAGTCTCAGATAGGATTCACCTGGCTCTCAGCGAGGCCGCCAGCAGTGTGATTCAACAAATACTATGGTTTCATCTTCCAATTTCCCTTATTCTTCAATTTTTTTCCCTCTTGATGGAACATGATGTTAAAGGCAGTTTGGGAAATAACGTAAAAATAAAGTCAAAATTAGCAAGGCAAACCTCCTCAACAAAGCCAGTGTTAACATTTTGGCCCTTTTTTCTTCCAGTCTTTCCTTTTTCCCCAGCCCTTCACTCCTACAGAACAAACCAGCGTGGGGGGCAGGCCCCACCCTCCACAGCATGCTGGTGGAGCGCAGTAACAGGGAAGGGGAACAGATTTGGCCCATCTCTTCCCCACGACTAACATTAAACCTCACTGTTGTGAGCACTCTTTCGGGGCCTGTAGTTATACCATTCTTGAGAGCTTACACCAGGTTCTCATCCTTCAAGTACTCATCCACATAACTCTTGGCTGTCATCCTTCTAGGTGGATCAGCAGTCAGGCTTGGAGACTCTCGCCACAGAAAAAGAAAGACTGGCCAGCGACTTCCTGCCCTTAGTAAACAGTGTCATGTGCCTCTACCTGAGACTCCTCTCCTCTTACCCTCCAACCCTTACTTTGAACCCCTGAGCTTTGGTACCCCAACCACGGAACCAGGAGTGGAACACCTGGTACAGAGGATTTATGGAGTTAGAGAAACGGAAGACATGGCCCAGGAGAAAGGTTTAGCATCTAGAGAAGGTGATCTGAGAGGGAGGTGGAATAATGCAAATTGACCTTTAACTGTTGGCCAAGCCAGGAAGGAGAGAGAGAGAGACAGAGAGAGAGAGAGAAAGAGAGAGACAGACAGACAGAGACAGACAAACAGACAGACAGAGACAGACAGACAGAGAGAGAGAGACAGAGAGAGAGACAGACAGACAGAGACACAGAGAGAGAGACAGACAGACAGAGGGACAGACAGAGAGACAGAGAGAGACAGACAGACAGACAGACAGAGAGAGACAGACAGACAGACAGAGAGAGAGAGACAGAGACAGAGACAGACAGAGAGACAGAGAGAGAGAGAGAGAGAGAGAGAGAGAGAGAGAGAGACCGCTTCACGTCCTCAATGCCTTGCTGCTTCTCTTGTATCCTCTTGGCTTCAGCTCAGACAAGAGCGCTCTGGCTCACACAGACCATGGAGGGCTGTAGTGTGGCTGGGCTGCACTTGTAACACTGCATCCGGTTCCAGGCGGCCCCTAGTGAGTGAGAGGCTGTAGGCAGCGTGTTAAGGGTTATCCCAGCATTGTCTCTGTGCCTAAAGGAATTGGCACCTGTGAAATACACGTGATGATGCCTCAGTGTCTGACCAGAAGAAAGTGAGAGCGGCTGGGTGGCGATTTGCTGTTCGGAGGTCCTGTAAAGACAAAGAAGCTAGATGATCTGAAAAAAAAAAAACAAAACAAACCGTTTCTGTGATCTGCTGAAAGGGCACAGAGCCATTTGTGTGACAGTCCTTAGTTGATAGCCACTGGGTTCACTTTCTGCAAACACAGCAGGCTCGGATTGCTCAGTGGAGTGTAAGGCAGTTTTGGGGGTGTGTTCTTGAATTGTCAACAGCTTCCACATGGTGTTTGTGTCCTTAGCTTTTGGCATGAGGCAATCAGATGAGGTCATCTGCTTGGGTCCATTTCCTGATCACTGATCATTTTGAGACACAGAACAATTTCTATTCTTAGAGGACCTTCAAGCCTAATGTACCCTGCCTGGTCTAGAGCCCATCCCCTTCCTTCCCACCCACTCACCCCAGAAACATCTCTTTTTCGTTGTGGAAAATTACACGCTCACAAACTGTGGTTTTTTTGTTGTTTGTTTTTTGTTTTTTTTTTTCCCCCTCACATCAAGCATATTCCCACACAGACTGATTCTGGAATGATCTCATGGGTGAATCATGCCATTATCTGGCTGTTTATAAGAGCTGCCTTTAGACAAAGATTTTGGTGTAAGCTCCTTCATTGTCTGCCCAGTCGCCCTTCTGGGGATGACTTACCTATGAAGTGCTGAGTCTGAGGGGCCAAGCTTTCTCAGCTAAAGCCTGCCTTTGTTTTCACTGTCTTTCCTGTCAGCTGTGACCTTGCTCATTGACTTTGAACTTTGCTGGTTTAACTCTGCCTCCATGCAAGCTAGGGAAACTGATCCGAGATGTTCACTGCACTTGAAGGAGCCGTGTGTTAGCTCTAGCCAAATACTAGAGACGATGAGCTTATGAAGAAAAGAAAAAAAGGTTATTTTCATTTGTGGTTTTAGGAGCCTGTGAGTGGGGGACTGTTCCTGCAAGCATGAAGACCCAAGTTCAGTCCCTGGCACTCACATGGAAAGCTAGGAGCCATGGTGAACCCTGTGGCCCTCTAGACAGTGAGCCTAGCTTATTTAGGCAAACTCCAGGCCTATGAAGACAAGATGGACAGCTCCTGAGGAAGAACACATCAAGTTGTCCTGTGGTTTCTGCACACACACACACACACACACACACACACACACACACACACACACCTACACAGACATTTTCAGTCTATGTTCCATTCACCTGTGTTTCTCAATACCCCCTTCTAGGGCCTACCTTCTAACCTAAGGCCTCCCACTGGGCCCTGTCCTTAGGGTCTCCATCACCTCTCAGTAGTCTACCAGGCTGGGAAGCAAGCCTTTAGCACACAGTCCGTGAGGACAGTCTAGATCCAAACCACAGCAGGCTACAAACAGGGCTTCTTAACTGCCGTACTGGAGTTGTGTCCTGGAGTTCCCTCAGCGTGTGATCTCTTAATTAAGACTAGTTCACAACTGGCATTTCCTTTCCTAATTCAGTTTCCAGAGGTCTGCTTTCCCCAGGTCTCGTCTCTTTTTGAAGGGTCTAGAGATCCTGTTAATATTTAATTAGCTCTTAAATTATTTACACATCCATGAGTTTGAATCATTGTTGTCCTTTAAAGAGCAAGTGCCGGCTGGTGCTCCCTGCCAGGTTCCCCGAGCCTGAGCTGAGGGCACAGCACTGTAGTTAGAGGTCAGAAAACCCCATCTTAGGAGCAGAAAGCCTAACAAGTACCTAATTGGATCACACGTCCATTTTTCTCAGCTGCTTCCAGGTGTAAGTATTCAATTGTATATTTTTAAAAAAGTATTATTGTATGCGGTGTGTGTATGATGCAGGGGTGCACATAGTGGAGGTCAGAGGATAACTTTGTGGAGGTGATTCTCTCCTGCTTTTTTGAGTGTTCTGGGGAATCACACTTAGCTCAGCTGGTTTGCACATCCAGCACCTTCACACACTCTCAATCATATTTTTTAGTGCAAATATTGATTCACACACACACACACACACACATTGCTAGCCTTCCAGGGAAAAGACCCTGAACAGGGAGTCCTGTTTTCCCAACAAGATAATTCCATACATTAATGAAAACCAGATGAGCCCTTTACAAAAGATGGAATCGGGAGTTGGCTGTGCAGTGGTTAACAGGGAGTAGGGAACCTGTGAGGACATGATAGTATAGTTGACTCAACAGTGGTGAGATGTGACGTATTTACCTTATACTGTAGCAGTGGAGGCTTTTACAAGGTCCAGGGGCTTTCCTCCAGTGGGCTCCCAGGACTCGGGGCGTGGCATACCCCTGTAAAGGATGCTGCAGCCCCCATAATGAACTAACTTGCTTTTCTCAAGGCTGTAGCTACTACTTGGCTATCTTTCTCAAGCACGCTTTCATCTCCCTATTGTAATCTCTCTCCTCTTGCCTTAGCTCTTCCTGGTCCTTACTGCAACCCCTCCCATTTCCCCACTGACTGGTTCAACTGCTGGTCTTTGCATTTGCAAGCTGAGAATTATGAGTGGGGAAGTCAGTCTAAGTTGCCCTGTCAGTGCAGCTGGGGCAACAGGAATTAGAACCTGAAGTTACCCGTGGCGTTCCCCAGTGTTTTAGCTCTCGCTTCTTTGAAAGTAGGATGTTCTCCTATAACCTAATGAGCCATGTTTGTCCTTGGGCAAAAGTACTGAATTTAAGCCTTAATATATGCAATTCTGGAATACCACAAGTGATAACTAAACTTGGTTTTTTTTTTTAAAGACAGGGACTCCTATGCAAGCCAGGCTGGCCTGGAGCTCAATGAGACTAATCTAGCTCTCTCTCCAAGTGCTGGGATTAAAGACATATGCCATCATGCCTAGTGCCTCTTTGATTTTTAAAAATAGGTCGAGTCTAATAAATTAGTATTTGAACCCTAGATATAGCTGGGATTAAAAGGAGAGCCTCGAGGCTTTTCAAAAAAAGGCCAGCTTGAATCTGATTGTAATGGCTTCAGCCACTGGTCCCTGCTGTCCTCATTCTGCAGGTTCAAGGCTGGCATGATCCATAGATATACTTCATGACCGCTTTATAAGATTTAGAACAGTGATCTTAGAAAACGTTGCGATTTTATCCCCTCTCTCCTGAAACTTTTGCTTAATTCTTTTTGCCCTGGATGTTCTTTCTAAGGATTCTTTTGGGGGTGCATCTGTGCAAACAACTCCTGGCTCCTTCTCCGCAGGGACCCCCAGCCGTTCAGGCTTCGGAGACGGCAGCTAGCCTAGCCAGGACTCTCTTGATCTTTCTGCACTCACACATAAGGCCAAGGCAGTTACCTGTAATATTAGGGAGCCTGTTGTGAAATTATTGCTATTATGCCAGTCAGTATAGCTCCAAAGGGCGATTTCCTGCAGTTGATGATAATATCAGGTTTCGGTGACATCGCCTAGAGCACTTAGCAGGAAAAAAACCCAACCAGAGAGGATAGTCTACAGCCTTGTGTTTTCAGATCCTGGCACTATTCTACCCAGGAATTCAGGAAAGGAAATGGGTACTTGGGCTGAGGGTGTGGCTCAGTTGGCAGAATGCACAAAGCCCTGGGTTCGATCCCCAGTACCATGTAAATTGGTCATGGTGGCACACACCCTTATTCCTAGCACTTGGGAAATAGAAACAGGACCAGAAGTTTAAGATTGGCTTCTGCTACCTAGTAAATTCAAGGCCAGCCTGGGCTACAGGAGATCAGATCTTAAAGAAGAAACTTCCATGTTCAACAGAAATGTCATAAATGGGTTTTGTTTTCTGTGATGTGGCTATCCAGGCACATATGTGTATATGCATGCACTCTTGACTCACGCCCACCAAGAACCAGGTCCAGTTGCAGTGAAAACTTGAGAGAATGCTCAGAAACATATATCCCAACCATTACAAAGTCACCCATGTTCTAAGTGGCTGCCATGTTGGATCCCACGTGCCAGCTACAGCTGAGAAGATTCTTCAGTCCTTACAATTTGTTATCCTCCGTCTTGTCATCCCAACACAAGGCTGTTGTGAAACTCAAGATTTCTCAATACCCTTTCCAGTCTCCAGGACTATATGAAGAAAGGCCTAGGGCAGCATTTCTCAACCTGTGGGTCACATATCAGATATCCTGCATTTCACTTATTTACATTAAGATTCAAAACTTATGAAGTAGCAACAAAATAATTTTATGGCCAGGGATCAATACAACATGAGGAACTATATTAAAAGGTCACAGCATTACAAAGGTTAAGAACCTGGTCTAGGGGACCCTTCAGTGCCTAGGACCTGGAGACCACACACTAGTCACTGCTCACTGGCGTGCCCTGACAGTGCTAATAGCCTGTTACACCCATGCTCCTGACTCCTCCTGGCCAAAAGATCGTACATGCCTTGTTCATGTGTCAGCTGTGGATTTTGCTCATAGCTGGGAGCACTTGGTCAAGGGGTATTGATAGAGTCCCAAGCAGAGGGCCTATGGTTATCATTTATCCCCCACTGAGGACTGCTCTAATGTGCTCATCAGCCCTCCTGCCTCTAGGATGCCTGGCACAGTTTCCTCAGTGAGCAATGGCCTAAAAGGTAAACATTTGAGGCTACGGACAACAAATGGCCATATTTTGGGGGGAAGAAAATGGGAGAAACCAAAGTCACATTATTAAACATATTGTAAATGACAGTATGGTTTTGTCATGGAAATTACCAATGAATTGAAACACTAAGATTTAGCCCAATATGGTAGCCATTAGCCATTTACATTAAATGGCTATTTACATTAAGTTGATTAAAATTTCATACAATTAATATGGGCATGGTGGTATATATCTATAACCAACACTCTAGGAGGCTGAATCAGAAGGGTCATGGGCTAGCATACGATATATTGTCACACATACTTCATACAACTGGAGAATTAGCTTTCTTAGCCAAATCATATTTCAAATCATATTCACAAGTGACCAGTGACCACTGTGTGGGACAGTGCAGATGGAGATCACCGCTAACCTAGGGAGGGAGTTCTGTTGGATGACATCCGTCCATCCTGAACCCTACGTGATCCAAGGCCCAGCTGAAGGTTCATCTTTATGGTATTACTTATCCAGGTTGGCCTGACCAAGGCACAGTAAATATTATATTAGAAGTTCTAATGATGTAACAGGAAGCCAGGGGGAAATGTGACACTAGCAAGTCTCAGGAATTAGCATTAGGTGGATTCCTATGGGGAGACAAGGTCAAACCTAGTCTGACCTTTGTCTCTTTCTTATGGATCCAAGTGTCCCTGGGGAATTGGACAATTGCCTGGGTCCATGACTCTCTGATTTTCTGCATAGGGATTGCAGCTTGACTCATGGGAGGAATCCTGCATAGGGCATATGTTTTTGTTATAGCTTCATTTCCCTGAGGGAAGCACCAGGAAGGAGTGTTAGGAGAGACATGGCTGGCTTGGTTCTGTCAGCTGCTGCGTTGCACACGTCTAACAACTGACTGGAGCCAGACTGCCCTGAGGATTCAGTAAGTCTGAGCAACAGCTGAAAGGGATTTCCTAGGAACCATGCAGCACCATGAGACAGCTGACCACTCAGAAAATGCTTCTGTTGCTTTACTTATTAGATATTGTACAAATGGAACACGTAATAAAACACTCCTCCAGGCTCTTCAGATATAGGTTGGCTTTAATGTCTATCATTCCCCAAGTCTTCTTGCCCCTAGAAGATGATCCCTGCCTTTCTATTAATGTCAGCCTTTGAGTTTTCACTAAGTACACGTCTGCCCCCTACACACACACACACACACACAGTGCCATGGTGTACTGTCCGACATCTTTGATTACTGAATCTTTGGAGAACCACTATGGGTCGCTCATATAACAGTCAGATGTGTGTGTGTGTGGGGGGGGGTATTATTAGGATTGGCTAGTTCCAGGGACCCCAATGACCTTTGTAGGCCCTGCTTTCTCTCTCTAGTGTGCTGGGTCTTCCTAGGAGCAGGTTTAAAGTTGGCACAGCATCTTTGGAAAGCCACAAACATAATCCTGGACAGCCCAGCCCTCAAGGGGTCATCATAGAAGGACTTGGGTACATTCTAAAGTAGTTCCCTGCTTAGAACATTCTGGGTGTTCTAACATCACTGGGATGGCTTGTGCCTCCTCCTTACAATTTTGGGTCTTGCCGTGTTATGCTCCCAAACACGGTATGTAAGTTTGACATTGGGAATTACATACATTGGGAGTATCTTCAGGAAGTACTGATTTATAACATTCTTTAGAAGGAAGGAGAGAGGGAAGGAGGGAGGAGGGGAAGACCCTACAAGCTGAGAGTTCTGAGAGTTGTTCACTTTTGTCCTATGTGACTTTGATGTCATTTTGAGTGCAGTGAACTACGTCCTCTAAAGAAAATGGCTTCAAAACAGTATTGCTTCCCGGAGCAGAAACGTCTATATGTTCATTTTGAGAACTGTCCCAAATCAGACTGCATTCGTAGGAGCCGGGCCATCCTTGGCATGCCCACAGATCAAAGCAGGGTCAGCTGAGCTGGAGATACTTGCTTTTCCTGTGTTGACAGCGGCATTCTTTCCTACCCCTCCCCCACTTATCACTCCCCAACTCTTTCTTTCTCTCCTTCTGGGTCACCTTTGACCTTTCTCTTGCTGAAGTTCTCAGTTTCTGGTTATGGAGTCTCCAACCGGGTCCCATAATGAGCATTCTGTCCGTCTAAAGTGGTGTTCCTAGCAAGCACTGTGTGTTAGAGACAGAAGCCGAAAGGCAGTACCCAAACATGGCTGCAATATAGAACCCCCGATGCCCTGTTTTATTCCACACTCCCTAATACAGTGCCTGGATATAGGAGCCAGACTGTTGAAGGTAGTCAGAATGGCACTAGGTGACTCTGGAGGGAACTCTCAACCTTTGACACAGTTATACCTAGATATGGTCACAGGGTACCCATCTTGCTTCTCCAGGGTGGTTCCGTGTGTTAGGAAGAACATTAAATATAAAAACACTCCCCAACAACCTTTAACAAGCCTCAGTTTCTTCCTTGTAAAATGGGTTAATGGTAATTTCTACCTATGGCGCTGTCCTAAAGAACCAAAATAGTGGGTGTTAGAAGCTGCTCACCAGGCCGTCAAATGTTTGTTGTGACTCCTGGGGATCCCTTTGATGAGAGAGCCTCACTGTGAGGTGTCCACTAGTGCGGTGTTGATCTCTCCATTACCAGCAAGCACTTGGCAGCTGCCGGAAGACATTGATCTGCCCTAGCTGATACAGAAGAGTGGCAAGGAGCGACTTCGAAAAGAAGCCAGCACTAGCTCCCAAGAGACCTACTGCCCCCAGCACTCAGGAAATATATACCCCACCCTGGCTGTGTCTAAAAACACTGGGACCATGCTGAGGATAATGGTAACCAAGGGCTTCCAAGCCCCACCTTCTCTTCACTTTCCTGTTTGTTTGGATTTCACTTACAGGAAAGGGATAGAGGGAGAGGGAGAGACCAGAGAGGCACTCCCGGGAACACCTCCAGCAACCCTCCAAGGATCACCCCATCGGATGGGTCATTTTATCAGTGTGACTGTGCCATCTCATGCAGTAATTGCCATTCTTTGGGAAGCACACAAAAGCATGCTTTTCTGGACTTGTCCTTTCCAGGGACCTAAAGTTGGATGGAGGGAGACAATCAGCAGGGGCCATGAGCCTGAAGGAGATCATTGGCCTTGAAGGTGTGGAACTGGGTGCCGACGGGAAGGTAAGGGTTCCAAGCTCTCAGGTTGCAGATGCCTTAAGGCCCAGAGTGCAAAGGCAGAGAGCTAGACCATAAGACCTACTTGCATGGCTGGGGCGAGTTGGGGCTGATTCCCAGGTGCACTGTGCCGTGTCACCCAGCTCTGCCAGCGGGTAGACAGAAACCTGCTGAGTCAGTAACTTGGAAAAAAACATGGTGGGAAGTCTGCAGGTAGGTGCATTTCTTTGCTAACACTGTCTACAGCTGTTTGTGCAATACTCAAACTCTCATGGACGCACATTCCAGGATCGAGTGATGCTTTGTATGTCTATGAACTACATGTTTCAGTAAATTTTTTGGCTTCTCATGATCCCAGGAAGCCTAGAGCTCCTTCAGCCCCATATAGTAACCACTAAACCCTCACATTCCTCCTGTATCCACAATACAGTGAGCTGCTAGGTTGAAGCCCAAGGAGCAACCTTTTAAAGATGAACTGGACTTTTAGGGAGGCTCCGTAAACCCCTCCCCCCAAAAGCCTGTGCTTCTGTAGGGAATCTGTCCCAGAATAGTGTGCCTGTAGGTGAGTTCCTTACCCCAAGGGCATCCGTCAGGATGTGACCCCTGGTTCAAGATGCACGTGGGGTGCATACAAGGTGTTTCCTGAGGCAAGTGAAGAGAAATGTGCTCACTGTGGCACCTTCCTTCTGGAGGGCGAGTGCTCACCTTGGAATGAGGAATTCTGGGGTAGAGTTGAGTCGTGATCAGTACCTATGGGGAAGTGTAACAGGAGCCTTCAGCCCTTATCAGAGATTCCCGAGGCCCCGTGTGTTCCTGAATTCCTCTTCTGGATGAGATGAAGTACACCGTGAGCCTCAGGCAGGACTCAGCATTCCAGCACATTTTGAGGCAGCGCCTTGTCGCCTGACATGTGGACATTTTGCTACCTGCCAGGCATAGTTAAAGCAGATGGATCAGTTACAGCGTGCGTAGTCTGGAGTCTGCTCAGGTGAGGGCTGGGTATGAACACAACACACACTTGGCACAAGCAGATACCAGACAAGCTGCGTCTTCCAGCTCTGTTGGACTCTAGAATTACATGGGGGTTTTTTTTTTTTTTTTTGTTTTGTTTTGTTTTGTTTTGTTTTCAAAAAGCAAACCTAATCTTAGAGTAGCACCAGGGCTTGTCCAGAATGCAAACCCAGCCTCCCCCGGGCATAACCACCACTCTGTGTGTGCTCCTTTCAGACAGTGTCTTATACCCAGTTTCTACTACCCACAAATGCCTTCGGAACCCGTAGAAATACCATAGACTCCACCTCCTCCTTCTCCCAGTTCCGGAGCCTGAGCCACCGAAGCCTCTCCCTGGGCCGGACCGGCAGCACCCAGGGGAGCCTCGACGCAGGTAACTGTGCCTCAGAGGGGTTTGGTGGTTCAGGGTAGGGAGTATCTTGACTTCCAGGGTTGATGGATCTCTAGTTGTATCTGTTAGAGGACACACTGCTGGTGAGGTTGGGGGTGGGGACATATCTCAGACCACACAGGCTCACACACACATGCACATATGCACGCATGCATGTGTGTGTAAGCACACACACACACACACACACACACACACACACACACACACTACACACCAGAGAAGACCTCTATCATTGGTTGCTCAGTTACCAGCCCCAGGGCAAACTTTTGTGGAAAAGCCAAAGCTAATTGATCTCTCAGCCTTTTAACCCGGTCTCCTGTTCTGCTGCTGCAACTGCCTTCTGCATCTTTCCGTATCACTGGGTCTAGAAGTGTAGGGTGAGCATTTCCTCGTCCTCAACCTTTGCCCGCACTTAAGTACAAGGAAACAAACTCTTCCACCGAAATTCCTGGTGAGGACTAGGGAAATGGCTGGCAAAGAGCTTCACATGAAAACGTGAGGGCCTGAGTTCGCATCCCTAGCGTCCATGTAAAGGACAAGAATGTGCTCTGTGCATGTGATCCTAACACTAAGGAACTAGGCAGGCAGACCGCGGAGTTTTGCTGGCCACAAATCTAGCAGTATTGGTGAACTCAAGGCTTAAAGAAAGACCCTGTCTCAAAAGATATCGTAAAAAAGTGATTGAGAAAGAAATCTGACATCGACCTCTGGTCTCCACACACACATGTACACCTGCACACAAACACACAAACTCATGCACACTTATACCATACACGCACATGCGCGCGCACACACACACACACACGAAATTCCAAGCCAAGGTAAAGTTCCGTGGGTCAGCCAGCCCCTGTCCTAATGTTCCCTCTACCTGCAAAAGTCACTGTACCCGTGTTCACCGAGGCTACCATGTTTGAAATATGATTCACAGACAGTAGCTTATCTGGCATTTGCCCAGGTCATGGCACTGAATGATACAACTTTCTCTACAACCTTAGAGAACAGGCTGGTGCAGGGCTGACTGCATTCTGTGACCTACAGGGGTTCCAACAGGTCACATGTGTGAATTTTTGTGTTCTTCCAGGTCAGGGAAATGGATACATAATTTGCTAGCATAGAAAAAAAATCAGAGTGGTAAGAACCTGCCAGTCTATTATAGGTACATGGATCTCATGGCCATGCAAAGATGACCCCTAACAGGCAGGACCTGTGACAAATGACCCTGAAACCACCTTTATCTTAATGGATGTCCCAGCATTCTCCAAACTGCATCAGCCTCAAGAGTGCAGGGCTCCTAATTACCATTCTGCTTGTGATGTTCAGGAAGTGACCTGGGAGACTTTATGGACTATGACCCAAACCTCCTGGATGACCCCCAGTGGCCTTGTGGCAAGCACAAGCGAGTTCTGACCTTCCCTTCATACATGGTAAGTAGTCCCTGGTAGTGGCTGGCTGGCTTGGCAGTGCCCATAGCCTCCCAAAATGGCCCCAGGTAGCTCATTGGAATTTGCACCTGGAACACTTTATTTTAGTGCCGGCTGCAGGATTCTGGCTAGCTGACCTGGGAATGCCACTGTCAGAGAGGCTGAGAAGGGACGGTGTAGTAGACGTGAAAACTATCAGCTCAGTTTTCAATTCTCTCGCTTCTAAGTATGCACAGCCCCAGGCCCCTCTAGGGAAGGACCTGACCTTTCCCTGGGAGCACTAAGTTCAAGTTGATCTATGTTTGGATCACCCCAGTGACTGTCACATGCACTCCAAACTAACAGTTGGTACTAAGAAAGCTGCCACAGAACATAAAAGTAGGACATAGGTGTTACATGAGAGTGTGTATGGCGTAGGACACAGGTGTAACATGTGAGAGCTTCCCTTCTGTGTGTACTGCATAGGACACAGGTGTAACATGTGAGAGCTTCCCTTCTGTGTGTACTGCATAGGACACAGGTGTAACATGTGAGAGCTTCCCTTCTGTGTGTACTATATAGGACACAGGTGTAACATGTGAGAGCTTCCCTTCTGTGTGTACTGCATAGGACATAGGTGTAACATGTGAGAGCTTTCCTTCTGTGTGTATAGCATAGGACATAGGTGTAACATGCAAGCACTTCCCTTCTTGTGTCTTACACAGGGCACTCCGTAGGTCCCCATTCTACTGTATCCATCCATAGACACACCCTTTCTTTTGGTAGATCTCTCCTAATATGGAGGAGCAAGAATGAGCCTCCTGTGCAGAGAAGTGGACTGACGCACAGCATCTGCAGAGAAGACATCTGCCTAGATGCCCCACCTCTCTGGGGCAAGCAGGGCAGGCTATCAGGCATATCCTCCTCTGACTCACTCCGTCTGCTTGTCTTAGAAGTCCTACCCTTAGCATTGAACCCAAAGACTCTCACGGTGGCCTTCCATGTCTACAGATACCACAGGGCAAAGCAACTCAGGGTTAGGGTTAGGGTTAGAAGCACCAGGGAGCACTGGGGCCTTTGCCCATTACTTTCAACATTTAGAATTCAGAGACCTGCTGAGCCACGTTTAATTTAAAGTGGCCCTTGCCCTCAGTCTTCTATTCTTATCCCTCAAACCACAGTTGTGTGTGGGGACTGTTGTGTTTCCTCTTCCTCTTCCTCCTCCTCTTTCTTCTTTTTCCATTCTATGACCTGTCAATCCAAGAAACAAAACCAAGATTCATTGATCTTTGCAATTCCAGCACTGAAATGTTCAGTAAGTGACAAAAGCCCTTGTTAAAGGAGCCACTGAAACGTTGTCGTTTGTGTGAGAACATGTGTTTTCATCTTGGGTCCCGCTTTATGAATGTTCACCTTATTAACTAACTTGGGCAGGAAACTGTGGCTCTGAATGCTAGTGAGACCTTTTGCTGTTGACAGGAAGTGGGGTGCTAAACCTCCAGCCCCCGACTCAGGTCTCGGCTCACTGACTTTGCCTGGTTGCTTCTAAATGGCCTGTTCCTATGCAGTCAGCCATTCTTTGACCAGAAAATCATCATCTATCTAGAGGTCTGAGACAATATAAAGGTGTGCTGCTTATGGCTGATGGCGGACCCTGCAAGGGACTCTCCTATGGTGATGTTAGGTCTGGAGATGACACTGGCTTCCCTCAGACAAGCCTGGCAGGTACCAGATCCATTTGTCCCCTTAGATTGTTTCATTGTGAACTTTGACTTTCTGAGCTACAGTGTGTGCACGTTCACGTGCCTGAGACTGATTTGTCCCCCTCAGACACTTGGATGGCTTTCCAGGTGAGAATGTATGTCCAGCCCACCTCAATCTGTGTTCCCAAGTGGGTCATTCTTCATGCGTTCACATTGAGCTGTGCAGTCTGCTTCCACTAAGAGCCCATGCCTTACAGAACGCCATTACTCAGTGGCTGCATTTCTTAGTCCTGGACATGAGGCCTCTCCCCTTCTAGCCTGGCCTTAGACATTAGTGCTTTTGATAAAAGACAGGCCATCCATTCTTTTGTATTATCACTTATATTGTTATTTTGTCTTTTTTTTTCCAGAGCTGAGGACCGAACCCAGGGCCTTGCGCTTGCTAGGCAAGCGCTCTACCACTGAGCTAAATCCCCAACCCCATCACTTATATTGTTGACAGCTTCAGGCTAGCCTCTCCAACTCAGAGGATACAGGGAATTTGCATTGACCTTGTAGGAACTCGAGTGTAGTGGTCTTTACTCTTGTAGGTTTGCTTGACTTTTGTAGGCTAGGAGCAAATCTAGAATTTCCTTATTTAGCAAATGCGATAGATACCCTACTATGTGCTGGGCTGGTTGTGATGGTCACTCATCAGAGAACTAACCAGTCACAGGTCCCTATTCTCATTGGCCTCATTAGAATGAGTGGGACCGGCTGACCGAAAGCAAGTAGACAAAGACTACAGTCATGACAAGGGTGTAAATGTCATCCTGAAAATGTGATAGGAGTTGACAAGGAGGGTCAGAAGTAGATTCCTGTGTGGAAAAGCAAGGGTGTGTGCAGGAAGTGGGGTTGAGACTGTCAAGTGACAGCCCTACGTCTGTAATAAGCTGGTGACTCCCAAGAGGCTTAGTAAGAGCTAGAGTTATTTGAGCAGGTTGCTGAAAGGCCCTCTGTAGAGAGAATATTTTGTGTATTCTATGGGTGCCTCACCTGTCAATTAAAAAACCAGTGGCCTATAGGAAAAGGTAGACTAGAAGGTGGGACATCCAGGAGGCAGAAGGAATTCTGGGACAGAGGCAGGCATGGGAGATTCACCAGGAAGATGTGACTAGATAGATGAATGGTACCTGAGCACAGATCATCACCCACGTGGCAGAATGTGGATTAGAGCAAATGGGTTATAATAAATTATTATCTAGTCAGAGAAGAGCCTAGCTATATGGCCAAGGTATTTGTAAATATATTTGGAGTCTGCGTCTTATTTCTGAGAGCATAGGGCTGGAAGGGAGAACCAGGACCAAACGTCTATAAATGGCACCCTATGTTGGGTACCAAAACGTTGTGGTTAAAAATTAATTGGGGAGTTTCTACCCCACCTTTGATCATTCAGTTCTCAAATAAAAGACATAAAACCTTTATGTTTATATTTATAATTAGCCTTATGCTATTTTGTCAACTTCCTGTCAATAACCCAAGATATAACTGGCCGTGTTCTGCCTGGGCCACTCCTACTCCAAGTGGCCATGCGCTCATAATTCACCTATCCCATGGTGTATTTTTCTTTTCACCTCTCTCTTCTCTCCTCCTCGTGGTCTCTGCATCAGACCTCAAGCCTTGGAACCAAAACTCTGCCTACCTCTCTTCTGCCCACCTACAGGCTGTAGACATCTTTATTTAACCAATAGTTTAAAATGAAGAAGCAAGGTTACCTACCATCACTTGGATCTCCTCCTTCCTGAGGCAACCACGGCCAGTATTTAGCATCACAGTACATAGCAACAGACCAAACCCCAGCAGCCCTCACTAGAAGCCTGAGGTACACAGGGAGGATTGGGAAGCTCTGCTCACGCTGACATCCATCCCATTGGATAGTGCCAGGTCTGAGAGGCTGGGCCCTGCTGTCTGCCAGCCCTTGCACTTCCTGCTCCCACTTGGACTGGCTCATTGGAGCAGGTCCTAGGGACTGTTTGGCCTGTAGATCCTGCTGCTTTAGCTTTGTCTCTTGAGGCCACAGTCCAGGATGAATCATCTCAGTGGAGGCCCCATGCCTAAGACCATGAGACTGTGGTCCAGTGTTAGGGGTGTGCTATGAATTTCGGGCTCCATTACAGCCATTTTACGTGCGCAGTCTCATGAATTCTGTCACTGTCCTTTGATCTTAATATAGGTGTAGTTTCTTTTTCTAGTTCCCAGTGCCTACTTCAACTGTGCTAACTCTAGTCTACTCTAGTCTAGATTAGATTAATTCTGGTCTCATCTTCCTGGTGAATCTCCTATGCCTGCCTGTGTCCCAGAATTCCTTCTGCCTCCCGAATGTCCCACCTTCTAGTCTACCCTTTCCTATAGGCCATAGGTTTTTTGTTTGTTTGTTTGTTTTTAATTGACAGGTGAAGCATCCGTCTGATTTCTAATTTCTTCAGTAAGACTACCACCATTCTGATTTCTGGAATTGTATCTGTTCCCCTATCCTGGATGTTTGTATACGTAGAATTATAGGCTGTATACTTTCTTTGGTCCATCACACAACTTGGTATTAGTGAGATTCACCCACAGACTTGTATGAACTTGCTGAACAGTGTTGGAAGCACAATTTACCCATCCTCCTGTCGACGGCCTCTCTGGTTGTCTCTGGTATAAGGCTGTCATGAAAGCTGCGGCTAGCAGTGCTTCCCACAGGCTCACCATGGGCATCCGTGTCCTTTTCTCTGGCATAAGCACCTGGGGCGGGTCACTCAGCATCACCCACCCAGGCTGTAGATGGATCTGCGTTCTCACTGTTCTTGTTCTCAGTGAAATGACAAAAGAGCCATGTGCCACCATCTGTGGGAGACGCTACAGGGGAACACACACACACACACGCTTCCAGAGTAGAAGTGGCACTGTTCAAAGTGGCCTTGCACCTTCTTACATCAGTAGTTTTAATTGTTGACCCAGCAGGTCACTCCCACACTCAACCTATCATGAAAAGACAAGAGTCACATGTTGAACTTGAAACCTCGGGGGCAGGTAATGAGGACCACAGGGTAGCTGCACCTGTGGTTCAGCCGGCGAAGCTGTCATAGAAGGTGACCACAGACCAGGAAAGCTGTCATTGGAGGTGACCACAGACCATGAAAGCTGCCTGTCTGCATGCAGGTTCTTGTAGGGTATTAGCTAATGTGCAGTCACAGAGGAGGCGGTTCCTGTTCCTGTCAGAACCTTGGCTTCCTGTGCTCCACTGCCTTCTGTATAATTAAGTTTCACTAGAGAGTTGGTCTTTATCATTATCACCTGGCAGCTTGTGGTGGTTTTCATTATTACCTTGCTTTTTTCCTCTCCTTTTATGGGTGTGGAAAAGCAATTAAGAAGAGAATGTAAGGAAGAACTGTAGTAAGGTCAACACAATTAACCCTGTGCGGATGAATGGACCTATGAATCCTTTTCTTTTTTCTCCTCCTGCTCTCCCATGAGAAGGACAAGTGACAAACACTCTTAATGATGTCTGTAGACACCCACATCTCAGCAGAACACCTGTCAGATGGGTCTCTGATAATATTACTCTTCTCCCCTTTACCTAATAGCAGAACCCAAGGCCGGTATCCCTGCATCTCCCGTAAGTTGTAGAAATATATCTTAGAATTCAGTTTTCCAGGACACTGTGAAATGCTGAACGAGGGCAAGTAGGGAACTCAGCAAAAAGATTCCTTCAGCCTGCGTGGTGGCCGGACTCTGCCCCTGCTTCCAGAGATAGAATTTTTATCATAATTCCTTGTTTTTATTATCATTGTATTGGTGGCTTAGGTGCTCACCTCACTGCAGAATATCCAAGACGTAAAGCATCTACAGTCCGTCAGTTGTCAGACAGTGTGCGCATCTCACATGGCATGATGACCCCCACAGTATGACCAACCCCATATGACACCCCTTTTCTTCAAGGTGCCTGTGCTCTGGGGGTAGAAAGGCACCAAAGGCAGTCCCCAAACTGCTTAGATCACAAACCCATCCCCTGGGTTTCCTTACCATTCACTGTTGTCCTCGGAAAGAGGATTAAATGCATGGGACAGCTGAAATGCCCATCTAAATGCTGGTTAGACAGATTTAGTGTCCAGCCATCACCTGCTTAGTTACCTGAGCACGCAGAGCATCTGCCTTCCTGCAGCCCCACCAAACTGGAAATGCTGATGGCTATTGGGCTGCCGCAGTCAAAGCAGAGCTGAGCGCTGATGTTTGAGGGGCTGGAAGGAGCTGCCCAGATCACTGGTACTACTCCTTCCTTTTAAGGTGTGGTGGGGAAACTGAGGCAGTCTCCCTTCCTTGGGATGTTCCCACCCAGGGTAGGGGTGAATTCTGGCCCCAAGAGACAGTAGCAGAGTGGCAGCCTACCTGCCCCTGTTCAGAGCCGCATGTGAGGATACTCAGAGGAGAGAGGCAGAGCTCCACCAGACCCTGCTAGCTGTAAACTAGAATATGTCCTCCAGAATATGCCTTCGCTGAGGCATATGGCTCCCTCCCCTCTGCTCCTGCACTCTAAGGAGTCTTCTCTTCACAGCCTCACAGCTGGTGCTGTGAGCTGGATGGAGTCCAAGGTCGACTCCTTGGAGACCCTTCCTTCAGGAGTCAAGGTGGAATAATTCTAAAAGGCAGTGTGCCCCAGTGTCTACCCCAGATGCAGTAGATACACCAAAACAACCAACCCGGAGGGTTTTTGTTGTTTTTTTAATCTTTTCAGGGTCCTCTTTTTTTTTTGTAGTTTAGAGTTTATTTAGGGCAGAGGGGGGAGTTAATGGAGTAGTGGAGGCAGAGAAAGGCAGAGAGAGTAGAGGAGTAGAGGCTGGCCATGACCACGTGGAGAGAGGAAGGAGTGGAGGAGAGCCCAAGAGGGGCAGAGAGAGGCTGAGAGATAAGAAAGCAAGAGCAGGAGCAAGAAGTCAGGGTCCTTCTCAGTCTCTCTCTCTCTCTCTCTCTCTCTCTCTCTCTCTCTCTCTCTCTCTCTCGATCCCTCCCTCCCTCTCTTCCCCTCCCCTTCTCCTTTTCCCTTTCCTCCTCCCCTTTCTCTTCCCCCTCCCTCCCCCTCTCCTTTTCCCTTCCCCCTCTCTCTTTCCCCCTTTCTCTTCCCCTCCCTCTCCTTTTCCCTTTTCCCCTCCCCCCTTCTCCTTCTCCCTCCCCCTCTCTCTTTTCCCCTCCCTCTTTCTCTTTCCCCTCCCACTCTCTCTTCTTTTCCCTTCCCCCTCCCCCCTTCTTCTTCTCCCTCCCCCTCCCCTCCCTCTCTCTCCTTCCTGACTCTGGTGGGGCGGGCATGACCAGGCTCCTTTGTAGATCTCATTGCTCTGGATGTGGTCTCTTGGCTGGGTTCCTCCTCTCAGCTGACCCTCCTGGCTTCTCTTTTACACAGCTGGGTGCTCACAGCTTTCCCACAGCCAGAAACCTACAAACAAGTGCCTTACTTTGGATGCATGATCAGCAGCCCAGCCCTGCTGTCAGACACAGCTGCAGGTCGGTTGAGAGGAGCCTTTTATCAAGCTAGTCCTATGGCCTGGAATTAGGTGGTAATGCACAGGGCTTCCAGGCCAGGAAGGGGCTGCACCCTGTTTTATTAGCTGGAAAATTCCAGCACAGCAAGGTTTTATAATTAGTGCTTTAGACTGGTAGGTGAGCTTAAAGCATCAACGTGGTGTTTAATTTATTCTCCTTCAAGTCAGAAAGGGTGGCTAGCAGGGGCTAGGAATCCCATGCCTGCTACAGAGTCTCCCAATACTCTGGCTTTACTGCCATCCCTGCAAGAACAGCAGTCTCTTGGGCAACTGGGATGGCCAGCCACCAAGGGTCATCATACAGCTCCCCCAAGAGAAGATAATGTCAAGTCGTCAGGGCTAGTCACGCTTTGGTATTCAGCACAGGGACCTGTAGCTCAGAAGCAGTGAAGACCTCATCCTTCTGACACCTCCTAGGGTAGAGGGCAGCCCTTCTACATCCTAGAAGGTTTGAAGGCAGATGGCTAATCTGAGTGCTGTCCACTCAGTCTGATTATACATCCCAGGCAGCAGAATGAGCAGAATACAGGAACGGCCCTCCAGGTCAGGTGTCCTATAGCCATCAAAGAAACCAGGTGTCTGGTAGTGATGCCAGAGGAAGGAACTGAGACCCAAGTACTTAAAAATGTGCACACCAGGCTGCCCAGATGCTATGTGGCGGAGCTGGGTGTAAAACCAGAGCTCTGGCTGAAACACCTTGAGAAGGAGGAACCACAGTAAGACCCAAACCAGAGCTGCCACACCAAGCAGGGAAAGGAGGTGCCCGAAAAGCCCTGTCCCCTCAGACCAAGGTTAAGGATGACTCTTGGGAGGCTGTTGGCACTAGGGGTAGGGGAACTGAGTACTCTGCCTAGGGCAACAGGTAGAATCAGAGTCCAGCAAGGCCTCAGAGCACTGTGGCCAGGACTACATCCCTCTAGGAGATGCTGTGACCTTCTATGACCTTAGGCTATGTGTTTGATCTGCAATGGGCTCTCTGCAGATGTAAATGAGATAAAGCCAGGTCAGTGGCGAGCAAGGTTGAGACTTAATCTGCATGGTTGTATCTGTAGAAGGACAGAACAGACAACAGAGGCTGTAGAGGCTGTAACATAAAGCATCCCTCAGTCCTGGGATCAGAAGCTTGGGAGGGGGCAAGGAAATCTCTAGAGACAGAGTCACAAAGCCTGCCAACCTGCCAATTCCCAAATCTTAGGCTTCCAGTGAAGTCTCTAGGACAGCCTGCATCTGTCAAAGCTACCCAGATTGTAGGAGCGAGTTACAGCAGACCTGGAAACCAAAGCAGCCACTTTCTGTTCTCAGCCAGCTTCACACAGCAGGACTTACCACCATTCTCTCTGTGCCCTGGAGGCATTTCACTGACCCCCAAATATAGCCTGTCTAACCCCAAAATAGACGGAGGGAGACAGGCTAGAGTGACTGTTTCTGGGACCTTGCCTCAGTGATGTGGATTGCCACAGCCTACAACTGTCCAAGTTCACCGATGCCTTTAGAGCCCCTAAAGCAGCCACCCTCCTGGATACTAGTCTACTGGTCCCACCTGGCCTGTGCCCATCCCATACTTCCCGCAAGGAATATCTTTTTCCAGGCTTCCTCCTCCGCGCTCACTCTAGAGCACTACCAGCCACTTGGCAGTGAGATGCTGAGGCTGTGAAGAGGAGACAGGTGGAGCTCAAGTAGATAAGCAAGCCAAATGCCAGATTGGGGCCAAGCCTTCTATGTTCAGTACCAGGAACAGTGACAAGGACATGGGTCTGCTGCTGGAAACAAACACACAGTAGGTCAGGAATAGTACAGGATGTCACTTGTGCCTGCAAGTGGCATCCCTGTGAACTCAAGAGTTTTGCCATCCAGGTAGTTGGAACATCTACCAAGGTCTGGGCTGAGGGTCTCACATTAACACTCAGTTGCCCAGACTCCACTCATCTCACTACCAGGAAAGGATCCCAAGCTCCTTACCCAAGAGCATGGGCTGGGGTCACTGGTAAACTGCAGTACATGTGTCTGTTACAGTTCACTGCAAAAATCAGCATCCACTCCAGGTGGGGTTATGGTTCTGTTGGTAAAGTGTTTGCCTTACAATTCCAAAGACCTGAGTTCAGCCCTCAGTACCTATGTGAAAAGGGTTGGGCATGGTAGCACATTTCAAATTCCAGATCTGAAGAGGCAGAGAGACAGGAAAGATCCCTGAAGCTCCCTGGCTGGTTAGCCGAGCCTAATTAGATAGCTTCAGGTCAGTGAAGGATCCTATCTCAGAGGTGGAACAGGTTCCTGAGGATGACTCTGGCCTCCACATGTGCTTGTACATACATGCACATGTGCATAAGTGTGCACACCCACCCCCACACTTTCAAACCGGGCTGGTGGGGTATTACATGGTAAATTTAACAGGTAGCACTAACAGAATTAAGAATGATCTCTAAGCCATCTAGGTAACTACCATAGTTGGGATTCTGCTGCTGGCTGCAGACCATGCTGCTGTTGCTAGGTCCTACACCTACAAAATAGACATCAAAAGCTAGTGAGCTACAACTTCTCAACCACTCTTGGTAGCAGAAAGACAGAAGTGCCTCCTTTTCTCCAGGGTCACTCTCTTTGTACCACAGCATCTAATAGGAAGAACCAAAAATGTATTTGCCACCCTAGCTGCAAGGGAGTCGGGAATCATAACCAATAGTTTCCTGACCTTTATAATGGAGTAAAGCTTCCTAGATGGAAGCAGAATGTTTATGGAAGGTTAGTCATAAGGGAAGCAACCTGTGCATAAGGGAACTTAGCTGAATGAGCCCCAAGACACAGCATCATATTGTAAGTTGGCAAGGATAATCTGATGCACAAGCCTCTGGCTCCTAGGCCAGAGGTTGTGTGTTTCTGCTTTGACTTTGACTTGCTGAAGTTGACCACTTCTTTGTTTCTGTTTATATCCACACCTCCTTGTGACAGCCTCATGAGTACGGAGTTGTTCTCAGCTCTTCATTGTTTCATTAGGGAAGAATAATCTAGAAGACAGTATGTACTGCTGGCCATGTCTGTAGCTTGTCGAGACTGGGACAATCTTCTCCACCTCACTAGGCCTCAGTTTCCTCTTGTAAGATGTGATGGGGCTCATTCAGAAACTTCAAGAGAAGTGTTAGGTGTACTTTCCTATATCCCACACCTAGCCAGCTGCAAGGTTACTTCAGAGAAGGATCTGGGCCTGTTGGAAAACTCAAATGTTCATTGGAATTGAATATCCTGGCTTGGAGTTACTCATCTGATTTCTCATCTCCCCAGATGTCACAAAATTGTGAGCTAGTTTAACAGAATTGAGTCAGTATTGCTACAGTTAGTGTTTATTATGCTCCAGAGAAAGAAAAAGCCATTAAGGTCACTTTGACCTGGGCTATCTGTGGCTTTTATCTGCCACCAAATGTAGTTTGTATGCCTATTGTAAGTCTCTTAAGCAGGGGTGTAGCTCTTTGGTAGAGCACTTGCCCAGGGCATACCCAAAGCCCTGGGTTCAGGTCTCAGCACCACCAAATCTAAAATATCAGTAAGAATCACATCAAACCAAATGCTCAGAGAAACCTACCAACGTTAAGCAGGGTGGCTAGGAAAATGTTAGCTGGGTTTTGCTGGCAGTAGGCCATTCTTGAGACTCCATGTCACAAGGGGTAACAGCCCCTTCTTATGGGTAGCCAGTTACCTGCCAAAGGTGATCTCTGTTGTCAGCCAAAAGAGACCCTTGGCATGTGCACTTTTTTCAATGAGCTGAGCCTCATACTAATTCAGTGTTAAATGTGCAGAGCACTGAGCAGGGAAAATCAGAACACTCCCAGAGGGCTCAGAGCAACCTGTCTTCAGGGACAGGAAGAATTTAAACAAGGGACTGTTAATAATAGATATAAGGGAATGTCACTCTGCCTCTAAGGGGAAATTCATATTTAAGCTACAGCAGCTGAATCTGGAAGCATAGCACTGAAGGAAACATGTGATGGAAAAGCAAATACATGCTTCTACTTACATGAGACAAAGTTAGGCTGGTGAGATGGTAAGTAGGTGAGGATTCTTGCCACCAAGCCTGACAGCTGGAGTTCAGTTTCCTGAAATCACATGGTAGGAAGAGAGAATCAACTTCCACGAGTTACCTTCTGCCCCACCTGACCCCCATACACACATGCAACATGGCAAAAGCAATCATGTACAGGTGTACATACACATATAAATGAATGTTTAAAAGGTATCTGGGCATAGTACTCACATCTGTAATCCCCGTAGGAGGAATGCTGAGTTCAAGACCAGTCTTGACTACCTAGAGCCCTCTCTCAAAAATAAACAAAAAGATGGTGGTTGACAGGACTCTAGAGAATAGACAAGGAGATGTTCCTTGGGGTATGGTGGTGGTAACGGTTACGTACCAATGTGAATGTGCATAACGACACTAAATGGAGTCCTAAAATGGTAAGTTTTATACACGGTTTGTCACATTTTGCAAAAACTATTTAAACAGTAGCTAGAATTTGTTGAGCATCTATAATGTGCAAGGAACTGTACAGAGTTGGGAGGTAGGACCTGAGATGCTGGAGTCTCCCAAAGCCAGGCTCCTGAGTGGGCTGACATGGATTTAAATCCAGAACTCCAAACAGTCCCATGCCTCCGAATCCTTCCCACTGTGGACAATAGGCTGAGGTGCAGGCACTCGCCTGATAGTCTACTGGCTTCTGTCTCCTGCTACAAATTGGGCTTAGCTTGTCCATTGGTAGTACATCTGACCTGTGGTCGCCTCCTCTGTTCCAGACCACAGTGATTGACTACGTGAAGCCCTCAGATCTCAAGAAGGACATGAATGAAACCTTCAAGGAGAAGTTTCCTCACATTAAGTTGACACTCAGCAAAATCAGGAGGTATGGAAACTGACCATGACCCTGGCCTTCCCTCCAGGCCCCTCCAGCGCACACTGAGCTCATACAGTGTATCATAGTTCTTCTCATTCCTCGGGAAAGGAAATTCAGTCATGTTCACTAGACAGTCTTCCGCTGCTGGCTGACTTGTGTCTGGATGGCGTGGGAGAGCCCAGGGTATCGGGCATCAGGCCAAACTGACCCCCTAGTTGACACAGCTCTTGGGGAGATGTTCATTCAGTGAGAAAAATGCTATCTGCCTGCAGTTTGCCAGCTCAGTAAAACAGAAGTTATAATAAACAGACCAGACAGAGAGGATGGGTCCGATCCAGTGTGGAGCCCAACTGGTAGAGTGCTTCCTTTTCACACACAGAACCCTGGGTTCAAATTCCCTCACCAGACAACCCAGGCATGGTTATACAGTCCTGTGAATGCAGCACTTGGGAGACGGAGGCAGAAATTTTGAGGTCGGCTTAGGATACATGAGTCATGTCTAAAAAAAAAAAAATAATAATCCATTCAGATCCTGGCTTTCTGGGATGTAGGCAAAGCCGAAGTGCCTAGAATGGGTACCTTGAGGCATGGGAAACTCCACCCACCCAGACATGACTTCAAGGCCCTATCTTTGAATAGCCACCAAAACAGCCAAAACATAGAGGCAGGCCTAGATTTCCCAGACAGATGATTGGATGGGTTTGTGGTGACCTACGTCTGCCAGTCACTCACCCTGCCAAGCTAGAGAAGACTTGTATTGTGGCATCCGCACAATGCCTCCATCGTCGCCAGTGTGTGATAAGCACCACTGAGATCCTGGAGTGTGTGTGTGCGCACGCATGCGCAGGTTTTACCCTGCTGTGCATCCTAACACAGTTTGGTCCTGGCATGTTCCAAACCAAAGAATAAGAAAAATTAGGCACACGCGGTGTCCCTGTGTTGGCTAGGCAGCTTCCCCACCGATGCCAGCTGTCTGGCTCAGGCCCATCCCTTTTCCCGCCTAATTTAACAAGTGTCATCAATAATTGGTAGATCTTAGGCCAAGCACCTGAAGTCGTTCTAAAATAAGTGTGGCTCTCCTTTTTTCACTTTGAGGAGCCCCCTCCCCCATCTAATTTTGCCAGGGACTCAGCCATGAACTACGTCCAGTGGTGTTCTTCCACGTCCTATATTTGGAGCCCTGCCTGCCAATCATCCTTGGAAGTGGGGATCTGGACCATGCTGTGTCTGCGTCAGTAGACCCACAGAGCCCCAGCTACATGGTTCAGTCCCACGTCTACTATGGATTAATCTCGGCCCACATCCCCTGTGGGAGTAAAATAGAGAAAATGTTTTCCAGATGCTGTCATAGTCTTGTGGGTCCCCTGAGCTGTCTCAGGACTCCCTGCTTCCTGTCTTTTCTCCAGCCTGAAAAGAGAGATGCGGAAGCTCGCCCAGGAGGACTGTGGTTTCGAGGAGCCCACGGTGGCCATGGCCTTTGTCTACTTTGAGAAGCTGGCCCTCAGGGGGAAGCTGAACAAACAGAACCGGAAGCTCTGTGCTGGAGCTTGTGTGCTGTTAGCAGCCAAGGTCGGAAGTGACCTCAAAAAGCACGAAGTCAAGCAGCTAATTGATGTAAGTTGCGTCTTAGTGGCTGCGGGGAGGGGGGTCCCCTGGCAGGCAGAGGATCTTAATGGCTAATAGATATTATAAGGACTGTGAAATCATTTGTAGAAGTGGATGATCTACCTGGGTAAGACTAAAGAGTCAACGTGGATCATAACCTAAAAACCTTCCTCAGGACAGCACTGAGGTTAAACCGGGAGGGATCTCAGGGTAGGATACTGCTCTTGACTGACCGTTGTGTTCTTCGTTGATGCCGTCAGCTTCTGCTGTGTGGTACAACACTCAACTCTGGTTAAATGTGTATGGTGTAAACAGGCTTAGAACTAACTCTATTAGCGTTCCTTCTGAAGATGCTTTAGTTCAGCATGTATGTGCGTATATGAACATTTCTCAGGTAGCATGAGGGATGAAGTTATTTGCACAGCCTGAGAAGCCATAGTAAGCCACAGGGAGCCTTTGGAGCAGTGTTACTACAGAACACCTACCAGACATACAGGTTCAATGGGGTCCTGTCAACTGTCTTATAAAGGCAAGCCCCACTGAAGCAAGGAAACCCTGATCACCCAGGTTGGATTTACGCATGCCTGTTTTAACACAGGATGTATAGGCAGGCTTTGTGGTATAGGCCCATAACCCAGCTGCTTGCAAGGCAAAGGCAGGAGATTGAAGTTCAAAGACAGCCAGGGCAACCTAGTCAGACCTTGTCTCAAAATAAAGAGAGAGTGGAGAAGGATTATAGCACAGCTGTGGTTTCCCGAGAGGAAAGGATCTTACTGCGTCGGCTGAAGCATAACCCTATGGACTGGGTGGCTTCACTACAGAAACTCACTTCCCACAGTCATAAAAGCCAGTTCAAGGTCGCCGGCTTCTTGTCCACCTCCATGCTTATAGGTTCCTTTTTTCTGAATCTGGTCTCCTTTAAGGTCACTAAGCTCATCAAGACCACCCAACTCATATCAGCCTTACTGTACGTCACTGGGGCCAAAGCCAATAGCATTAATTTGTGAGAGACACGTATTCAGTGCATATAATCAGAATCCCATGGGGGAAGAAGGAGTGGGAAGGAGTTATGGGCAAGAGCACCCTTGGTGCTCTCCAGGCAAGTGTGCAGTTAGGAACGACCAGTTTGAAGAATGCCCATCAGCACTGGGCTGCCTACAACTGGACAGTTGGCCTCGTTAGAGGGGGGGAAGGAGCTGGTGTGAGAGGGGGGAGTTCTGGATGGATTAGCTTGTGTCTTAAAAGCATTCTCACAGGTGAGTGGGCTAGACCTGGGAAAGGCAGGGACAGTTGGTATGATGTCACATACATCTGACTGCCCCACTATTTCAAATGCTGGAAGAAGGTAAAGTCGGTAGTTAACATATTAAGAAAGAATATTATTTATGCCCATGCTTTACTAATTTTCAGAAATGGTACAGGGTCGAGTGTGCAGGCCATGCATGACCGGAAATGACCACTGGATGCCAAACCCAAGCTGAGAATCAGTAGACTTGTCCCCCAAGTTAGCCACTGCCCCAAGTACAGCAGAGAGAAGCGCCCCCCCCGCCCCCGAATAAGCAATCTGTACATTTTAGGTTGTGCACAAAGCAGGGTGATGTAAGCTTACCCTGTCCCCGGATGTGAACGGTCCCTGTGTTCTGGGTGGCCACCTTGTATACACCAGCACTTACTAGTCACCTCATATGTGACACTGCCTGACTGCCCCAGCATCCCAGCACTTATGTCTGAGTGACATCCTACAGCACAACACCTTCCTCTCACTCCTCCCGCTCAGCCTGCAGACATTGCATGGTCAAGCACAGAATTAAGCAAATGGGAAAATGCGCTTGCGAAATATCCACTACAAACAGTTTCTGGTTTAGTTGTTGTTGATCTTATTGTACACAATTTACAAGTCAAATTTTTACTATTTTATTACAAGTCTACAGGATATGATACTGTGGTTTGGGGGATCTACTTGCGGGGGGCATCCCCAGATAAAGTGGAGAAATGTTCATATATGCACATACATGCTGAACTAATGCATCTTCAGAAGGAAGACTGAAAGAGTTCTGAGGCATTTAACCAGAGTTCAGTGTTGTACCACACAGCAGAAGCTGACAGCATCAACGAAGAACTCAATGGTCAGACAAGAGCAGCAACCCACCCTGAGGTCCTTCCTGGTTCAACCTCAGTGCTGTCAGGGTTAAATATTTCATTAGTCAAACGCTGAGCATAAGCTGAGACAGTGATCCAGCAAAAGGGGGGACTCCCTGTCCCCCCACTGTTTCTGTTTCTAATCCCAGAAACCTGTGTTATTGGGTGGACAGGTGAGGGGCCACTGGTCACTCAGCTGTTTAGATGTGGGACAGCCTCCCAGGGACTTGGGATCATCACAAACCCTCCTCTCATGCCATGCAGATGAGGCACTCTGATCCTTGCCAATGTGATCTGATTTCGAAGCCTGACTCAGTTATAATAGAATCCCAACTGGAGTCAGCTGGTGGTGGCATACGCCTTTGATCAGGAGGCAGAGGCAGGTGGATCTCTGAGTTCAAGGCCAGCCTGGTCTACAGAGTGAGTTCCAGGATAGCCAGAGCTACACAGAGAAACACTGTCTCAAAAAAAAAAAGGGGGGGGGGAAGAAATCCAAGTTGCTTCTCAACCAAGCAGTTTTCCCATCCCTATGACTGTAGAAAAACAGGCTTGACCTCTGAGTTGTTACCACCTGTAAAATGGGCAGAAATGTAGAAATACTTTGAGAATTCTTAGAGGAATAAATGGCATTGTCACAGATGGACCTCTAGCCCTTGGGGAAGGTTCACTGTCTTCACCACCAGGCTAAGGCAGGAAGGGCTGCCTGTTCTAGCCCCTCCTCTAGCACCCTGCTGGTAATGGATAGATAGGTGGTTTGGGCATGTTTTTCTCATACCTGAAACCCACATTGAAATTTGGTTTTTATTGCAGTGGTGTTGGGATTGGGCCACTAAGTGGGACTTGTGCCTTTCTTTGGGAGTTGATGTCTCTTGAAACTACAGTAACTGCAAGGGTGTGAGGAGGAGTCCGGCTCTGAGGCTGTCCATCTGCACAGCATGGACCCAGCCTGTTCTGTTGGGGTTTTTTTTTTTTCCCCTGAGATGAATCAGCACAACGTCCTTACTAGATGCAGCTGTCTGACTTTGGACTTCTGGCCTCCAGAACCTCTATTATTTTTTAAAGTTACCAGTGTCTAGTACTCTGTTACAGCAATGGAGAACAGATGTATCAGTGATAATCACTCACTAGCTTGATGACAGAAAAGTTGCACTGGGGGGGGGGGACCTATGTTTTTAAATGCAAAACTAAAATGGTTCTGTTGGCTTTGCAGAAACTGGAAGAGAAGTTCCGACTGAACAGACGAGAACTGATTGCCTTTGAATTCCCAGTGTTAGTGGCCTTGGAGTTTGCACTTCACCTGCCGGAGCACGAAGTCATGCCCCACTATAGACGTCTGATCCAGAACTCCTAGCACTGGCCCCAGGAGGGCCAAGACTGCTTCCTGAGTGCAGCGCAGCCTCGCATACTACCAGAGAGGGGAGAGGAGAGGCCCTAAGTTCCTGGAGACTTGAGGCTTGCTGAGGAGGCATGGGCTACGGATGATGGAGGCCCTCCCGGAGGAGTTCAGCTGTGCCCAACTCTTTCTCTCAGGCACATGGGAAGCTTGAGGCTGCCTCATAGCCTTTATTACAGGCCGGTTCTGAATTTGTAGCACGATGTGCTGGAAAAGAGGAGGGAACAGAATGCGTGGGATCCGGGGATGTTGCTTCACATTCCCGCGCCCTGTGTTAAGAGCGTGCCAACCTATTTTTATATCTGCCATCGGAAGTGCACTTCCCTGGGGCATAGGGGTGTGGGTGTGCAAGTGTCTGAGGGGCACTGTTAACACTTGACCCCAAAGCCAATCCCCACCTTCTATGGAGCTGACTTGTAATGCCTTCTAGGAAACAACAACTCAAATCCAGATTGACATCTCTGCTCTTAGGAAATAACACTGTTTATGAGACTGTACCTGCCACCCACTGGACAGGGTGACAGTTCTCAGTGTAGGGTAAGTCACGTGCAGAGTGGTGCGCTCCAAACTCCGGCCGTCACACCGTGGGCTCCGGTTTAACCCTCTAGCTCTTGCCTGTGGAGACATGAGGGCTGCACTCCATAGCGTGTATTCCTGTACTCTATGTTAGAGTGCATAATGAGCGCGTTTACTGTGCTAATTACATACATGTGTGTTTTATAGAAGTCTGTACTGGGGGTAAGGCACATGATTGGTATCTTGTGGCTTTTGCAGCTGGGACAAACTGCATTTCAAGCTGTGGTTGAACTGATTGTTAGTACAAAATTGTGACTTGTCCTGAAGCATTCTGGTGGTTATACAGGTATAACCTTCCTGAAGAGAGCCTGAGGTCATGGAAAATTAAAATATTTTGTCGTTTTACATATACATAAATGTGTGTGTGAACATGTGAGTCTCAGTCGCCTCTACACCAGTCCCTGCTTCCATCCCACCTCAGATCATAGTCATGGGAAGGCTGCAGACTGAGACCCCGCGAATCTCCTGGAGAAAGAAGAGGGGAGGCAGCCGGTGTCCACAGCAAGAATCTCACCTACAAGATGGCTCTTGCTCTGTAGCTCAAGCTGGCTTCAAACTTGAATCCTTCCGCCTCAGCCTCCCCAGTGGGATTGTAGACATGCACTAGACTATCCATCTAACGAACTGGTTATTCGGCACAGCCTCGACTGTACTGACTGACTGACTGACCAGCCTGGTCTCCGGTCATCTTCCTGCCTCAGCTTTCCCGATATCCCAGACTCCAGGTGCGCACCACCACTCCCAGCTCCTGCAGGGTGGGAAATGCAGCTGCAGCTTCTGTAAAAATGTGAGACTTGCAGGCTTCTCAACCTCGCGATTAGCTGAATTCAGGCCTAAATATTTTGCTATCAAATGTCCTTGTCCGGGTATCAGTTAGGTGGGATATGATAGCACATGGTTTTTATGGTTGCTCAAAAGTTCGGTCAGCTAATGTAAGAAACACACTCTGTTTACCAAGCAAAATGGGAAGCACAAAGGCTCCAACTCTCTATTTCCTTATCTTCAAAATGCTCATGGCTCACGTTTGCCGGCATCTGTCACCATGTACCTTACACTGAGTCTCCAGGCTCTCGACCCCTCTCTCAGAACCTGTACAGGACAGAACTACCCTATAAACAAGTCTCCTGCAGGTAGGAATGGCCCATGTAGTTCCAAGGTACTAAGCTGGGATTTGGGGTACCAAGTCCTTCCCTTGAAACCAAATTGATCTTCTTGGATTTGGGATGATTGGGTTTGAGTGACTAGATGGATTAAGACATCACTTGTCTTTTTTCCTTTTTAACTTAAGCGCTATCATTACAAGCATGTGGAGCGGGGAGTCTTGCTTTGATTTGTTGGGGGCGGTGCCTTCACGAGAGTGAGGACGTTGTGACAAGGGTCTTCTTGCTCATGTTCACAACTCCAGCTTTCTGGGGACAACGAAGGTGAGAGGAGTCAGGGGCAAGCGTCACACAGTCTCTAGACACTTCCCCAGCCTTGGGTTCTGGCGAGGAATCCAAAAGGAAGCCCGAGTCTGTGCTCTGAGGAAGTCCCAGCGTCATAAAGGCCAGTTCTCGAAGTTCCTGGGGCTTTGCTCTTTGGCCTTTATGACCAGGAGAGCATCCAAGGCCATCTTTCTCTGCGGACTGCCCCGTACTTTCTCTAGGGTAGTCCCTAGAAAAGCTCTACCCTTGGGACAACAGGGAGGTTCCCAGTCTGGCCTGCAAGCATGGATGGACAGCCCTGCTTTAGTTAGCCCTGCATATTAAGTAATGCAAAGAACCAAACAGAAAAGACTTGAACTGGGCCAGTTCCCACACCCCACTGTACCTGCTCAGGAAACCCCAGACAGCATTCACAGAAGTCTCTTCCTTTTGCTAAGTCAGGAAACCCATGTCAAATGAAAATATGGTTTGTTTCCCTCAGCCTTTTCTTTCTGATCAAAAAAATTCCTCAACAAGAGGTTTTCTGTTGTCACCAACCAGCAGGCTCCGCTTGGAGCGGGTCACATCACACAAATCAGTCCTTGTCACGTGACCGTGGAGCCAGCCAGGATGGAGGTTCCTTCCTCTCCTTGTTCCTCCTTCCTGTTCCCATCATCCCGAAACAGCAAATAAAACAGCTCAGAGTGTATACAGCCGTTCCTTATCTCTCTCTGGCATTTCCTGTTCAGTGCTCAACTGCCAAGCGCTGTGCCCTCCAGGCTCTGGCCTGTGATAACGCAGGACAACCTGGGCTTCCTGCCCCTTTGCAAGAGCCAGATAGGCAGAGGGCAGGGGAGAGCTCAGGTGTGCTTCTTGTGAAGGAAGAAGCCTTTCCAAGTAGGAGGCTTGCAGGGAGTACCCTGTGGCCAGAGCAGCCTGCAGTCACCTTGCTGGCACAGTTAAGACAATGCTGCCAGGTGGGGGCTGCTGGGGACGAGAGGAGAAAGCAAGCTGCAGGACCGCAGACAGGGACTCACATGTTTAGGTGAGGGCCAGCTTGAACAGAGCTGCAGAGCTGCAGCTAACTCCAAGGCAAGCTGATCAGAGCTAAAAGCAGAGAGTCGGCTGCGGGAGGTAAGCGTTGGGTGGTCTGAGCGGACGCTGGGACAGGTTACTGGGGATGGAAAGGGGTATTAGAAGAATTAGTCACACCATGGAGAGACAGACGGGCAAGGGCGTGGCAGGGTCTCTGATAAGAACCAGCCCACGTGGCAGAGGAGCTCTGCATGGGGACACTCCGTAGCAGGAGCAGTTAAATCCTAACATTAGGTCCTTGTGGTTCTCCACATAGCCACTCGGCAGGGACCCACCATGGGGGCGGGCGTGTCCTAGCAAGCCTTTACCCTAGACAGGCCCATTCAGACTCAACAGAAAGTCTGCAAGTCCAGGGCTGGGCCCCCACACTGCTCCGTATGTATTAATGGCTGCTAGGTAGCAGTCCTCCATACATGTAGAATATAAAGTGACCTCTGAGAAAGAACCAGGCACCATGGATAAAACTGTCTGAGCTGAGAAAGGCATGGAGAAAAATAAATGCCGATGGTTTTTGAAACAGCAAAGGGCGGTGCCACCCGTTGGCTTTTCAGCCCGTGCATCTCTTCACCCAGCCTAAAACTGTTGGGATCCACAAGACCAGAGAGGAACACGTCATACACAGGGCCCACACACTGAGCTGGCTCGCAGGGGATCCATCCTTGTGACTCAAGTGTGAAATGTCACCCAGAGGCTCAAGCATTTCAACACTTGGTCTGTAGCTGGAAGCACTGTTTTTGGAAAATTGTGCAACTTTTTGGAGCCAGAGTCTCTCTGGAGTCTGAGGGTCACAGTGGGCGGGGCTTGAGGTTCTGAAGTACCTCTGATTTACTTCCAGCCTGTTCACTGCTCCCTGAGGATGCCCACGACCAGCCGCCTCATGTTCCCGCCACCCTTCCCTTCCTGCCATGACAGATTGTGTCTCTTTTCCAGATCTTAAACCACATTTCCTCTATGGAGTTGCCTCTTGTCAGTTATTCGATCACAACTAAGAGAAAAGCAACTTATATAATCTTGGCCAGCAGTGGTCATGGGCACTGCTTGGGTCAGGCCTGTGCCTCAGGCTGTCCAGGGAGCAGGGACAGGGAGCTTCCGCAGTGGAGAGTTGGTGCAATAGAGTGGGCTGTACAGCTGTGACCTGACGGCATCAGGGGTGAACCAACCTTCAGATTCTTGTCTTTTTTTTTTTTTTCAGTGTGTCTCACACTGGGTTCTAGAAGCTTCCGAATGGAAAGGCCAGTGGTGGTGGCGATCCCCTGGTCAGGGATAGGGACCTCTGACAGTACAGATTTCGGAACCCAAAAGAAGTTTCAGGTGCAGGCCAAGGCCATGCAGCAGAGGTTGAAGCCCATATTCAGGAAGGACAGGTGACAGCCTCTTCAGCAGAGGCTCCGACAGTCACAGGGAAGAAAAGGAGTATAGGGCCAGTCTATGTGAGTCTGAGAAAGTTACCATCAGCCTGGCAGGACGGGGGTGGGGGGGTGGGGGCGGTGGCAGGGGGCAGCAGAGGGAGGCATAGCTTTGGCCATCAGCGATGTTCTAGAAGATCAAACGGGAGGCTGGCAGTCAGGACTCAGCAGATGGGAACTGTTGAGCCTCACTGAGCATGTGCACATGAAGGGACACACCCTGCTTCATGGAGGACACAGGAAAGCGCTGTTGGAGCACCTTTGACTCCATGGGGATGACAGAACTGCATGCTGGGACAAAAGGCTAGTGTCCCCTCCACACCCCCCAGTGGAGCTCCAGTCTTTTCTTATTCCCATTACTCGGTTGGCAGGAGTGTTGGTTGAAGCCTAAGGGACCCAGGTGAAGGCCAAGGCATGACAGCACTGTCGTTAGGTGGCTCCTATGCCAATGGCTACCGCGGCTTTGCTGATGTCTCTAACCAAGATTACCCTCCAGCAGCTGACGTAGGGTGATCTTGAGGACCTGTATAATCAGGGGTATAATGTTACCCCTGGTCCCACCCAACTGCCTGGACAGCTGTCCTCCCGAAGCCCTTCTGGCACCTGTCAGCAAAGTTGTTTATCGTGGCTTTTCTTCCTCCATTCCCGTGCCGAGAGTTGAGAGCTGACCTTTGGCTTATAAATGCAGGGCTACCAGGCTTCCAAGCTCACTGGTGTCTGAACCTGACACCCACCTACTCCAGGGCAGAGCATCCATTCCTCAGAGATCCAGGGAGAGGGGCGTGCCAGTTCTTGGCTCTACAATGGTATCCATGCAGGGCTGTAACTATGAGCTACACTCACCTGGAACAGCCCTTTTCCTGGGAAGGACCCAGCAACCCCTCTACAGACAACGCATCTGTGGATCTTTAAGCCACTACCAGATTCCCCAGGCACCCAGGTTCCAAGAGATAGATCTCCCACTTGTATAATGGGTACAACTCAATTAGGTAAGCCCTGACCCTCTAAACTGTCCCCAAGCCTTCAGAGTTGCACCTCCCTTCCTAGAATACAAACCCTCCTCCATTTCCTCTGCTACCAGCCAAGGAATCAGAGACAGCCTGACTACATAAAATCTCTCCCTGCCTATGAGAAGAGACTCTCCATTCTGCCCTTTGGACCTGAACACTCCTCAGAGTCCCTACCATACTATTTGCCTGTCTATGGGGTTGAGGCCCAAATTCTCCTCAAAACCCCTGATATTCAGTTATCTGCCTATAAGTCTGTATGCCCACGCCATTAGTAACTCTTCTAATAAATTTCTCTTACCCAAGTGGACAGTTTGCTTCAGTTTCCCCCTTGAGTCTCAACCCTGAAACCTTTTTATAATGATGCTAAAAGCTAGGGTTGAACCAGGGACCTTTACATTTATTAGTAGCATGTATAAGACAAACAAAAGTCTGGCACAGTGACTGAAGCTCCACCCCCACAGACGTCTAAGTCAGGATCCAGTGGGAAAATGCTAACTGCTGCCAGCCTCTCACTGCTAACCCAGGAGAACCTGCAGTGGACGGGGAAGAGGTGTGACCCCTTGTTACAGATAAGACCTTGCCACAGCCCACTGATGGGAGATGGGTGTTGGGGGACAACTTGGAAATAAAAGAAACAGACATCACCATAGACCGAGCTGCCCCTTTATAAACACCTTTAGGACCACAGTCTCTCAGCCAGACTTGTGCCTGCAATGGTGTGGGGTGGTTTGGGGATTTTATAGGATGGAAAGGGGACTTCAGGGATGGAGACTCCATCTGTAGGTCAGTTGTACTGCCGTCTCAAGGTGGTCGATAACACTCAAAGGGATGTGTTGACTCTCTTACCTTCTGGAACCTAACGGCCCACAGGTGTTACCAGTGAAGCCAGCGTTCCTGTCCAGAGTCTCAGTCCACCCGAGGCTTTTAGGTCGTTAGTCCCTCAGGGCCTTCCCAGTTTCTGCTCTGCTATTCAGTATACACATAGGCTCAAGACACAACCCCAAGCTGTAGATGAACTTCAGGATGAGTATTATTGCATGCATCTAAATTGAGGTGCTTTTTAGTTTCAAGTTCAATTTCAATTAAGCTCTTCCAGATTGGCAAAGTCTGGCCCTGGTGACCCTCTCCAGGTCAAAGTCACTTGGCAGTTCCACTCAACCCCCTAACCTTCTACGTTCAGAGGGATGTCTTTGTCCAATCCCACCTTGTGCCTTACATGCTGGCCTATGCACTGCCAACCACGGGCTTCTCTCGCGGCTGGTTCTGTGACTGGCGCTCCAGGGTGCTCTCCTCGCTGAGTGCACACCCACAGCCTGCCTCCAGCTAGTTTCCCCTTTCCTCCTTGCCGACTCTCTATGTCATCCCTTTGCTTCAAGTCTGGGGTTTCCTGGCTATCTCAAATCTTCTCCTGGACCTTGGCTTCAGAGTGCCCTGTTCCCACCACCAGGAGCTTAGCCCTGTTCTCTTTCCAGGCCCTGTGGATCTCAGTACACATTCCCATGTCACACTCACTGAACTCAGTCTGACAGGCTGGACACCCTGAGCACACAGACATTCATGGTCTCAATTGGACAGAATGTGGTCCTTTGGCCACTCAGTTGGGAAGTCCCTATAATCCCTCATTGTCTTTTGTGGCTGGGTGATTTCCATAACTCTGAACATAGGAGCATTTGCTCTCAATGGTCCCTAAAGCCTGGCCTCAGATCGGCCTCAGAGAGTCACCTAAGAAGGCGTACAAACTCACCAGGAAGCTCAGAGCACGACTTTCAGATTTTACATAGAGACTATGATTTTTCAGAAAGTCTTTTAAAAAAAAATCAAGACTTTCAAGAGGAAAGAGTGACTAGAGATGAATATTCATTCTCAGGACTTTTGCTCGTTGAAAAATTCCACCTCTGGGTCCTATCGTCCTGATATCTGGGCTTAGAGATATGGTTCTTACTGTGGCCAAAAAAGAAAAAGTTTCCAGAGGGGGCTGGAGAACTTAAAGAACACCACGTGTTCTCAGAAAAGGACCCAGGTTCTATTCCCAGTAACTGTAAGGTGGCTCATAACCTTCTAACTCCAGTGCCAGGGGATCTGATGCCCTCTGCTGACTTCTGCACACATATGTTCATATGTGGTGCACATGTTCATATGTGGTGCACATACTACATGCAGGCACAATACTCAACACATAAGTAAATAAATAATCTAAAAACAGTTTCCAGAGACTAATTTACTATTCCAGACTAGGTCCTTTTGGGGAGAACAAAGAGACATTTGACTAGTGCTTGCCAAACGTGGTCCTCAGAATCACTCAGGGACCTTGTTGAAATGAGACTCCTTGTAATTCCAGGATCCCTGGAGGTGGCATCTGGGACTCCATAGCTTTCCCAGGTGGCATTTTTTTCTCAAGCTTGACAACCACAGCCATAGAAGTGTCAAGGTGTCATAACAAAACACATAGGAGTCAGGCAAAGATTCTGATGCCAGCAGGGCCTCTCACATTTGTTAGAAGCCAGGGAGCCCAAGTTAGGATTCAAGATTCCAAGGAGCCAGGCTCCTGGCCCACAAATCCCATTTCATACTTTTAGAAGCAATGTTCTAGAGAGTGTGTCTCTCTGTAGCAAGCTATATGGGGGTGAGTCGGGTAAGAGATTTCACACCCTTCTCTTCCCTGGGTCCTGGAGGATGTAGCAAGAGGAAAAAGCATAGGCAAAGAAATTTTGGGTGCACACCTTTAATCTCAGCACTTGGGAGGCATAGGCAGGCAGATCTCTGTGAGTTGGAGGCTAGCCTCGTCCACAGAGTAAGTTCCAGGACAGCCAAGGCTACACAAAGAAACCCTCTCCCCTAAAACAAAACTAAACTATAAAATGAGTTATAAATTCTAGCAAGCCTGTAAAAAAGACACGCAATCCAGGCATTTTATTTACAAGCTATAAGCCTGGATTGGGCAGGTTTGGAGCTAGTCTAACTTATTTCCCAGTCACGTGTCCCTTGTTACTTGCTGTTTTTGTGGTCACGTGCTCATGGTCATCTCCTCTCGTGGCTGGCCTCCTCCACTCTCCGATTCCTTTCTTCTTTCTCCTCTCCATGAAACCCTGCCTACTTCTATTTACTGCCCAATCACAGGCTCTAGCCTTTTATTGACAGGTTTACATAGCATCAGCTGGTGTATGTGAGGATCAGATCCAAGGGAACCAGCAATTAGCATTTGAATACAAGCAGCACCAGACCAACCCACTACACAAAACAAAACAAACAAGAAATGTTTTGACACCTAATGTGCCACAAGGGTGACACATCAGCCAAACAAGAAATACAATGGGAAATAGATCCTTGTACCCTCTTAGTTGGGGAGGTCCTTGTCATGATGTTATTTCTAATGTCTGTAGAGCAAACTACAAGCATTCAGAAGACACTCAAAGATGCCAGCTACTCTGAGTCCAGAGCTCCAGACTGTGCTAGAGACAGATAGATGGCTGAAGCCATGTGAGTTCACAGAAGTGCCATGGGAGAAAGTGGGGTGATGGAGCAATTATGAATGGAGTGACTGAGCACAGCCAATCACAGTTAACTATGACCTCATACCACAAAACCACTGTTCTAAAAACCCAGCCTCACCAAGAGTCAAATATTGACCAATACCCTCATTTACAGGGTACAAACTAAACTACCATTAAAAGGACATCTGCATTATAGAAAGAGCCACAGCCCACCATGTAACACAAAGAAACAATTCAACCACAGCCCACCATGCTACACGAAGCTGAACCCTGCCTGCTGTGCCCTCACAATGCACTCAGGAAATGTGCTTTCTCTTTCACTGTCAGTAAGTCCAACTACCACAGAAGGAATGGGCAGTTCAGAGAAGACCTGAATCTTGAGAGACGGTAACATCTAATGACAGGGCAGAAGAGACGCCTCTGGAAAGAAGAGGAGGTGTGGGAAGTGAGGGAGAGATTGCTGGGAGAGTGACACAGCCCTTAGAAGCCAGGACAAGGACTGACTCTTAGGAAGAGAAACTGTGCTTGTGAGATGAGGGAGTCTCAGCTTGAGTCAAAGAACACTAAAGACTTTCATGAACACTATTGTAGGGGTGTCAACGTAGACCAGAGCGTTGGGAAGGGATAGGAGACGGAGAAGGTCAGCAAGGAGAGCTCTAGCTCTGGGAAAAGATCTAGCTGTGAACAGGAGAAAGGAACCGGAGAGTAAGTTAGAAGCTAAGAACCAAACGTCAACTCCCACAATCAGTCTGCATACAGCAGAGAAGCCTCTGTTTATAGATGAAAATGGCGTCTCATTTGGACAGATCACACCAGGCCAGCACAGTTCCACGAGAGAGACATTTATTAGGGGTGGGGAGAGAACAAAAAGTGGGAGAAGGAGGAGGAGGAGGAGGAGGAAAGAGAGAAGGCCAGAGGGCTCTGCCTTTTATTTGGGCTGCAACATAACCATAAAGGTGGGCAGGTGGACCAGGTGGATGCTGGGGATGTATGGCAATTGCCATGGCAACAGACACACAGGTCCTTTCATGGTTACCCAGGGGTGACATCAGCATCATCGCTGGATTCAGAGGTGATTAGTGACCCTAAAGCCGGTTCCTGACTGTAAAGCCAGTTCTTGATGCCAACATACCTCCTTTTTTCTTATCATAAAGAGAAGGAAAAAAGGGGGGAGGGGGAAGCTGATGGTGAAAGGGGAATAGGAGCGTCGGGTCTCATAAACTGATTCCTACTTTCTAAGGGTGTCATCAATTTCCAGGTGTAGCTGACTTTCACCATCGGGGTCCACTTGGTAAATGTTCGCCTCAGGCTCCTCTGTGGACAGCAGCTGGTAATCCTGTAACAGGAACTGATTAATAGTTTGGTTAGAATTTTTTTTTTGTATTTGTCATTGAAGGAATGTAGAAACAAGATTAATGAGGCAGGGAGAAAATAATAACGCCAGGATAATGTCTAGGAAAGGGAGTATCCACATCCATGTAGGGTTTTTGAAATTCCAGGAATCAGAGGCCTCCCGTTCCCTGAGATTCTGGATGTCTGATTGTAGCTTCTGGATTTTATTTCTCACTATCCCAGATTGGTTGATGTAGAATCAGCATTCTTCTTGGAGGAACAGGCAAAGACCACCTTCCTTAGCTGTCAGGACGTCTAGCTCCCATTGGTTCTAAAGCACCACAGCTGCCAAAGAATCGATCTGTTTCTGGATGGTAAGCATGGTTTCAGACATTTCTTGAGAACTGGTGTTAAGCCCGGAAGTGAACTTATCATATTGGGTTACAGAAGTCATTATCCCTGCAACTCCAGTTCCAGCACCTATGGCTATTCCCATAGTGACCAAGAGTGGCACAACCTGAACTGCCCTCTTATGTTGGGCAGCTGTCATATCTACAACTGAGATTGGCAGGGGCTCATTTCCCTGGATTACTCCCAGTTCAGGGAAAAGGAGTACCAACATGCAAACTCCTGACCAACTGGCAGGTAGGCGATGATATACCTGAGTGCCCCAAAGAATTGATGCATTTTGGACCACAGGGCATTTTGGAAAAGATGAGGTATCAAGGGTTGTGGTTCTATTGAAGTCTAGGGAGCTTAGCGTTCCTACAGAACACGTCCCAGAGGTCTTAAAACAGTTTGCCACACCAAAAAGAGGAATAGAAGAAAGGTATGGAGTCATGACAACATTGGAGTCAGGGCGGCCGATAAGAGGTGAGGTAAAATTATTAGGCAGTATCACCGGAGAGGCTGTGAGTGACAATTGTGAGTTAGTTCCAGGGGGTACACATAGCTGGCAATCTTTAAAGTAACCAGGTTGAGTGACCTTAAGGAGTTGGTACACCAAGGTCAAGGTGTGATGCAAAAGGTGAAATGACAAGTTAGTGCCATTTATGAGGGGTGATGTCAAAGAGGTAAGGACCTCAGAGGAGGGTTTGATTACTTCCCCTACTTTTCCGATATCTAGAGGTTGGGCAATTAAGACATATTTTCTCTGGATGTGGGTAGTACTTACTGGGGACCCAGGTTGATTTTTATGGTAGAGCTTACCAACAACTCCTGTCTCCCTCTGGAGCTTAAGAAAGCACAGTATTGTTAGGGTAGACATATAAGAAGAGTCATTTTTAGGTGAAGGGGTGAAAGGTTTGAGGTGAGACAGGTGGACCCAATGAGAGAGTCCCTCGAGTTTGGCAACTGTAGGGGTCATGAGAATTACCCAGAAAGGGCCCTGTCATTTAGAAAAGAGGGGTGAGGGTAGATGATGTGGAGGGGATAGGACTTGGTCTCCAACACTGACAGGCAGTGGACAAGGGACAGTGTGTGGCCATGATAGATGGTGGTCAGCAAAGTTCCATAGACGAGAGCAGAGGTGGCAAAGTAATGGGGTGAGTAGATGGTCTGGGAGGGGAGAGCATTTAGGTGAAAGGCCAGGAGTTATGACTGGATGTCCATATCTGAGTTCAAAAGGTGAGATGAAGAGAGGTCGCTTGGGGAAAGCCTGTAGCCTGAAAGGAGCCAGAGGTAGGAGTTTTACCCAATCAAGGTGAAATTCCTGTGACAGCTTAGCAAGAGTGGTTGGTTCTTTCTTCCTTACCTGAAGACTGAGGGTGGTAGGGAATGTGAAAATGTCAGGGGATGTCTAGGACCTTAGACAGAATTTGAGAAATTTGGGAAGTAAATTCAGGACCATTGTTTGACCAGAGGGAGGCTGGGACACCAAATCAGGGGATGATGTCTCAGAGGAGGAGATCAGAGACTGTCTGAGCCCTTTTGTTGGTGTTGGAGAATGCCTCTGCCTACCCCGAGAAGGTGTTCACCTAAACTAGAAGCTACTAGGCATGTTTGACAGTGGGCATGTGGGTAAAGTCAAGTTGCCAGTCAGTCCCAGGAAGGGAAACTCTAGCTTGATTGGGTAGGAAAAGGGGTGCTACGATATTGGAGTTGGAATCTGACTTCTGACAGATTTTGCAAGAGGCAGTGATAGATTTTTAGAAACTTAAGTCCTCAAGAGAAGGCTGCAGGTGAGTCTTAACAAAATATGACAACAATTGGTTGTTAGGATGAAAGAGTTGGTGAAGATAGGACAGGGTTTGAGTGTCGGGGGGTGAGAGAGGGGATGTGGGTTGCAGTGTAAGAATGTCCTGAAGAGGGTGAGATGAGTCTAGGCCCCCAAGGGCCACAGCTCTAGCTACCTCATCGACTTGGTTGTTTCCCTTGGAGACAATAGAGTCATCTGTCTGGTTACGATCTGCAGTGGACAATCCCAATAGCTGTGGGGAGATGGGAGGCCTTTAGCACGGCCATAATGTGGTTTACATTAGTTACTAATCCTCCTTTAGTCGTAAGTAATCTGCACTCTTTCTAGATAGCTGTGTGGGACAGGAGGATATGGAAAGGATATTTGGAGTCTGTATAGATATTGAGGGATTGTCCCTATGCCAGTTGAAAGGCATGGGTAAGTTCAGCCTGTTGATTGGTGGTATGAGCAGGAAGGGCCTGTGCCTCAACCACCTGTGTCTGACACTACGGCATAGCTAGTTCTTCTGGCCCCTTCATGTAGAAAGGAGCTTCCATCTGCATAAATGACTTGAGGCAATGTGCCCTCCTGTATGTGTGAAGGATGAGGTAATAGTTCTTCTAAGGTTTCAGTGCAGGAGTGAGATAGGGAGTGGTTAGTATTTGGTTGAGGAAGAAGATTGGAAATATTAAGAGGTGGGCATGATTGGAAGGTGAGTGTGGAGTCTTCTTAGTGCCACCTGAAGACAAAGAACCCGCGGCGGGGGCGGGGGGGGGAGGTAGAGTCTGTAAGCCTTTGTAAGTTAGGAGCTGTGACAGGTTATGAGAAGACAGTTATAAGCGACCCGAAGGTTAGTTTTTTTGACTCTCAACTAAGTTAGGCAGCTGCTAAGGTACGAATACAAGGCGCCTACCTTTGGAAGCTTAGATCTAGTTTCTTTTGACAAGTATGCTACAGGTGCAAAAGAGGGTCCCAGTTGGTGACCTAAGACTTCCAGGGCAAATCCCTCTTTTCAGTTACATAGAGGGGAAAAAGGACGAGTCAGGTCAGGGAGATGTAAAGCTGGGGCTTTAAGGAGAGCCTGCTGGAGCCTCTAAAAGGACTTGGTAACAGGTTTGAGGAGAGGTTCATGGGTGGAGCTTAACGCTGCTTCATATAAGGGTTGAGAAAGGAGGGAAAAAGAAGGAACCCAGGAACATAAAAAGCTAGCCATTCCTAGGAATGACAAAATCTCTACCTTTGTAGAGGAACAGTTAGAGACTGAATCAGATTCTATCTAAGGTAATAGCCTTGTGGGTTGGGGTAACTGTTGTCTCAAATAGGTGACCTGAGGAGTGGACAGTTGGACTTTAGAAGGTGAGACCCTGTAGCCTTGACTGGAAATGAAATTCAGAAGGGCAGAGGTGTCAGCTTGGCTAATTTTTTTCTTTCTTTTATTTTTTTAATCAAAAAAATAATCTTTATTGTCACTGGTATAAAATAGAGCAGATCAACTGGCCTCTCTATCTGTACTGAGCATGGGTAGGGCCTGAGACCACCTGGGCTGCCCCTAGTCCTCTCATAATGCCCCTCACTGGAACAGAGCCTCAGGAGCTCTACCAAGGGACAGGACCACAATGCCTCCCTTGGAGAGAGGAGTCAGGTGGAATTCCACCAGCTGCAGCAGGCCTGTGAAACGGGTGTGGCCATCATCTATGAAGTAAAGACAGCCTTCATCTTCGCTTGGCAAAATGAGATAATGCTTGACTTTCTGCAGATGGCACAAGGACAGGACGAAGCCCTGTGGGTTCCACTGGCTGTCTTGGACCAGGAACACACCATCCACCAGGCCCTGTTGTCCAATTAGCTGCTGGCTCTCTTCCCAGGAGATGCGTCCATGAAACTAGGGCTGGGTGCGATGGATGGCTGTACTGAGGCTCGAGCCAGAGCACAGGGTGGTGAGGCTGAGATGGCGGTTTGTCTTTTACCTCCAGGCCTGGGCCTCCTGGGCTCTGGCAGCACTCAGAGCCTCCTGGGGGTTAGCAATGACACGTCCAGCATGACCAGAGACGTCCATAGCCACTAGGGTATTATCTGAGATGCTCCTCAAGGGTGGAGACCCCAAATACGATAGGCGCAGGTAACGAGACTGGACCTGCTGATAATTCTTATATAGCTGTACCCCATACTTGAAGAGCCGGAAGGCAGCCAGCCAGCAGGTCCGGCTCTGCTCATCCTCGCCACAGAAGATGTGGAGCCCCCTTGTGGCCATTTCAAAGTTTGATTGGCTTGACACAAAAGCCAAAGTCGTTGGGCATCCCTTACAGCGGGCGGCCCTGGATCACCACATAGATATTGGACTCAATTACATCTGTCAGCTTGGCTATTTTTACAGAGGGACTACAGAGAAGAATGTCATCTATGTAATGGACAATCTTAGATTTATGGAGAGAAAGAGAAAGAAAGTAAGTCAGAAGCCAGGGTCTGGCCAAATAGGTGTGGGCTGTCCCAGAATCCCTGAGGTATATCACTCCAGGTACGTTGGGTAGAGAAGTGGGTATCAGAATCTGTCCAGGTAAAGGCAAATATGTTCTGTGACTGGACATCTAGAGGGATGGAGAAAAACCATATCCTTGAGATAGAGGACTGAAAAGTAGGAAGTCCCCCCTGGGCGGGGGGAGGGTAGTGGAAAGATGTGTATAAGTGCTAGCCACAACAGGATTGGAGGGGAACCACTGCAGAATTAATGTGCCTGAGGTCTTGAACCAGATGATAGGTTCCATTAGATTTCTTAACTGCTAGTATAGGGGTGTTAAAGGGGGAAGACGTAGGGCAAAGGAGTTTTTTCCTTAAGAGGTCAGAAATGATAGGCTTAAGTCTCCTGAGGCTCTGGAGAGAGAGAGAGGTTATTGAGCTTGTGTGATGTACCTGAAAGAGCCCAGTAATTGGATGACAACAGGAGAATGATGTTTAGTAACAGAGGAGTTCTGGACATCTCAGACTTGGAGGTCTACCTGAGAAGCTGGTAAAGGAAACAACAACATGTTAGTGTTAGTAGGTTGATTGGCTAGAAGAAGGAGCAGAGGGGCTGCTGGTGAGCTTGGGTTCAGGCGAATGGGGATTGCAAAGGAAATAGAGGCTCCCAACTTAGCTAAAAGATCCTTTCCCAATAAGGGGACAGGACATGTCGGCACTACCAAAAAGGAATGGGTAAAAGGTACACCCCTAAAAATGCAACTAAGTGGTGGGGTATGGTGAGGAAGATAAGGTTGTCTTCCTACCCCGAGAATAGGGAAATAAGACAGGGAGGTGTGTCCCCAAAACTCTGCCAGGACTGAGAAAGTGGCCCCAGTGTCCAAGAGGAAGGAGATGGGCCACCCACATACCATGATGACTACCCGGGGTTCCTTGCTAGTGATGGGGGTGATGGGGGGTGGGGGGAGCAGCTGTAGCTGGCAGCGGTGGCGCCTGAGGGAGCTGCAGTTGTAGTTGAAATCCATATGGTAGCAGCCCACGTGGCAGCAGTGGCAGGGGCTTCGAGGTAGCAGTCCACATGGCAGTAGTTGCAGCAGCCAGTTATGGTTGCTTCCAGCGGTCACCAAATTGCCAGGTCCCGCAGCATGCCTGGGTCTAGCGATCCCCAAGTCTTGACACCAAAGTTGTGCTAGGATGGTGGCTTGTCCGGACAGATGACACCAGGCCAGCACAGTTCCATGGGGGAGAGGTTTATTAGGGGCGGAGAAAGGCCAAAAGGGGGGCAACGAAGAAGAAGGAAAGAGAGAGGTCAGAGGGCTCTGCCGTTTTTTTTGGACCGTAAAGGTGGGAGGTGAATCAGGTGGACGCTGGGGATGTATGGCGATTGCCATGGCAACAGACGCACGGGTCCTTTCATGGTTGCCTAGAGGTGATGTCACCGGCATGGCTGGATTTGGAGGTGATCTGAGACCATAGAGCTGGTTCCTGACTGTAAAGTCAGTTCCTCACACATGAGCCTGACGGTGCTGCTCCTCAGCCTTAGGTCACATTGTTTCACAGCTTGGAACTGGCCCCCATAAGGACATGCTACACTTGTTTCCTGCAGAACCTCCCCAAGGAGCCATCAACTCAGCAATGGAAAAAATCAGCAGACACTGCAACCAGAGAAACAAACTCTGAAGTCACGTGCTGTAGCCCCAACTTTAAACTCCTACCTTAAAAGTCTCCCCTAGAACAAGACCCAATTCTCAGCAAAAGACCTGCCTTTCCCTATTCTGAAACATGAAAATGTTCCTGTTCTACTGCTGAACTAACTCAAACTTTGTCTCATTGATGAATATGCTGGAGATTGGGAGGGGGGAAATGCAGGGAGGCACATACACAGAGGTGGTGAAGAAAAGCTTTCTTGTGTGTTTGCTTCTTCTTCTTCTTCTCTTCTTCTTCTTCTTCTTCTTCTTCTTCTTCTTCTTCTTCTTCTCTTCTTCTTCTTCTTCTTCTTCTCTTCTTCTTCTTCTTCTTCTCTTCTTCTTCTTCTTCTCTTCTTCCTCTTCCTCTTCCTCTTCCTCTTCCTCTTCCTCTTCCTCTTCCTCTTCCTCTTCCTCTTCTTCTTCTTCTTCTTCTTCTTCTTCTTCTTCTCTTTTGGTTTTTCGAGACAGGGTTTCTCTTTGTAGCCCTGGCTGTCCTGGAACTCACTCTGTAGACCAGGCTGGCCCTGAACTCAGAAATCTGCCTGCCTCTGCCTCTCAAGTGCTGGGATTAAAGGCATGTGCCACCACTGCCCGGCTCTTTCTTTTCTTTTATTGGATATTTTATTTATTTACATTTCAAATGTTATCCCCTTTCCCAGTTTCCCCTCTGGAAATCCCCTATCCCAACCATCCTCTGATACATATGTGACAGGAGCCATGGGTCGCTCCAAATTCCATGTGTACTCTTTGGTTGATGGCTTAGTCCCTGGGAGCTCTGGGTGGGGGAGTATCTGGTTGGTTGATATTGTTATTCTTCCTATGGGGTTGCAAACATCTTCATCTCCTTCAGTCCTTTCTCTAACTCCTCTACTGGGGACCCTGTGCTCAGTCTAATGGTTGGCTATGAGCATCTGCCTCTGTATTTGTCAAGTTCTGGCAGAGCCTCTCAGGAGACAGCTATATCAGGCTCCTGTCAGGGAGTACTTCTTGGCATCCTCAATAGTGTCTGTGTTTGGTGACTGTATATGGGATGGATCCCCAGGTGGGGCAGTCTCTGGATGACCTTTCCTTCAGTCTCTGCTCCACACTTTGTCTCTGTATTTCCTCCTGTGAGTATTTTGTTCCCCCTTCTAAGAAGGACTGATGCATCCATACTTTGGACTTCCTTATTCTTAAGCTTCATGTGGTCTGTGAATTGTATCTTGGGTATTCGGAGCTTTTGGGCTAATATAGTGAGTGCATACCATATGTGTTCTTTTGTGATTGGGTTACCTCGCTCAGGATGATATTTTCTAGTTCTATCCATTTGCCTAAGAATTTCATGAATTCATTGTTTTTTAATAGCTGAGTAGTATTCCATTGTGTAAATGTACCACATTTTCTGTATCCATTCCTCTGTTGAGGGACATCTGGGTTCTTTCTAGCTTCTGGCTATTTTAAATAAGGCTGTTATGAACATAGTGGAGCATGTGTCCTTATTACATGTTGGAGCACCTTCTGGGTATAAAGCCTAGGAGTGGTAAAGCTGGGTCCTCAGGTAGTGCTATATCCAATTTTCTGAGGAACCACCAGACTGATTTCCAGAGTGCTTGTACCAGCTTGCATCTAAATAGGGAAGGCAGGGCATTTGTATCAAATGGAGAAGCTGAAGGTTAAATAACTAAAAAACATCTCCCTGGGTTTCTGAGGGAGAGAGGAGATGAAATCAAGATGGGCCAAGGCAGGGGACTAGTGTCCAACTAAAGAGGAAAAGGCACTCCTCCACCACGGTATAAGGAGGGGGTGTGAATGCAGACAGTGGGGAGGTGACAGGGCTCCACTTGACAGCTCCTGCTGTTCTCTGGATGGAAGAGAGGACAAAGGGTGCAAAACTCTTCTAATACTTGTCATCGCACAGGGGAATGGCAGCTCCTGAAGAAGCTGTATGTTCCCTCGGGCCCTAGGGCTGCTGGAGACAAAGAACCTGGCCTATTCTGTGACTTCTTGAGTGAACTGGGTGACTGCATTCCAAGATCATCTTGGATACGGCGGTCCTGAGAGATTTCAAAGTCAATCGAGACTGTGACTAGGTATTAGTGCTGGGATCAAAAGCCTAGTGCACAAGAAGCAAACATCCTCAGCTGATCTACAGGCCCAGCCCTCTGTTGTCCAAGACACTTCCACACCTGTCCAACGTTATCTTAGAGACAATTTACTCAATTAACTAAAGTCAGTCCCTGGGGAAGCCCTGCTGGAAGAGGGTCACAGGGACAACTGTGGCCTTTGCTCTTTGCTTCCTATAGTGGTTTGAGTGGCAAATATCCCCTTAAGAATTTCAACACTGCCCTCTAAGCTGGTGGCACTATTTGAGGAGGTGGTGGAGACTTGCTGGAGGATGTATGTCACTCGGGAGAGGCTCCGAGAGTTTATAGCCTCGCCTCACTTCGCTCTGTTTTGTGGGATCCCTCAGCTTCCTGCTCTGGCTGCCTGTTCTCGTGTCTCCCCTGGCATTATGGGCTTGCTCTCTGGAACCGTAAGCTCAAATAAACTCTTTCTTCCCTAAGTTGCCTTTCACAGCAAAATAACTAATAACTGTTACTGTGTGTGGGTACAAGGCAAAGTGCTACACATATACATACATACATACAATATATACATACATACGTACATACATGTATAATTGCATACAGAAACACACACACAAAGATACTCTGTCCAGGTACAAAGCAAAATGCTACACATACATGCACACACACACACAAATACAGTCACTATGTGTAGGTAAAGGGCAAAGTGCTACACATATATGAACACACATACGCACACACAAATACAGCTTTCTCCACTTAATTCTTTCAATAAAGCACTTAATCTTTGACAATGTAAACCTAGTGAGTAACCCAAGTTGAGCTGAGAAGAGATACCCAGGAAGTTGCTCACCTCAACAGAGGCAACCCTGCCTCTCCTGACCAAGACAATTGGCAAAGAACATGGAGGATGAGGAGAGAGAAGATTCTTGAGGAGGAAAATTCAGCTTTGCTACCTAATAAAAAGTTCTTTGCCTTAGGACAAGGTGGAATTTCCTCCCAGAGTGAATTCCCTACAAAGGGGTGGGGAATTGGCTGACTATAAACTAAGTTTCCCCTGGCAAGTCTGAGCAGAGACCGCCCTTCCCCTGCCTGTCTCTCCTCCACCCCAGCCCCGAACGTGCTTCTTGAGATGCCCTCCCCCGGCTTTAACTGGCACTTAGATGTTGCTTTACAGCGTATTCCTCAAAACTTGGCTCTCCAGATAACTACAGTGGGGGAAAGGCTGGCGCGGCGCCCTGCTTCCATTTGGTGTCTGCCGCCTGTGTTCTGCACCACCTGGCCCCTTCTGCATGGACATTAGTCACTGAAGGTGTATCCATGTAGATGCCTAACTTACTCCAAAAAAATCACTGTCCTAAAACTGCAGTCCCCTTTAATTACAGGGATGCAAGGTCTATAGGCAGGACAGTCCAACCTCAAATAACTACAGCAATTATGGTGGAGAGCCTAGCCCTCCAAAAGATCGTCCTGTAAGACCCAAGGTCTACCATGCAAGATCAAGGCAGAGACAATGATGGGCAAGGACACATCTTGGCCAGAACAGCTGAGTTTATACATACCATTGGCCCTGTCCTGATTCTTGTAAGAACACAGGCCTGCCCCTAAAAGACAGTGGTCCCTTTAAAAGGCCAGACCCATCCCATAGTCTGCAGAGATCAGGCCCCACCTCCTGGCAGCTCTCTCTAGAACAGAGTTAGGAAGCTGTCAGTGCTAGTGCCTAACTAACAGCAGCTCCTGATTTATGGTCCTAACCACTACCTGGCTCCCCCATGCTCTCAGTCACGTACTCTGCCTTGAACTAAATTACATGGTGTGAAAAATTCTGGCCACCCCGAAAAGGTCCTATTTCTTTGTTTTGGGGGAAGTGACCTAGAGACTGCTCGGGGAAAACTTTTCTCAGAGATATCCCTCCAAAGGCTCCTCTCTGAAGAGTCCCCTCCCCTACACCCATGCTTACTCCTAATTGAGCTCCTCTTTGGCTTAGAGGAAGCCTCTCCTTCCCAGAAGGCCCTGTCCTTGTTCTCTCTCAAGTATATTGTTCCTTTGTCTCCTCCTCGCCCTCTGAGTAACCATTGGTGCTGGGTCTCAGTTGCTTTACTTTGAAAGAGATTTTTTTTAAAAAAATGTGAATGGGTGTTTGCCTGCAATTGTGTGCATGCACCACACACATGCAGTGTCTACAGAGACCAGAAGAGGGCACCAGATTCCCCCTGGATCTGGGAGTCAAATACTGTTGTGAGCTCCCACGTGGGTGATAGGAACTGAAGCAGGGCTCTCTGCAAGCACAGCCAGTGCCCCCCCCCACCCCGCCACTATCTTCTGTCCAACGCTCTTCCTCCCACTGCCCTCTCTCTGAACGGACTGCATTCTTCTGAAGGAGCCATTCCTCAGTTTCGTTACAGACTGACCTCTGCTCTTATATCATATTTAACAGCTCCCTCTAGCTAAGCTAGAGCTCACACCAGTATCCCAAAGACACACCTCAGGTCACTGAATCCCTTTATCTGTTCCTGTTCCCTTTCTCAGCAAGTACTGATTAGATCTCCTTACTTTGCTGTTCACCATTCTCTGTCTCTTTAATTGGTGTATTTGAAGGGTGGGCTGCTGGGCATGGGGTATTTTACCGTATAATCTGGCTACACTGCATTTTCTGTCCCTAACTCCCACCCCCACGTTGAATGTCAGAAACAGAGCATAGCTAGGTCCTCAAACGAGTTGATGTGGGGAGAAATCCCTCTCTGGTCTATTTTAGGTCTGATCCCACTGTTCACATCAAAGGTCTCCATCTAGCTCTCCAAGTTATGCCCAAAGTGGCCATCCTATCTCAGACCTTCAACACACAAGTGTTGGTACCGGGACCTCCGAAACTTATGACATCACATAGGCGACAGTGCGACCTGTACACCTGTTGCCAAGGCAACAGCCACCATATTCCCAGAATCCACTGGGCTCACCTTTACCTGTGACCACATCACCATCCGTGTATATATAAGAGGAGCACCCCCCCTTCCCCTCTTCTCTTTCCACCGTCACCTTTGCCCTTTCCCTTCTCAATAAACCTCACGTGGAACTGTTTGGCCTGGTGTGGTCTTTCTGGAGCCGCCGCCACTACCTGCCAACCCCAACAGTAAGTCCTCAAGACAGGAGTGTAGAGGTGTGTATGTGTGCGCATGTGTATGCCGTGTACAGGAGCAACAGAATGTGGAAACTTGGTGGTGTGCACCTCATCTTCTCACTGACGTCATGAACATACACAAGCTATTTACAGATCCCCCCCCCCAGGCTCCTCCAGGGTTTTTCTGGCCCCAAAGGACTGACAGGATTCCAAGTTGCTCCAAGACTCAGAGACCAAAGCGATCATTATGGATCTAGTTTTGGAAGTCAGGTTTTGTGGGCTACTGGTTAAGGCTGCTCAAGGAAAATGAACAGTGCCCCTTGGGGCTGCTAAGACATACTGGAGGTGGTGTTCCAGCCAGCCATGTTTCACCATCATCTGACTGGGGGGGGGGTATTAAGAGCAAGCCAAGGTAAAGGACAGAAAGAATTAACAGACTATACTGCAGAAGAGTGGTCACCTGGGGGAAAGTGTGGTTGGAGTTCTGTCCGGGTGATGGAGAGATTCTGGAAAAGGGCCTTGGTGATGGCTGTTCAATAGTATACATGTACCCAGTATCTCTGCATTGTATCGAATTCTGAGTCAAGAGCCCAGGGCTGAAGGGTGAGAGCGCCCGCTGCCAAGTGACAACCTGAGTTCTATCCCAGGATCCCATATGGTGGAAGAAAAAAAACACAACTCCCAACAAGTGGTCTTCTGACCTCCACACATGAGCTGTATGGCATGACCATAGATATAGGCTTGTGCACATGTACACACAGTGAGCGATCAATCAATCAATCAATCAATCAATTAATTAAAATGTTAAAAACTATTTTTAAAGGGGCCAGAGAGATGGCTCAGTGGTTAAGAATGCATACTGCTCTTCAGAAGGAATTGGCTTCCATTCCAGGCTCTCACGCTAAACAGTTCATAGTGGATGTCTGTAACTTCAGGTCTGGGAATCTGACCCCCTTCTCTGGCTTCCATAGGCACATATCGCAAACACACGGACACAAATACAAATGAAAACAAACAGGGAAAACGGTAAGAATTAAAAGGGACGTTTTGTATCTTCATGGAGAACACTTTGCCTAGCATATCTAAGGCTGTGAATTCAATCTCCAGCACTTCAGGACAAAATATAAAGACTGAGTTGCCAGGAAGCTGCAGGGGGCAGTGTGGGAAGCTGCAGGGGGCAGCACTGAGCCCGGGGCAGTGTGGGAAGCTGCACAGGGCAGCAGTGAACCCAGGGTGGGCAGTGTGGGAAGCTGCACGGGGCAGTAGTGAACCCGGGGCAGTGTGGGAAGCTGCACGGGGCAGTAGTGAACCCGGGGCAGTGTGGGAAGCTGCACGGGGCAGTAGTGATCCCGGGGCAGTGTGGGAAGCTGCACGGGGCAGTAGTGAGCCCGGGGCAGTGTGGGAAACTGCACGGGGCAGCACTGAGCCCAGGGTAGTGTGGGCTGCAGGCAAAGCATCGAAGACTGTTATTCCAGCTTCAAGTGCCGGGTGCTGACGTATCAGCTCTTCAGGCTGTTATTTACAGCTCAGCCTCACATGTGTTCGCTTAGGACTGTAGGACATAATTGTTGCCTGGCTGGAACACACTGCTAAGTCAACCCCGACACTAGCACAGCTTTTCTTGCCTCTTGGTTGCTGTCGGGTGGCTGAGGGAGTGACACAGGCGGATTGCAAATCCACTTCTCTGACATCTCTTTTCAGGGCTGGTTATCAAAGACAAAGGCTGGCAGGGTGATTAGTGTGTGCCCAGTGTGTGTGCCACCCTGGGTTTGATACCCACCCCAGCACTGCTCTGCACACGCATACACACACACACACACACACACACACACACGCACACTCATGCACACATACACACACATACTCACCCTACCCCCAGCATTGCTCTGTACTGCGCAAGTACACACACACACACGATCTAGAAACCACAATGCCCACTCTGCACTTACCTCAGAGAAGCTTTGCCGCTGTCCCCTGTGTTCTGCTGTTCTGACCTTTCTTCTTCTCCCCGTTGATGACATATAGCACCCAAATCTTAGTGGTTTAAACTAACAGCCATCTTATTTCCCATAAGTCTCTGAGGCAGGCAGAAGTTCAGTTTACCTTGACCAGACCCAGTCACAGGTCTACAGTCTGCTGAGGGCTGGCTGGGATAGGTTAGCCTTGGCTTGGAGGGCTGTTCTGCTCTGTGGGGCAGTGGACGGTGCCACCAGACAGAAAACCTGGTAAGTGGAGCAGATTCAGGAACCCCGGCAACTCTCATAATTGAGTAGGGTAGGTATTTAAATTTACTCCATACCAGGATCCTGTGTCCTGGAACTAGTAGTGATCACGACAGGCTATGAAGAAGACTGTGGCAATCGATCACGTTGGGACAACACCTGAAGCCCTTCCACATGCAGAAGAGGCATCCCTAACATCTCAGACCAGGCCAATAGAAAGAAAGCATCTGACTGTAGAACCCAACCCGCCCCCAAATGTGTATAAGATTATATCCACAAGGAATAAAGTGCTCGAGTTATTTCACTGAAGAGCGTCTGAGAGTGCCTGTCATATCAGGCTGTAACACTTAGGGAAGAGTATTCTCTCCTGAAGCTTTCTTCATTGGAAGCTGCTCGAGCCTACCACAGCCACTTCCTACTCAGGGCCACTCCCCCCCCCCCATTCTCCTACTCCCCCAACCCACCCCCGCTGCCCGGCCCCCACCCCCCTCCTAGCTGCCTGCCACTGGCAGCCTTCCTTGCTCCTGTTTGAAGAGCGGCAACTCTTTGGCCACCACAGATCCCACGGATAGCGCCCAGCACAGAGACCAGCACTACTCCTTTCCACATGGCCTCTTACTTTCCACCTAATGCAGATGAAGGTACCGAGACTTGAGAGACTGAACTCAATGCCTGACACTGGATGCAGCTGGAGGTGAAAGCCAGTGGGCATGGGACACGTGGTTAGGCATGAAGGTATGCACTCTCAGTAAGCTAGCTGTGGTGGTTTGAGTATGCCTAGCTCAGGGAGTGGCACTATTTGGAGGTGTAGCCTTGTTGGAGTAAGTTTGCCACTGTGGACTTGGGCTTTAAAACCCTCATCCTAGCTGCCTGGAAGTCAGTATTCTGCTAGCAGCCTTCAGATGAAGATGTAGATCTCTCAGTCCTTCCTGCACCATGCCTGCCTGGACACTGCCATCCTCCTGCCTTGATGATAATGGACTGAACCTCTGAACCTGTAAGCCAGCCCCAACTAAATGTTGTCCATATAAGAGTTGCCTTGGTCATGGTGTCTGTTCATAGCAGTAAAACCCTAAGACAGAATTCTTACTGAACTGGGTTCAACACACTAAAACCTGATCAGAGAGATCTCTCCTAAAGCTGGGTCAAGAAGAGAATTTCAACAAGTCCAAGGGAGCACATGGAATTATACACAGCTATGTGGAATCTAGATTCAAAATGGGAACTATCACTTTCATTACAGTTAGTGGCCAGATGAATTGACAAGGCTAGTCAAGCCCAGAGAGTGAAGAAAAGGCTAATCACTTACAAAAGCCAATCTGCCTTTCAAGTGGACTTCCTACTCTCTCCAGGGGAAGACCCCCTGTTGACCAGGATTCTTGAAGGGAATGAAAATCCCCACATTCCCTGGCCAAACACTGGCCTCACTGCAGCCTGGAAGGAGCCATCACTGAGACCCAGGCAACCTAGAGGCCACAGGTCCAACGGGGTTCCCGAGACCCAAAGAAGGTAAAGGAAGTGAGACGGAGCCTCAGAGACATAAGGCTCATGTCAGAGGCTTAGTCTTAGGAAAAAGCAGGACCCTAAAATCCGTTTCCCGAGTGTCTAAAACGCCACAGGCATCAGACACCATGTTTAAGGCAAAGTGATTAAAACAGCCTTGGTACTATAAACCCCACTTCTGCCTTTAAAGAAATTAAGACTTGGAGAGCCCAAGACCATGGAGCTAGCCAGTGTAGAGGACTGAGGTTGTTCATGTCCAAACCACTGAGCATCTTCTGTGTACAGGTTCTTCGCTGACCAAGGTAACAAGACCCTAGCCTCAGGTTCTTGGGACTTAGAATATGAGGGAAGGGAAGACAGAGAGGACAGGGGAGGGACGCTTGCCTGTGGTCATCGTATATGCCTCAGAACACACCTTCCCACTATATCCACTGACTTAGAGACGGCTTTAGGTTTGTCACAGAATCTAGAAATAACAGTGGCTTGAATGAAGAGTGAGGTGGCTTGAATAAAAGAGGCTTCCACAGGCCCATAGGGAGTGGCACTATTAGGGCCTTATTGGAGTAGGTGTGGTGCTGTTGGAGAAAGTGTGTCACTTGGGGCAGGCTTTGAGGTCTCAGATGCTTAAGCCAGTGGGCCACTGTCTCTTCCTGATGACTGAGGATCTGGATGTAGAACTCTCAGCATCTTCTTCAGCACCATGTCTGCCTGTACACTGCCGTGCTTCCCGCCATGATAATGGACTAAACCTCTAACTGTAATCCAGACCCAGTTAAAATGTTTCCTTCATAAGAGTTACCATGATCATGGTGTCTCTCAGAGCAATGAAATGCTAACTAAGTCAAAGGACTTGGTTATTTTCTCTCACAGGAAAGGTGTGCGGAGGCTTCCCTACTAACAAGGAGATTTGTGGCTTCGTGGAGATGGGCTCCTTCTAGCTTTTGTTCCAGGCTCATGGGAACAGAAGTCTTATCCTGTAAGGTGAGATTTGAGCTAAGCGCCAATGGATAGCTATTCTAGACCTGAGGACTTCATATTAAAAACCTGGTCCTGAAATGGTGGTACTATCTGCAGAAGAGATGAGAACTTTCCTAATTGAAGGAAATGGGTCACTAGGGTCATGCCTTGGAAGGACATGCTGTCCTGGCTCCTTTCCACTCTCTGCTTCCTGCCTTGGTCACACATTTCAGCCTCCATGACATTACGCCTTACACAAGATCCAACACAGTGGATCCAGCCAAGCTTGACCCAAAATCTCTGAAACTATGAGCCAAAGTAAATAGTCCCTCTCCAGTTGTTTTCACCAGGCATTTTGTCACCATGACGGAGAAACTGGCTAACGTGCAGACCCTCTGACCACTGAGTCTGTTCCCAGCCTCCAGGATGAAGTTCCCAACCTAGCTTTCACCCAACGATCAAGGCAGTGGTTGGGGACCCTGAGATCAGCAGCTCCTAGAGGAAGCCTGCATTCTGTCTCCTGAATGCCTCTTGTTCCAAGCACATACAACCCTGCTCTGTCTGGATGATTTCTCCAAGGCTGTGTCTGCCTTCCCCAAGAAGCATGCATCCTCCTTAGAGCAGACAGTTTGTAAGTAGTCGGTCCACAGATACATAGTAGAGTGAATAAGATGATGCATCCTCAAGACCCCTAGGGCTGGGGCTGAAGGCTTAAGTGGTGCTATCTGATCATGGTGGCTACATCTCCTTTCTCCTGTCCCTGTTCACCACAGAAAGTCGGGGACCCACACCTCTAATCCCAAGATAGCTGTTATGCTGAACAGGTTTTATATAGTTGTGAGACCCACACAGAACTGTCTGGGAAAGAAGACTTGAAACTGGCCACCTGGGTCTGGGAGGATGCAGAGAACACTCACTTGATGCTGCCTATCCAAAGCTCACCTACCCAGGACAAGGGTCATCACATGGTTTCCACAACTCAAGTAGAGGAGTGACCCTTACCTCCCTCCTCCCCTACCTTCACAGAGAAAGAAGGCAGAGTTGCAATGCCCCAGACCACATATTCTACAATCCCACTCAGGCAGAGGCCTCAGACCAGGCGTATTTACACAGGCAGTAGCAGGGGTGGGGGGTGGGCAATGCACGCTAGAATTCATAGGGTAAAAAAGTTATGTAATTAGTAGGGGACACTGGTTGTAAAGGTCTGAAGTTGAAATCAAAAACTACCGAATTGAATCGTTCGCTTCGAATGAGAACACTTTGGGGCCCAGGGTGAAGCTCAGTCTGTGTCTTCTTGAAGGCTCAGCCTCTCTGAGGAACGGGAGCATGGGCTTGCCTTGCATCTGCTGCCACACATATCATCACACAGGAAGCCACAAGAGTTGTGTCTGCTAGGAGGGAGGTGCTGTCTCAAGGACAGCTTTAAAGAAGAGCCAGCCTCAGCCACAGCCAGAGAGCAGGTTAGCCCTTCTAGAAAGCAACACAAACCTTTATCAGTGTGTGTCTGTTGAAAGGCAGCAGCTCAAAAGCCCTCACAAAGTGAGGGAGGCTCAGACAGCAGCCAGCTGCCAGCTCCCACTTGGAGCCTCTTTAATGACACAGTACCACCACTTAACTCTCGTCCTACAGACCAACCCACCCAGGTGGATGGTGTCTGGATTAGGTCTCTGAAACTTCTAAAGGCTTCTCTGGCTCTTCCTGAGGCCCAGAGTCTCTCTGGCTCTCCCTGAGGACCAGAGTCTCCAGCTTGAAGACGAATGGGCATAGAAGGCCTTCGCCAGCCCTTCTCAGAGAGCAGGACAGAAATGACTCAAAGGTTCCTTCTGGCTCAGGCAATTGTTTAAATGAGCTTCTGCCCATAGCTGCCAAGGACAGGGGTGGGGTATCCTTCAGGCCTCTCCTGGCTGAGCCCAGAGTGAACTACAGGGAAACGTGTGTGCTGAACGACTTTACCCAGGGTTGTCCATTGCTGGTCAGACTACCTGAGTGACACCAACTCCCAGCAAGGATACAGAACCCCCCAGTTCACTGAGGGGGACCAGGGGTGTCTGCCTTCCCTGAGGTGTTTCTACAAGGGCTTAGAACTCCCCATGGCGTGCTACCCAGTTCAGCGGCCTGCAGACGCCCCACAGGCCGCTGGAGTTGGAAGTCAGCAGCTTGTTTAGAAACAGGGAAGTACAGAGGTTGAGAAACAATCTGGAGCATGAGAAGTTCTCCTGGCTGACTGCTTTGATGAGTGACTCTGGTATCTTGGCCTAGTAGTGGCTGACCTTGTGGAGGTTTCCTGTCCAGTCGGGTATGGAATCTTGTCAGTGCTGAGAAAAAGCATACTGTAACACGTTTTCCCTGAAGCCTGGTAGATACAGGGTTGGACAGATGGATGGACACACACACACACACACACACACACACACCAGCAGCAGCAGCCAGTCCTGCTGCAGCCTTCCAGCCCAATTCCCAAGCTATCACTGGACTTCTTGGAGACGCACTCCTCTCCTGGAGATGACAGAACACCAGGGGTGGAGGCCGTGTGCTCAAAGCCCACCTCCAAGTCCTCACACCCTTTCTAGCAAGCTGGACCTCAGGGACCTTACCTCCTCTGAATCTGTGTCCTCTAAACAATGAATCTAAGGATGATCCCCACTCACAGTCCTCTTGGGAAGAGCAGGTGAGATGCTGTACAGGTCAGCAACAGGCCTATGGCAAGCTGTAGTGACAGGCGGGCTACAGGGAGGAAGGGGTACCACTCGTCTGCATTTACTCAGACGTGTATCCGTTATGACCCACAGGCTCATTCCCAGGATGCTCATGTCTCCTCCACTAGAATGACAACCCAAGGGAAACCCAGAGCCTGCTGCAGTCAGAAAAGGGTCTGCACCTGGCCACTTGTCCACTCCTTATGTCTTGTCTTCATAGCCCCTACCCCACCCCCTCTCCACCCGCTTCTGGCAGCCAGATGTTCAAAAATATCCCCCCGCAGCCCCCACCCCCCGCACAATAAAACTAAAGCTGTAGGCTCAGTCCACCTTGTCTCTTTTTAAGCTGTAGTGTCAAGCCTGCTATTTGAGCCAGCAAACACAGCGACAGCCCTGGACATTACAGATCTCTCTTGTCCTCTTGGAAAGTGGAGAAAATGTCTCCCATAACACAAAATGCCTGGAGTCTAGAGAGGGACTCTGGCATACAGTAAGCATGAATGGTCAGCGGCTGCAGCCAACCACAGCCCTAAATTCAAGATGACCAATCACTATAAAATGTGCCCCATGTCTGCAAACTGAGTGTCCCATGTCAACATTTTAAAAGGTAAAATTTTAAAATATTTATATTCCGGCTGGAGAGATGGCTCAGAGGTTGAGAGCAGCACTGACTGCTCTTCCAGAGGTTCTGAGTTCAATTCCCAACAACCACATCTTGGCTAACAACCATCAGTAATGGGATCTGATGCCCTCTTTTAGTGAAGACAGCTATAGTGTGCTCATATACATAAAATAAATAAATCATTAAAACGGAATATAGGTCCTAAAAAAAGAAAAGATTAAAAAATATTTATATTCATATTTGATAATTAACTTAGTATATTAACATATATTCAGTATAAAATTTTCATAAATCAAGTTACTCATCTTGTTTTGGTCACAAGGTCTTACTGTATAGCCCTAGATAGCCTGGAATTCTGGTGACGAGGCTGGCCGCAAAGTCTCAGAGATCCACCTGCTTGTGCCTCCTGAATGCTTAGATTAAAGACATGCACCACCATGCCCAGACCTATTTTACACTTTCACATTAAATCTTTTTAATAGGATGTCATTTCTTTTAAAGACTAAATTAGTATTTAGAGCAAATCGAAATCTGGCCAATGGTGATTAACTTCTCCATTGCTATGTTTGGCCAACAGGACATCCCATGTCTAGAAGGCACTGCAGGGTGCACTGGTGTGAGCCAAGAGGCCTGAAAGTGGTGGAAAGGGCCTACGCCTGAGCTTAAGTCATGAACATTCAGAGTCTGAGGCAAGCAGATAGGCTTGACTTCAGAGCCAGCCTGGGCCACAAGAGGAAACACTGTCTAAAACCAAAGTGCACAGCAACAACAACCCTAAGAACTGTCAGGGATACAACCAACCATTTCTGCAGTTCTCCCCTGTTGGGGTCGAAAAGGGGGAAAGCAGAGGCAAATTATCAAGAAGAGAAACGGTTGATTTTTATAGCGATGGTAGTGTAGTCTTAACCCACACTTTGCCTCCCTTGAAAAAAGTCAGGCTCTTAATTTGTGCAAGGAACAACAACAACAACGCTTTACCCTGGTTTTGAAATGGAGCTGCAGCCAGACAAGTTAGGATGCCTTTTAAGTCCAGGACTGGGAGGCAAAGGCAGCCTGTTCAAGGCTAGCCTGGCCTTCACATCCAGCAGGACAGCCAGGGCTACATAACAGAGACCCTGCCTCAAACAAACAAGCAATTGGAGCTGGTAAGAACTCAGAACTGAGTAGGCATGATGGCATGAGGTCTCTGGATACCTTGGAACCCTGGGCTCAGGGCCTCACAGCAGAGCTCAGAGCTCAGTGATGGGGGGCCCTCATGCATCTCTGGGTTCACTTAACTTTCAGAGCTAAGCATGAGGAGGGGAGGATTAAAGATGGTGCCCACAGGTCAGTGCACTGAAGGAGCAACAGGTCCCACCTCATCTCAGCACATGACAAAATCACCAGAGGCTCAGGAACAAAGGAACTCGAATGTGGTTTAAAAACAAAGCCCTAGATGCTAGACATCTTTACAACCAAAGTGTCTGAAACTTCTCAGTTTCTAGGTTCATCCTGCTAGAGATGGGGCTGGGATTAGTAGCTGTGTGGTTCTTTCCAGCTGAAGACTCTCCATTGCTTAAATGACATTTAGGACAGGCATAGGATGACATCTGGACAGATACCATTTTTGCAAAAGTGAGGTGGAGGGAAGGGGAGCAGTAGAGAGTTTTGTGGGAATTTAAAAAAGGAAAATTCTAAGCCCAGATTCTCTATCTGAGCTGTAGGACATTACTATACACTTACTGGTTTGCTATACCAGATGAAGAACAAAAGTGAGTTCTCTGCTGGAGAGACAGGCTCAATTAAGAACATGTAATGCTCTTGTAGAGGACCAGACTTTGTCTCCCAGAACCCACACTGGGCAGCTCACAACTTCCTGTAATTCCAACTCCAGGGGATCCAATAATCTCCTCTGGCCTCCTTGGGGCACCTGCATTCATTATGCACATACTTATAAACAGACAACTTAAAATAAAAATATTTTTTTAAAAGCAAACTGCAGGGCTGGAGAGTTGAGTTGGCTCAGCAGTTAAGAACACTCTTGTAGAGTCACGTGGTAGCTCACTACCGTCTGTAACTCCAGTTTTTGTGGATCTGATGACCCAGCACACATGTAGTGTACAATACACATAAAATAATAGCATAAATACATGTAAAAATATTCTAAGACAGCAAATTGAAAAATACACAGGCATAAAGTCTTGGAACTTTTTTTTTTTTTAACTTTAAATGATAAGCAGAAATCAGGAAAGGACAGAAACTAAATAAAGGCCCTCACATTCTATATGCATAAATCCATCCACCTGTTTCATTCTGTTTGCCAACAAATTGGAAAAAAAAAATTAGCAACAATGAGGCGCTCTCATTCATCCTGGGTCTGAGCCTTCAACAAGGATCAGTCCTCCTAGCCCAGAGGGTCTCTGTCAGTCGATGGCACGGGTCTCCTCAGTACGACCAAAACTACCTGAGACTTGCAAGAACAACCAAGTTTTATGAAACCAATGAGAAGAAACATCTAGTATCATTTTCTTAAGCCTTGGTGGGTTCAGAATCAAGTGAATATTTCAAATAAAGTGGTTTATTCTCTCGTGGTAAGCTATGGGATTTTAATTATTAATCTGGTGTAAGAGATAAAATCCAGTGCTCAATGACTTGAGATCTCTTCTGAGATATGAAGGAATGACATTACTAAAGAATTTAAGGAACAAAAGCTAAGCATGTTTTAATTAATGCCTGCAATCTTAGCACTCAGGAGGCGGAGGCAGACGGTGAGGTGTTTAAGGCCCACCTGGACTACATAATACTTAAAAGACTTCAGGTAATCGATTAGTCACCAGCTTGATCTACTGGCGATCAATGGTCTACAGATTCAACACATCCTGACAAACTCAAAAGAACAAGAGAAACTTAGAGGAAAAAATTAGAGGCTGGAAATGCATCAGCATAACCACAAGGCTGCCACTTCACTCCACAGTCTAAAGATCTTTGCTGGTGTCCCACTTGGTCCAGGCTACCCTGCTCAGCCCCCACCCCTACCCTGTCCCACGTGTCATGAACACACATGTCTTGTTTTGTGTGGGTAGGCACGGGCTCAAGGGTAAACAGAAAAATCAGACTCCAAGATGTCAAGAAACAAAACAACTCCCCAAATGCAACAAGATTCCATGGACCGTGACATCAATTCCAAATCAGTATCCGGTAGGAGGCGGTTCGGGTCCATCCCGCTGACACAGCCATCCCATTAAGATACTCTGCTTCCTCATCCTGCAGAACTGGGCACAGCAGAGAGGAGATGGTTCCGCATATAAGACGGATCCATTCTCAGCAGTGGTGCAGAGGTCCCCGGGAAATCATCAATCATTTGCCATCGATGTGTTCAGCTTGGCTGGGGCATGCGCAGCTCACAGCTTTGTCCAGCTGGAAACCTCAGCTTGGTCTCACTGTAATGTGTTCTTTCTATCGCTCTCAAGAGGGAGGCCAGTTGCCATGTTCTCCAGCAGCAAGCTGCATGCTGTCTTCCCTTGTCTATCTTCATGAGGAACTCCTCCGCTCTGAGAAAACCAGCAGGGCCTCGCCAAGTCCACCAAGCAGGAAGCTGCAAACAGGAGCATATGGTCAACTTTCCTCACCCTGTGGGCTGGCAACACTGCCTGGCCCCTATAAACCACATAGAAGAGTGAGGCGCTCCACCATGACCAGTCCAGGCAATATATATGGGTCCAGGTATATAGCCCAGGAGCCATCATGTCAATAAAGGGAAACTGTCAGTCACTGGGCGGGAAGTGAGGGTTGTGGGAGGTCTCCTTAGGGAAGGGCAGGTGCCCCACATATCCTGACCAGGTTAACACTCTGAAGGAAAAAGCAGGGAAGAACTTCCCATGACCGCTTGGGGGCTTAATTAAGAAGGGTGTGGCTTCTAATAGACTAACAGAACAGTTAAAGGTGAGCACAGAGACGGGAGTCATAAATTTCCCACCAACGCAGAAAGAAATGTGGTTGGTGATTTGAAAATTAAGATGTGAGAATTGCAGCCAGGGAAAAGATATTAGATACTTTAACATGCTTAAAATTTCATACACCCAAAGGCCTTTCCATCCTCTATCTTAAACTTCTTGGTAGACAATCTGGTGTCTGTTGTGCTTCTGGGGACTGGGCTGGATCACTGCTAAGGAATTACAAGGACAGGTCCCTGTCGGTGAAAGGCTTTTTCAGAGATGATGACCACCCTTCAGTTAGACCCTCTCTTTCTTCCCTTCCTCTCTGTCCACCCATCCACTACCCCAGTTCTCTTATGCAAACTCAGCACACATACACCCAACATCGGTGTCTCTATATTTCTAACGTGTCTGAGATGCTGAATATATGAAACACACACATCCCCTTCCCAGTGAAAACCTATATGGGTGATGCTGACATATAGGCAATTTGTACCACTCTGTTCTTTAGTACGAGAATGAGCTAGGTATGAGAATGTGAATGTAATAAACTTAAAATCTGCCATAAGTTCAGATCTATTCAGCCTTTGTTTCCTTACCTGGGAGTAAGGAACACACCTCATACCGTGACATATCTGAAGCCACCTGGGCTTGGCCTATAATGGAGTGCCAACAAATACATGGCTATACTCTAACCAGGTGAGCTTCTGGAGCAGCGATCTCTGCCTCAGTAGCAGTGGGCTGGATACTCACCCTCTGCCTGAAGGAAAAGAAGTCAATCCCTTATATTTAACTTGCAGGGATGTCGCTGGAAGAGGAACCATGCACACTACAGAGAGTTGCAATCACTGCCATAGGACTGCCTCAGTGAGACGCTGTCATGGTCCAAGTTTCAAAAGACCATACCCAGAAATGCCTCTGTGTGAAAGCCACTCTGCCTCCACAAACTCTCCCTGAAAATGCCATTCCTTTATCTGAAGTAGCTCTGCTGTTCTTCCCAGCATCTGATCAAGGTCACACATGTTTCCTCATGTCCCTGGGCAAGCACACAAATACAGCAACCCTCGAGCAAGGCTGCACAGAGCTCTGCTGTGGGACAATTTCATTTTGAACACTTCTCACTAATCCTCCTTAATCGCGGGGGATGGACCAGGGCTGTGCTGGCCCTTGGCCAGTTGCTCTCCTACAGCCTAGGAACAATGCCTGGTATAATAACCTTGCCTTCATCCCTTTGGCAGACAGACTTCCTGAAGCGCCAAAGAGCTTAGTGAATGGTGAAATGAACCTTGAGGAGGCAAAAGGTGAACTTTGATGTTGTTTTTCAGACAGCAGGAGGATCTCACTTGGGGTCTGGAGTCTTAATAGCATTACAGCTATTTAAGTTGGAGCTGGACTGAGCTGTTTGCAAACCTTGTAATCCCCATCATTCCTGAAATGAACACACTTCACCAGATGGCATAAACCTCAGGCTGCAGCGCACAGGAGGCCACGAACACACACTCCTAGCCTCCCTTCCAGTTATTTCAGTGTCTTTCTTCCCCTGTGGGGATCAAAGGCCTTGTCTCACCTTATATCTGTTATTGTGGCTGCCTGGTTAGTTCCTACTGAACTCAACAGACTGTATTTTTCCTTAGATGCAGACCCAGCACACATGTGTGTGCACATGTATGTATGTATGTATGTATGTATGTATGTATGTATGTATGTATTCCAGCTTCTTGGTTTTTACTCCCTACCTCTCACTACCTCACTAGAATGTAGTTCCCCAATGTCTCATTCCCTTGCAGAACAAAGTTCACAATCTGATAAAGGGTCTTATGTAGTTAAACTCGATATGTAAACAAGAATATATCACACCCAGTTTGATGTGGTGCTGGGGTGGAATCCAGGGTTTTACAGAACCTGAGACAAGCAGGCAAGCCCTCTACCAAATGAGCTCCATCTTGAGCCCTGAATAGTGTCTTTTAAAATGAGGAGCCCAACATTTAATTCAAACAGGAAACTGACACGTTTCATTTACTGTAGTCCTAAAGGGATTTAAAGAATATTAGGATATTTTCTCTTGGCTCCTAAATTCATTCTCTGTCTGTTAAGACGTGAGCAGTCTCCAAGAAGGGCCCCTAAAATCAGAAGGATAGGATATCTTGACTCAAAAATAACTGAAAACAGTTTTTGTTGTTGTTGTTGTTATCTGTTTTTTATTGTTGGGTTTTTTTGTTTGTTTTTATTTTCTAGATCTAAGTATCACAGGCTGTTCTCAAACTTATAATCCTCCTGCCTCAGCCTCCTCAGGACTGGAGTGTGTGTGTGTGTGTGTGTGTGTGTGTGTGTGTGCATAACCTCACACCCCAGCTCTTTACAGCTGTGTTCTAAAGATCCTTGGTGATTAAATTGTAAGGCTCTAGCGAGCCTTAGCTTATCAGGGAACCCAAGAGTAAACAACTCGGAGTCGGGAATTGATGCGAAAAAGCAAGAGGAACTTATTATTCCAACATGCTGGGGTCGCCCTGCACATGGAGAGAGTGAACAACCATGCACAGCCTTTATACAGTTCTCAAGGCAGCAGCCATTAGGCACAATGTGATTGGCAGAACAGTGTGACTTTTAAAGTGATCGGTCTTTAGGGAATGAGGTAGGTGGCCGATGGTTGGTCCCTCCTCCCTGTGGTCTGAGGAATGTACTTAGCCCCTCCCTTCTGGAGGGGAGGGGTGCCTATGTTCTTTAATGACCTTTCCCTTTCAAGAGGGGAGGGGTCTGGTAGAATCTTCCAAAGTTTCTGAGCTGACCCCTTCAAAATCTGAGTGATGGTCATGGTTGGCCACCTATGATGGATGGCAGGCCCAGCGAACAATGACCAAAGGTAGAGAGTTGTCATGGGATCCTCAGAAGGAAGCGTATGCACTGTGGTCATTCCCCACAGCCTCACCTTTGTTCATCCCAAAGGGGAATGAGACTCTGGGAACCTATAAACTCTCCAGAGAGACGTAATTCTCCTCAGCCGGGAGGCTGCTCACAGGTGAGTTCTCTTGCATGTGTTGAACCTCCTCCACCCAAGGTTTTTAATAGAGTGACTCAGTGTAAACTATAAAACTGTTAATTAAAAAATGAATTATCTATAAATCTAAATGATTAATGAGCTCAAAATAGACTTTTGATCACGAAGAACAAGACAAATGGCTATATGACACAGTTCCTCTTAGTTAAGACTTTGAATGCTGACACATTGGGTATGCAGCTTGATAACTACTCTTGGGGTGTGGTCCTCGGAATGCTGAATCATCAGTGCTGGATTCACAATGGTGAGGGAGCTGGGAGCAGGTGGGAGGGATACGCCTATACATCTGCCTATCACAGAGCCACTTTCAAAGTCATGCCCAGAGTGCCTGGGAGATGCTGCTGCCAAGGACTAGCACTGAGCTGAGTAAATTCCTTAGGGTCTTGTTCAGATAACATTCTGTCTACTCGCTTCCCGCAACCATGGACTAGTGATTCTCCTCCCAGGGAGGAGATGTCAGTGTCTGTGTACTGGGGCACATGTGTGAGTGTGAGTGACTGTGTGCTGGGGCACATATGTGAGTGTGAATGCTGTGTGCTGGGGCACATGTGTGAGTGTGAGTGCTGTGTGCTGGGGCACATGTGTGAGTGTGAGTGCCTGTGTGCTGGGGCACATGTGTGAGTGTGAGTGCCTGTGTGCTGGGGCACATGTGTGAATGTGAGTGCTGTGTGCTGGGACACATGTGTGAGTGTGAGTGGCTGTGTGCTGGGGCACATGTGTGAATGTGAGTGCTGTGTGCTGGGGCACATGTGTGAGTGTGAGTACATGTATGAGTGTGAGTGCCTGTGTGCTGGGGCACATGTGTGAGTGCCATGTGCTGGGGCACATGTGTGAGTGTGAGTGCTGTGGCTGGGGCACATGTGTGAGTACCTGTGTGCTGGGGTACATGTGTGAGTGTAAGTGCCTGTGTGCTGGGGCACATGTGTGAGTGTGAGTGCCATGTGCTGGGGCACATGTGTGAGTGTGAGTGCTGTGGCTGGGGCACATGTGTGAGTGTGAGTGCTGTGTGCTGGGGCACATGTGTGAGTGAGTGCCATGTGCTGGGGCACATGTGTGAGTGTGAGTACATGTGTGAGTGTGAGTGCCTGTGTGCTGGGGCACATGTGTGAGTGTGAGTGCCATGTGCTGGGGCACATGTGTGAGTGTGAGTGCCATGTGCTGGGGCACATGTGTGAGTGTGAGTACATGTGTGAGTGTGAGTGCCTGTGTGCTGGGGCACATGTGTGAGTACCTGTGTGCAGGGGCACATGTGTGAGTGTGAGTGCTGTGTGCTGGGGTACATGTGTGAGTGTGAGGGCCATGTGCTGGGGTACATGTGTGAGTGTGAGTGCTGTGGCTGGGGCACATGTGTGAGTGCCTGTGTGCTGGGGCACATGTGTGAGTGTGAGTGCCGTGTGCTGGGGCACATGTGTGAGTGTGAGTGCCTGTGTGCTGGGGCACATGTGTGAGTGTGAGTGCCTGTGTGCTGGGGCACATGTGTGAGTGAGTGCCGTGTGCTGGGGCACATGTGTGAGTGTGAGTACATGTGTGAGTGTGAGTGCTGTGGCACATGTGTGAGTGTGAGTACATGTGTGAGTGTGAGTGCTGTGTGCTGGGGCACATGTGTGAGTGTGAGTGCCTGTGTGCTGGGGCGCATATGTGAGTGTGAGGCCATGTGCTGGGGCACATGTGTGAGTGTGAGTACCTGTGTGCTGGGGCACATGTGTGAGTGTCAGTACATGTGTGAGTGTGAGTGCTGTGGCTGGGGCACATGTGTGAGTGTGAGTGCCGTGTGCTGGGGCACATGTGTGAGTGTGAGTGCTGTGGCTGGGGCACATGTGTGAGTACCTGTGTGCTGGGGCACATGTGTGAGTGTCAGTACATGTGTGAGTGTGAGTGCTGTGGCTGGGGCACATGTGTGAGTGTGAGTGCCGTGTGCTGGGGCACATGTGTGAGTGTGAGTGCTGTAGCTGGGGCACATGTGTGTGAGTGCCGTGTGCTGGGGCACATGTGTGAGTGTGAGTACATGTGTGAGTGTGGGTGCCTGTGTGCTGGGGCACATGTGTGAGTGTGAGTGCCTGTGTGCTGGGGCACATGTGTGACTGTCAGGGAGTAATTTGTGAGAACTGGATCAAGCTCACATGGCTGGGTTTAGAGGCAGGTACTTTTACCCACAGAGCTGTCTTGCCGGCCCAGACACTCTACTCTAGATGACCTACATTGATCAGTTAAGATGCTACCCTCCCAGGAAGGCAGTCAAGCCACGTCAAGCATGGCCCTGACCATGCTCATGGGAGATCCGAGGGCAGTGTCTGGCCACCCCAGCAGCTGCTGCCATGTGTGGTCACAGACCCAACACGAACTCACAGTTGGTCATCGTTTTCAAAGGAGTATAGAGATCTAGATTTGTAGAAGGAGATCACCTAATTTCTAAATATTAGTGACTAATTTAAAATTTAAAAAATCAATCAAAACATAAGAAACAATAACTGTACAGGAAAAGGCAGTAGGTCTAAAACATAAGACAAAAACAAACACACACAAAACAGAAACAAAACCTTAAGGCCTGCAACCTCTGCTCTTTGAAACATCGGACTAGTTTAAATTCCCAGAAGACAGAGACCAAGCCCTCCTATCTGAAACCTGAGAACTACCCTAGCCATCTGGTGGGACTTGAGATTTTATGGACCAACCACCTTGGGGGGGGGGAGAGGGGGTGGGGGGGGAGGGGGTGTGAGAGAGAGGGGGGGAGAGGGGGTGAGAGAGAGAGAGAGGGGGGAGGGGGGGAGAGAGAGAGAGAACAAGAGAGGGGGGAGAGGGGGGAGAGAGAGAGAACGAGAGAGGGGGGAGAGAGAGGGGGGGAGAGGGTGTGTGTGTGTGAGAGGGGGGGAGAGGGGGGAGAGAGAGAGAACGAGAGAGGGGGGAGAGGGGGGAGAGAGAGGGGGGAGAGGGTGTGTGTGTGTGAGGGGGGGGAGAGGGGGGAGAGAGAGAGAACAAGAGGGGGGAGGGGGGAGAGAGAGAGGGGGGAGAGAGAGAGAGAACGAGAGAGGGGGGAGAGGGGGTGAGAGAGAGAGAGAGAACGAGAGAGGGGGAGAGGGGGGAGAGAGAGAGAGAGAACGAGAGGGGGGAGGGGGGAGAGAGAGCGGGGAAGAGAGAGAGAGAGAGAGATTGGAATTACAGCTTGACACACCCTTCTGGTTGCTCACTTTGTGGTTGGAAAATTCTTTGAGGCTGAAAAACCATCCCTAACCTCAAAAGTTCTAAAAACCCAAAGCCAAGGGTTCTTTTTGCAATAGACACACATGCTGCTTCCTCTATTTGGATCCCAATGCCCTCTCCTTCCATTTTGTTCAGGGCATAGCCTGGATGCCACAGGATGTGAAACAGCCTGGAGACAGAGTCCCTCGCAGACAGCCACCCCTTCACTAGTCTGGCGTAGCACTTCCTCACCTTAGAGAGCCGCTTGGGTCAGATTTTCCATGCTCAGTTCAACACCTGGGTTCATTTTTAAATTCTATACAAAATATGAAGATGTGTGTGCAAGAAAGAAAAATGCTGTCAAGAATTTAACCTAGCACCATGGAGGTGGGAAGAAAAAAGCATCAGCTGGTTTCCTTGTCTCCTCTGTGGGCTGTGGCCTTGCACAATGACCTGTACTGCGGACAGTCTCTGCTGGTACCTGTTAGTTGTGCAAGATCTGGGCACGCTGAGGTATGATCTCCTCAGATCTGTAAGATCCAGGAGAAAATCACTTAAGTGCCTCAGGACAGGACACAGACATTTGGGGCTGGTGAGATGATGCAATGGTAAAAGAACCTGCTTCTAAGCCTGACAAACTGAGTTTAATCCCTGGGACACACACTGTAGAAGAAGAGAACCAACTCCTGAAGTTGTTTCTGACCACCATATAAATGCTGGGGCGCGCGCGCACACACACACACGCGCACACACACACACACACACACACACACGCATACTACATACAGAAGGCCTGTGTGTCTTCTTCGGACAGTTTTTTTTAAAGGTATATTTATTTATTTTATGTTATGTATATGAGTACACTGTAGCTGTACAGATGGTTGTGAGCCTTCATGTGGTTACTGGGGGTTGAATTTAGGACCTCTGCTTGCTCTGGTCAACCCCGTTCCCCGCTCACTCTGGTTAACCTTGCTCGCTCTGGCCCAAAGATTTATTTATTATTATATATAAGTACACTGTCGCTGTCTTCAGACACACCAGAAGAGGGTGTCAGATCTCATTACGGATGGTTGTGAGCTACCATGTGGTTGCTGGGATTTGAACTCAGGACCTTTGGGAGAGCAGTCAGCGCTCTTACCCACTGAACCATCTTACCAGCCCAAAATGTGTAGTCCAGGCTGGCCTCGAACACGTGATCCTCCTGTCTCTGCCTCCTTCAGCAAATCCTACCAGCGTGTGCTGCCACAACCGGCCTCTTTGGACAGTTTTAGGGCATCACCTTCTGTGATTCTGTCTCAGGACCGAGAGAGCAAGTATGGGGTTAGCTGTGTGGCTTAGAGCTCATTCTGAATCCTTGATCTCACCGTCAGCACCTCCAGTCCTGCCTTTGCTGGGTCAGAAAGGCCGAGTGCTCTCCTATTCCTATTCCTGAGCAAGCCCTTCCCGCCAGCGACAGCCACTTCTGAGCACTGCCACCCCCTCTCCCCTCCACCCTTCACATCCACTGGACTTCCCAATGACCGCTACACTACGCTCCCACAGAGGCTTTCTGACTCCGCTTTCCCTTGAATACCCTTGAGAAGGGGATACACCTGCCTCTGTCTCCCAAGTGCTGGGATTAAAGGCCTGCATCACAACTCCTGGCAATACTCAGTAAACCTTTTTAAAGATGGCTTTATTTTTTCAGCATACTATTTTATTGGTTCTTTGGGGGCTTTACATCATGCACCCCTCACACTCCTTACCCAGTCCTTCCATGCTCACCTCACCCTTATGACCTCCCTCCCAAAAAGAAAACAAAAAATTAAAACTAAAATTAAAAAAATAAGTCCAATTTGTGTTATCTATATCAGATATGCCTTGGAGCATAGTCAAACTCTCCGTGGCCTGCCCCTTAAATAGAACTGAGTTCTTCCCCTCCCATACCCCTCACCAGAAGCCATCAATTGTGAAGAGCTGACTTCTACATTCTTATCACACTTTTTGAGAGTTCTCTTTAAATAGCTTCCATTTAGACTGGTACTTTTTGGAGGTGGAGTGGTGGGTTGTCACAAAGCCTTCTGTGTCTCTCTTTCTCAACTATGTCTCTACAATCATCAATGTCACTGCAAAAGTGGATTCCTTGTTCTTTATAGTCAGTGGGAGCATGGACCATGGTCTTCCACATGGTTTCTGGTGACAGCACAGACCACAAACATGGCCCCCAGCTTCCGTAGGCCCAAGGACCCAGGCAATGTCCTTGGAGGCAGCCCAGACCACAGACATCACCATGGCCCCAGATGGTAAGGCAGGCCACCCACATTAGCATGGCCTCCAGCGGTGGCACAGCACAAGGACATCAACATGGCTTTAACAGAATCATAGCTACAGTATTAAAAATCTAACTTTCCCTACACATCTCAGGGAACATCATGGAAGAAGGGGTGGATAGAACAGGAGGGTGGAGGTCAGGAGGATTGCTATGGAATGCTTTCTTCTGGACTAGCGCAGCTATGTAGAGCCAACGAGATTAGGCCAACAAAACCAACAAGAGCCGTAAACACTTGAGCAGGTGACACTAATTTAACTCAGTAGATTACAAGCAGAACAGGAAGCACATGGGGGACTCCAAAGAGAGTGGACAGTGTGAGTTGAGGGTAGACATGATCAAGATCCAGCGTACCCATGAATGAAATCGCAAAAGAATAAATAAAACACAGTTGAAACATCTACAATAATGAAGTTTTTATCCTATACACGATCCATGGACATTTTGAGTTTGCCATGTCAGACCCTAACCAGGCGTTAGTGCTCTCACCCCAGCTCTCTCTGCTGTCTGACCATCACCATGCTCTTTACAGTTGATAGATGGCATGGTTTGAATAAGTGGCCCGTGTGTTAAAAACTTCGTCTGTGGCACTGGTGGGAAGGGGTAGAACCTTTAAGAGGTGGGTTTGGTTGGGTAAAACTGGGCTGCTAGAGACAGGGCCCTCGCCCTCTCTCATTCTTTGCTTACGGAGTGTAACATGGAGTCAGCTTCTTACTCTGTCATACACTCTCCGCCATGATATTCTGCCTCATTTAGACCCAAAGGCAAAGACATGTCTGAAACAGAGTCAAAACAAACCTCTTTCTGTGGAACTTCTCCAGGCTCCTTTACAGTAACACAAGGCTGAGTGACACATCTCTATGATAGGAAGAGAAACATTTAAGCCAGTTTCCTGTCTGTCTCCCTTATGGGCTTTGACGCTGTACACCGTGTGATTGGCAAGTCCTGGCAGTGCTCAAGTCAGTCCTAGGCTATAGGAGTTTGGATGCATGGAAGCCTGAATTTGAACTCTGGTGTAATCCCCCACTGCTTACAATCCTGGGCGGGGGAGAATCACTTAAATGCCTCAGAATCTCTGTGTCTTAATTTTTAAAATGATTAACTAGGAGGATTATGCAAGTAAGATGTACTAATGCAAAAATGTCAGACACAGTCATCCCTCTGTAGATGGGTAGGTTGTGTGTGTGTGTGTGCACTTCTGTGCACATGCATCTAAATGCCGAGGACAACCCCGGATGCCAAAGTCTCTCAGAATGCCATCTGCTTTGTTTTCCACGGTGGTCTGAACGAGATCGGCCTCCACAAGCTCTTAGATTTGAATTCCTGGTCACTGGGAAATGGCACTATTTGAAAGGCCTGGGAGGTGCAGCCTTATTGTGCCATTAGGGGTGGGTTTTAAGGTTTCAAAAGTTATATTCCAAGCCCTGTCTTTGGATATGGACCTCTCAGCTGTTTCTCCAGCACCATGTCTGTCTGCCTGCCTGCTGTCATGTTCCCTGCCATGCTGAAAATAGACAAGTATCTAAAATTGTAAGGGAGCCCCAATGAAATGTTTTCCTTTATAAGAGTTGCTCTGTGGTCATGGCGTCTCTTCACAACAACAGAACACGGATTAGGACACTTTCTGAAGTGTCTCTCACTGAGCTGAAGCTTGCCCAGCAGGCTAGCTGACCTGACCTGGCCAGCAAGCCCCAAGGATTCACGTTTCCACCTTCCCAGGACTAAAATGACCACTACGCTGTGCTGCTTTAGCTTTGGTTTTAAGAATTGAACTCAGGTCCTCCTTAAGGACTTTATAGACTGAGCCATCTCTCCGGTCCTCTAAACAGTCATTATTAAACAGAAGAGGAAGCTGGGTATAGTGGTGTGTGCCTTTGATCCCAGCACTGGGAGGCAGAAGCAGGTGGATCGCTGCGAGTTCAAGGCCAGTCTGGCATACTCAACAACTTATAAATAAATGAAAATAAAATAAACAAAAAGGAGAAGGAAGGTGGAACATTTCCTCATTTTTTTTTATACACCTTCTGCTATTTTTCTCCAGACAGGAAATGAAAATCCAAGGGAGGACATGGATTCCTCATGCTGAGTGCTCTGAGCAAAAGCTGCTCAATCTGTCTGTCTGGGATGACTTAAGCAAGGGCTTGCCGTCCGTCAGGGTAATGACTGTCTGTGGATGCCACAGAAGTAGCAAGGACACTCAAGGACAGCTCCTGACACATGCCAGGTCTGTGGGAAATATCCAACTACTGAAGGAAGCCCTTCTATCCCAAAGCACACAGGATGCTAGTTGACCCCCTTGGACTAGCCATCACAGACTCCACAGGGCAGACAGGACGGCCCCTCACATTTAGCCCATAGGAACTACCTACTGTTGTTCAAATGTAACACTTGTTTCCATAACACGGACAGTTCCCCAGGGGATCAGCCACAGGAATGAACCCGGGGCACCAGTACTGGCCACACCACTGGAGATCTGAGTTATTCTGGTGACATGTGACCTGGGTATTGGTTAGAGTTTATACAGAATGTGTAAGAACGTGCTGTACAAGCAAGCGTATGACATTGTGCATAACACCACACATTGTATGAGTCATGTAAGAGTGACAGGAGTGCTCTTCTACAAGTAAATTCACACACTGATAACTGTTGAAGATAAAGAAGTGGGCATGCTTGCTCATGCCTGCCAGTCCAGTATCTGAGACACTGAGGCAGGAGGTGTAGTATATAGGAAAGTGCTTGCTTGCCTAGGACACAGGAAGCATTAAGCCCTAGGACAGCAGCCAACCAACCAACCAACCAACCAACCAACCAACCAACAACTAAATAAAACAGGAAAGGCATTGCCAGTGAGGATGGACACATCCACCCAACGTACATTTGAGCAAACTCGCTCTCCTGATGGATTGTGTCTCCTCTGTCTATAGAGAACTTACCATCCCACAGTTGCTCTGGTTAGGACCATATCAAACAGCAACAGCGACAAGCCGGCTGTGATGACCTGCAGAAACAACAAATACCTCAGAGCAGCAGGAGTCTAAGCCTCCCGGTCTAGCCGTCGATGCCCGCCAGTTCTCTGCATTCAGCGTGACCCTGAACAAAAAGTGTGATGTGGAAAACGCTATGTCCCGTGGCCTGTTGGAACCCATAAAGCATCATTTAATTTCTAAGCTGCTCAAAAGAGAGGTGTAGTGCCAAAGTCACCCCATCTGCCCAAATAAGAGACTGTCCTAACAACAGTGTGCTCATCCTGTGTCAGTGCAAAGAAGCTGTCCCCAGTGCGGGCAGCCTGCACCCAGGTCTTCAGGGTAAACACTTATCTCTGTCCATAAAGCTTTCTCTCTTTGCCTCTTCTAATACCTTAGTCTTTCTCAACTATGACACACATTCTAAGAAGCCAAGTGTTTCCCGGGAGAAAGAGAGCAGTCGAATCAGTAATTTATCTGAATCATAGAAGCAGAGGTTAGCCCCAAGCCAAGGTAGAGGGAAGAGGTTAGCCCTACACCTTCCAGAGCTAGAAATCCCAGAAAAAGACTCTTAGGAATGGCGGCCGTAGGGTTCGGACTCCAGAACAGTCGTCGTGAAAATGAGTGTGAACCAGCGACCTAACTCTATCCACGCTTTAGAATGTCTGTGCTAAGCCACAGTGGTTCTTGTGTCTAGAATTCTCAATTCTGCGGGCCAAAACAGGTTCTCCAAGAAAACAACCTGCTTTCTTGCTAGGAGAGTAGGGTGCAGGTTGCGATGAGAGCCATTCAAGCTGGGAGCGCTCAGAAGTCTTGGATATCCCCCTTCAAAGGGATGCCCTGCATTGCCCCAGAGGCCTTTCAGGTATCCCAGCTTGGAATATGCGGCAAGAAGATGGCCAGGAATGGGTTTGGTAAGTCCCACCTCATGCATTATCTTTCCTTCTCTTCCTCTTCTCTCCTCTTCCTCTTCTCTCCTCTTCCTCTCCTCTCCTCTCCTCTCCTCTTCCTCTCCTCTTCCTCTTCTTTCATCTTCTCTTCTCTTTCCCCTTCCCCCTTCTCTTCTCTCCTCTCCTCTCCCCTCCCTTCTTCTTTTCCCCCTTCTTCCTTTCCCATTTTCTGTGTGTTTGCTCGTGTACAAGCACATGGGCCCCCATGTGCCATAGAACAATGTGGAGGTCAGAGGACAACTTCACTCATCTGCCCTCATCCCTGCCTTGTTTGAGACGAGGAGACCGGGTTCTTGCTCACTGACGCACTCTCCAGGCTAGCCTGCTCCACCAGCCTTCAGGATTCTCCTGCCTCCTCCCATCTTGCTGCAGAAGAGCTAGGGTTATAGATACCCAATGCCATACCTGGCTTTATTTGGGGTCTGAGCATCTGGTCCTCAGTTTTGTGTGGCCACACTTTTCGTTTACCTCGCTTTATTGATTTTCAACAAAATCTATACAAAAGGCCTCTGTATTGTCTGCAGAGACACTCCAGGCCAGGCCAGAGGACAGGGAGGATGGCTGATGATGATGATTTCTTCCTCCCCATCTTCCTCTTTAGTCTGTTTGAAACAGGCTCCCAAAGCTCAGACTAGTTTTGAACCTGAGATCCTCCCACCGCCGCCACTTAATCTTCAAGCGCTAAGACTACAGGTGCGCAACACCATCCTTAGATTCTTTTCATAGGCTTTCTGTCTAGAAGCGTGTGGTCAGGAACCTGCCTTGAATCTGCAGAGCAGATTCTGATTTTGGAAACAAGGAATGCTACACACACACACACACACACACACACACACACACACACACACACACGTTTCTCACTGCCTCATTTCCAGGTAGAGGACAAACTGATGAGGGTAAAAGCTAACCTTAACCTAAAGGCCCGGAGCTTCTGAATGTAGCTTACCTTTAAGGACCACTGTCCCATCATGACTTCCATTTCTACCTAGCACAAGTTTTTCATTTGCACTTTCCCCAAATGTGTCACATCAAGGTTTCCCCATTTACCTGCTTGGAGAACTGTTACTTTATCCTGTGTGTCTGCCTTACCCCATTCCTTCTACTTAAACTCTAATTGCCATTTCCCCTGTTCATTTGTTTTGATTACAAATCTTGAACAAAGTTAGCTATCCCAATAGTCCCTCTTTTCTTTCAAAACATTTGTTGTTTCCTGGCAGGGCACCAACAGTAACACGCTTCTTGGAACTGGCGGGAGGGGAAGTTCGCAGCCCCCATGACTGTTAGCCGTAGTGTCTGCCTTATGCATTTCACCACTCCACTGTGACTTACACCTTATACCTTTTCTCTTTCTCTGTCACTGGCTGCATCTCCTTTTCCTTTAAAAATTTTTTACATTTATTTATTGAGTGTGTGAGTGTGTGTATGTGTGTGAGTGTGTATGTGTGTGAGTGCGTGTGTGTGTGAGCGTGTGTGTGTGTGTGTGTGTGTGAGTGCGTGTGTGTGTGAGCATGTGTGTGTGTGAGTGTGTGTGTGTGAGCGTGTGTGTGTGTGTGTGCGTGTGAGTATGTGCATGTGAGAGTGAGTGTGTGTATGTGTGTGAGTGCGTGTGTGTGTGAGCGTGTGTGTGTGTGTATGTGCGCGTGTGTGTGTGTATGTGCATGTGAGAGTGTGTGAGTGTGTGTATGTGTGTGTGAGTGTGTGTGTGTGTGAGTATGTGCATGTGAGAGTGTGTGAGTGCGTGTGTGTGTGTGAGTATGTGCATGTGAAAGTGTGTGAGTGTGTGTGTGTATGTGTGTGAGTGTGTGTGTGTGAGTGTGTATGTGTGTGTGAGTGTGTGTGTGAGTGCGTGTGTGTGTGAGCATGTGTGTGTGTGTGTGTGCGTGTGAGTATGTGCATGTGTGTGCGTGTGTGTGTGTGTGAGTGTGTGTGTGTGTGTGTGTGTGTGTGTGTGTGTGTGTGTCACAGTGTGCCTGTACAGAAGCTGGTTCTCTCCTACCATGTGGGCTCTGGGGACTGAACTCAGGTAGTCAGTCAGGTGTAGCAGCAAGTGGCTTTCCATTCTGAGCCATCTCTCTGGTCCTCCTTTGTCCCTCTCAATCAGATCTTAAGCGGCCTCCTCGGCCCACTTCTCTCCTAGTCTCTGATTGCCTTTTTTGTGAAGACTTAGTCCTGCCTGAGAAAAGGCGGGTGTCCCTTGTCAGGAATAGTCTCACCCAGACCTGCATGTCTGTACCTCCAGAAGGTTCTGGAACGTGGGAGGAATCCTGACTGCCAGGAGTCAGGCAGCTGGCCTCATTGTGCCTGTGAACAGTGTCTTTTGCCAAGAAAAACATGTCTTAAAGTTTTCAAGCCAGTCCTTACTTGAAAATCAGTTTGGTCTAACAGCCGAGCCGGTGCCTCTGCTCCTTCCTGGAAATGTCTGTGCAACCTCCCACCTTCCTCCTGAACATGTTTACAAGCTCTTCCAAAGCTTTCTCTTTCAACAAGCACGGCTGCTGACAGCTGTGACACTCGCTGACATGTTATAAATCAGTGTGGCTTGTTTCTGTCAAAAATGCAGCTTGCCTGGCAGGGCTACTGTGGATGTAGGAATTGTCACAGTTTTTTAGCTTTTATACTTTTTTCCCCTTCCATTACTATAGCAGTGGAAGCTGGGCAGCCAGGCGGTCTGGTCGCTCACTCAGTAAACGGCTCCCAAATGCTGACCTCTCCATGTCTGAGTGTCAAATTCATGTCTGCTCAAAGTGATAGTTTTCTGTACACCACAGCCCTTCAGGACTACTGGGAATACTCCTCAGCGCCAATGCTGAGCTTGTACAAAGGACCACCCCACTCGTAACCCCACCTATGAGGAAGTAAAAGCCAGAGGTTGAGTGTCCCAGGCCAGAATATAAAATGGATCACACAAAGTCAGGCAGGGGCAAGGCCTCCTTTGGCTAACAGGTGAGGGCTGGGATCCAGAGGCTGTGATGTGCCCCAGGGACTATTGACCTGTGACACTGAGAGGAAAACCAAAGCCTTGTCTCCTAGTTCAACCTTCTTTTATGGCCAGGAACTCAAGAAAGGGGCCTCATAAGCCTGCCACAGGTAGTTTTAAAAAGCCACTGGAAGGGCTGGGGAGGTCACTAAATTAGTAAACCACTTGCCACACAAGTGTAGTGATCTCAATGAAGTCTCTAGAATCCATATAAAAAGATGGCATGGTGGCAGGAGCATGCAAACCCAGTGGGGTCTTAGGATAGGAGGCAGAGAGAGGCAGGTCCCTAGAGCTCGCAGGCCAACCTGGCCAGCCTACTTGATAAGTTCCAGGCCAATAAGAGATTGTATCTCACACAAATGATAGAAAGGCACTTGAGAAGTGACACTCAAGGTTGTCCTCAGACCTATATGCCCAAGACACAAGCACACAATACACATGCACACCCACATTACACAAGCACACAATACCCACATACACACCCACATTCGCATATGTACACACACAGACCTCATATTTTCACACACCCACGCTCACAGTGGCATCATTCACAACAGAGTTAAGAGCAACCAAAATGTCCACTGAGAGGGAAGCAGGTAAAGAAACGCACTCACAATGGAGGCACCATTCAGCTTTTAAAAAGAGGAAATTCTGAAACTTAATTCAGCATGGATGTTAGGCCAAGTGCAATCAGATTCCATATATGTAAGGTATCTAGTCACAAAACTCACAGAGAGAGAAAGGAGTTGCGATGACCTGAAGGAACCCAGAAAGGAGAACTATTGATGAATGAGTACAGTTTCAGTTTAGAAAGAAGGTCTGTTGAGGGAGACAGCAGTAAGGGTTACACAATGGTATAAATCCATTTAATGTTACTAGACTGTCCATTTGTGGTGGATTGAATAATGGCCCATAAAGACTTCTATTGTTAAATGCTTGGTCACCAGGGAGTAGCAGTATTTGAAGGGATTAGAAGGATTAGGAGGTGCTGGAGGAAGTGTGTCACTGGGGTGGGCTTCAGGGTTTCAAATCCCATGCCAAGCTTGGAGTCTCTTTCTTAGCCTGTGGATTGGGATGTAGCTCTCAGCTACTGCGCCAGTAACAGGCTAACCTCCTGAAACTGTAAGCCAGCCCCAATTAAATACTTTCTTCTATGGGAGTTGCCTTGGTCTTGGTGCCTCTTCACAGCAACAGAACAGTGACTAGGACACCACTCAAGAAAGCCTACGGTTCTGGAGACATGACTCAGCAGTAAAAGTATTTACTGTGCAAGTGTGAGGAGCTGAGTTCGGAAACCCATGTCATTGCCAGGTAGGCAAATCATCCTGCCTGGTGGGTCCCCTGAACGAGCTGGCTGGTGAGACCAGCCTTGAGGTTGACTGAGAGACTTTGCCTCCATGAATGAGGTGGAGAAGGAACAGAGGATGATTCCCAACGTCGACCTTGAACCTCTACACGCTCAGGCACACAGGAAGCAGGTGTGCATGCACACATCTGAAAATGTGCATATGCACATACACAGGGACAATGGAAAGAAGAAGAAAGGCTAAGGCAAATCTTACGTTTATCAGAGAGTCAGACAGAGAATCCATTTAGCTCCTGACTCCTCAATGCCAATTGATCACAGAGCAGTCATGCCATGAGGACAGAGTAATCACACACTCTCTGACCAGGAATACTCCTAGTGTTATCTAATTTGTGGGAAGGCATTGATTCTGACACTTGGTTGTACTGGGGACTTCTTGACTGTGTTAATTTTTTTTTGTGTGTGTGTAATAGCAGAATGCTGTAGCCTGTGATATTTACAAAGTGATGGGTCTGGTGGTCTCATCACATGGGAGGTGAAGGTAAGTAAACAGGTTGAGGCCAACCTGAGATACACATCAAGACCCATTTTTTAAAAAGATTTGTTTTCAGGGTGAGGGACATGCCACAGTGCACATGCGGAAGTCAGAGTTGGCTCTCTCCTTCCAATGTGAGGGTTTGGGGTTTTGAACTCAGGTTATCAGGCTTGGTAGCAAGCATCTTTACCAAGTTATGATGGTTAGTTTTTACTGTCATTTGATACGATGCCTAGATCAGGTTAGCCTGTGGGCATGTCTGTGAGATATTATGTTTATTAAGGTAGGAAGACCTGCCCACCATGGGGAGCATCATTCCCTAAGCAAGGAATTGTTGGCTGTCTAGGAGTGGCAAAGGGAGCACATGCATGGACTCGTCCTTCTTGGTTCCCGACTGTGGCTGCAGTGTAGCTATCTCAAGACATCTATGCCATCTCACAGGACTGTGACCTGGAGTCAACAGCTAAAATGCATCCTTCTTCCTCAGAATTCACCATCTAAAAGATGTAAAACGTGGCCATCGGTACTAAGCACTGCCCTTGCCTTTGAAATGGTTTTAGCTGTACATCTCTTTGGCAGACCTGAGTAACAAACCCCATGCCTCTCCACAAGCGCAGCCACACCGACAGCAGGGAAGCAGCCACACCGACAGCAGGGAAGCATCTCAACGAGCCGCGGCAGGCTTTGATTTTTCTGCCTGTGGCTACGGATATCACGACCTCTGTTGTTTAAGCAAACTTGGCTATTTAAAGCAGATCAGGTCTGTTTTTCAAACATTCTTTGTAAATCTGAGACAAGGGGGTGGGGAGGAGAGGACGGGTGGGGAGGGTAGTGGAAACTTGACAGACAGTGAGGTACTTGGGGGAGAGTCAGAGAGTCACAGTCCGTTTGCTGTTACTTAAATGTACATGACTCTGTTGTTTTTGAGACAGGGTCTCACTATATAGCTCTGGCCTTCCTGGAACTCACTATGTAGACCAGGCTGGCCTTAAACTCACAGAGATCTGCCTGCTTCTGCCTCATGGGCTCTGATAAAGGTGTGTGCCACTATGCCCAGCTCTCGTGACTCTTTAAGAAAAAAGTAATATGCACACTGTCTGATTCTGCCCCAGGTGCCCCCACCTGCTGTGGCTATAGTTTTTGACTGCTTCTGCCCCAGGCCCCCCTCTTCTGTGGCTGTAGGTTTTTTCAGACAATTTCTTTCCTTGGTGAGTCGTCCCTGCAGGGGCCATTGCAGAGGCCTGCCCACACGATTCCTGCTCACCTCTTAGAAGTCCATCCCTAGAAAGCCTTTCCTGAACCTACCCCCAAGCATATATCTGACTGTGTCAGGCACTTCTTCTTGGTTTTCCACAGTCCTTTGACACCGCATATGCCAAACTGTACTCAAACGTTTGGTCTAGTCTCCCTAAGCAGGGATAACTGGAACTGAGGCTTAATAAGAGACCCTTTGTCCCTTGGGTAGGAAGGCCTCCACAGAAAAGGATTGAGATCACCCTGGTACCAAGTCAAACAAGGCAGGGCAGGTTCTAGTAGTTCTAATGGAATCCTGGACCAACTGACTATAGCTTTGGAAGCATGTGAACTAAGAATGCAGAATCCTACTGTTGAATGTCATGGTTGGAAGACAGGAGGGAACATTTCTTAAAGGAAGGCAGAGAGAGTTCTGATAGACAGACAGGACAAGAGGTATTTATCTGTTCTTTTCATGCATATATGATTATGCGTGCTTGCATGCATGTGAGCACACATGTAAGGTATATACGTATATACCTGTATGGGGTGTGTATGTGTGTGTGTGTGTGTGTGTGTGTGTGTGTAGGTCAGAGACTGATGTCATGAATTTCCCTTAACTCTTTCACCTTATTCTTTTGAGGCAGTCTCTCAATTAAGCAGAACTCACCAGGATAGCCAGTTGCTAGATAGTTTGTTCTTGGGATCCCAATCTCTGCCTTCTGAGGCTACAATTACAGGTGAGCTACCACACCCACCCACCATAGGTGGGGACTGAACTCTTGTCCTCTTGCTGTGTAGCAAGTGCTTTAACCTGAGCCACTTCCCCAGCCGCCGAGTGTTGTTCCAGACAAGACGCTCTAGTTTCACCTGGGAGCTTGCAGGAACTATGGCAGCTCAGACTCCAGCCCACACCTATGGAACAGCAGGGTCCTGGAGCTAATGCTCAGGGACAGCATGCATTCTTAGTATGGGAGCTCTGTCCTGCACCTGTCCAACAGCACACATAAGACCCACTTTCTCCAGCTGCCCTGCCACACCTCCAGGGACCGCAGAACTTAGAGGACTATGACAGATAGTCCTGGAATCTACGCTGCCAACTTACACAGAGATGCCTCAAACCTAGCCTTATTTTTAAGTTCAAAGGAAATCTAATATGACATTAATAACTTGCTGGTGGTGGTGGCACACCTTTAATCCCAGTACTCAGAAGGCAGAAGCAGGAGGATCTGAGTTTGAGTCAAGCCCAATCTACAGAGTGAATTTCTGGATAGCCAGGGCTACATAGAGAAATCCTGTCTCAAAAAAACCAAAACTGAACCAAAATCAAAAACTGAAGAGGAGGCTTTTTGTCCCCTCCTAAGACCCAAGGAGTGCGTCTGTATTCCCCAGATGAAAACCATGCTAAGACTAAGAACTTTATTTGACATTCTTTAAATATTTAAATAGCCCTTATTATTCACCCTGTGATTTATTACCATGACCAATGTAATTATTAATGAGAAACAACTCCTGCTAACCTTCAGACATGACTATTAATAGCATTTGATATTGCTCATTAAAATATATGGACTGTTCATTCTGCCAACCTTATAAGCATAATAATGGTGCTGAGAACACAGCTGAGGAACACGAAGGGTTAAGTCTGCAGTAAGGAAAGATAATCGCTCTACAAAGAACCTGTGGAAATACCTAGCTTTTATGAGAGAAGCAGTAGGAGAACAGAATTAGGGAAATGTGATGTGAATTTCTAGGTTGAGGTAAGGAAGGGAGAAAAGTAACCAATATATGGAGGATATAAAATGTCCCAGATAATCAAGCTCTCTGGAGCGTATACTTCATTCATCTCAGGAGATCTCTCCTGGAGCCCACAATGGGCAAACACCCTGATCACGACACAGTGTTTCCTGAGTCCTAAGGGGTCAATCTCCCTCTTCTTGAAGAAAGCTGACTGACTCCCCACAGTGGCTTTGCTTAACCCTAACAATGTCAATGTGTCTTGGTAATTTTTAACCTTTGCCATATGTGCAGAATCTTATGGGAATCAAAATAAAAATAAAAAAAAGCAAGTAAGACCTCAGTATACCCTGTTCTATTCCATCAGGACTTTTTAGGGCACGCCTCCTCATGACTCTTGTAACAAGATAGGGTTGGATGCCTGATTATTGATAGATTACTAATTTGAGTGTTGCTAGATTTGAGGAAAAGTATCCACTCAATCATCAACACCACAGAACCACTTTATAACACAGATGGCTAAGCCAGAACTTGGTGAAACAAGATCTCATCAGTTCCGCTCTTGTCATCACTGTGGGCTCACCTACCACCCTCTTTACATTCTCACCTTCGATGTATGGAAGTTCTGATTTCCTCTCTTCATCATTATTATCCAGCATTCTCTCAAGGGCTTATGGGTCATTCATTCACCTTTCTTGGTGTGATGGTTTGTATATGTTTGGCTGAGCGAGTGGCACTATTAGAAGGTGTGGCCTTGTTTGAGTAGGTGTGTCACTGAGGGTGTGGGCTATAAAACCCTCCTCCTAGCTGCCTGGGAGTTAGTATTCTGCTAGCAGCCTTCAGATGAAGATGTAGAACTCTCAGTTCCTCTTGTACCACGCTTGCCTGGATGATGCTGCCATGTTCCTGCCTTGATGATACTGGATTGAACCTCTGAAACTGTGAGCCAGCCCCAATTAAATGTTGTCCTTTATGGTGTCCGTCCATACCAGTAAAACCATAAGACATTTGGAGATCTGCCTATTTAGACTCTTGGCCCATTTTAAAGACTACAGTTACCTTTCATTATTGAGGTATGAGTTACTTCATAGCAGCCAGAAGCTGGAAAGAACCCAGATGTCCTTCAACAGAGGAATGGATACAGAAAATGTGATATATTTACACAATGGAATACTACTCAGCTATTAAAAACAATGAATTCAAGAAATTCCTAGGCAAATGGATGGAACTAGAAAGTGTCATCCTGAGTGAGGTAACCCAATCACAAAAGAACACACATGGTATGCACTTATTGATAAGTGGATATTACCACAAAATCTCAGAATAAACAAGATACAACTCACAGATCACACAAAGCTCAAGAAGAAGGAAGGTTAAAGTGTGGGTGCTTCGGTTTTTCTGAGAAAGGGAACAAAATACTCACAGGAGCAATTATGGAGACAAAGTGTGGGGCAGAGACTGCAGGAAAGGTCACCCAGAGACTGTCCTACTGGGGATTCATCCTATAAACAGTCACCACAATCTGACACTATTATGGATGACAAGAGGTGCTTGCCGAAAGGAGCCTGTTATGGCTGTCTCCTGAGGGGCCCTGCCAGAGCCTTACAGATACAGAGGCAGATGTTAGCAGCCAACCATCAGACTGAGCACGGGGTCCCCAATGGAGGAGTTGGAGGGAGGACTGGAGGAGCTAAAGGGGTTTGCAGCCCGATGGGAAGAATGATGATGTCAGCCAACCAGACCCCCCAGGGCTCCCAGGGACTAAGCCATCAACCAAGGGCTATACATAGTTCCAGCTGCAATTGTGGTAGAAGAATGCCTTGTTGGGCATCGGTGGGAGTAGAGGGCCTTGGTCATATGAAGGCTCGATAGATGCCCTAGCGTGGGGAAATCGGGGGGGGGGGCGTAGGTGGGAGTGGGTTGGGCAGAGGGGCATCCTCATGGAGGCAGGGGGTGGGAGGATGGGTTGGGGGTTTACTGGGAGGGGGGAAACTGGGAAAGTGTATAACATTTGAAATGTAAATGAAGAATATATTCAATAAAGAAATTTCAAAAAGAATTACATATTCTAGATTTTAACATTTTTAATTGTGTGTATGTCTGAGTGGGTGGGTGGGTGGGGATATACACAAGTTCAGTGCTACAGACACCAGCAGAGGGCATTGGATTCTTTGGAGCTGGAGCTACAGGCATTTGTAAGCCACAAGGGCGGTCTGTGCAGTTAATCACTGAGCTGTTTTTCCAGCTCCACTTAATATCTAAGTGCAGCATATGATTTGTCTGAGTCTTTTGTAGCTCAAAGTTGTTAATTTTGACAGAACCCAAATAAGCTGCTTTTCTTCTTCTTGCTTGCGCTTTTGGTCTCATAGCCACATTTTAAGTAACAAGGAATTCTAAATCACTGTTTTATCCAACATCTTAATTGACACGGTAACACATACCAAAGCTATTACATGATTTCCTTTTTATAGAACTATTCTCTATGGATCCTTTGAACACACAATATGAGTTTTCTAAATTATACAATAGTTTACTTGATATTTATAATGACTGCTCAGTGTGATATTAGGGAATTAGCCAACATGCTCTATGTTATGAATCCTTTTATTACTCAGAATAAATCTGATTAGGATACTGAGTGAACATGAGAAATGAGACTCTAGAACATCTCACATAGTATGTCTCTTGGAAAGGCTGGAAAGCACTTCTTTGAAGTGGGAACAGAGGAACGGAGGGTGACTCACCTGCCCCTGCACTTTTATTGGGCAATGTTATTTCTCTCTCCATCATGCACATGGTTTCTGTTAAAATGTCAGTCTTTAGCCTAAGGGTGCTTCTTCAATTTGAAGCAATTCCTTTCTTCTTTCCTCCCTCTTTTCTTTCTTTTTTGTGGTGCTGGATATTGAATCTAGAGCTTCACGTGCTAGGCCAGTGTCTACTGCTGCGCACAATACTGCTGATTACAGAATGTGGGTCACTTTTGGCTCCGTCCATGTTATTATTGTCAGATACTTACCTATTCACTACCCCCCACCCCAACCCCTGTCATCTTTGTGTGTGAATGTTCTTTGAAAAGTAACTACAGGACCTCCAGGCAACACCTTCTACCAGGAAGAATTTCCTCCTACAGGGGATGGGTTCTAGCTCCTCAGGGATGCGGGTGGGGGATGGCAGCATGCAGTACTCAGGGAGGCAGCTCTGGTGAGCTGGTTCTTTCTGCTTTATCCAGCTGCTCCAGACTTGGGAGCCTGGTAGGTCTGAACCTCCTCATTCATGAAATGTCTGACTGTTGGAGGCTCCGAATCTGAAGTCTCTCATCCCACCCTATCCAAACTCAGACAACAATCTAAACTTATTGAACATTTACTATAGGTACCCCATAGAAGGATTCTGTCCCCCCAGACTGTGAGTTTTTCCTTTTCCTCTCTAGGCTAGGCCACAGCCTGCATGCCTCAGAATTTAGCAAGCATCTCATAAGAAAACTGGAATTGCCTTCCTGACTCCTCTGGCTTCCAACCCTTCAATAGATCCATTGTCTACTAGTTTTTCCTTCCCTGAGAAGATGTCCTCTTGGCCCAAACCAAATATTTAGCTCACATCTAGAAACAGCACAAACCTTTCCTCCTTACCCATCCCTACCCCAAAAACAAAACAAAACAAAACAAAAAAACCAAAAGCCAAAAGAAAAAGCCAAAACAAACAAACAAAACGTAGCTTGTGCTTCTCAGTCTACCTGAGGAGGGTTCTTCCCTCTCTGGAAATGTATTTCATCCAATTCTTACTGCTTGTATAGCTCTCCAACTGCCTTAAAAATATGACACACGCAACTTCTTTTCTTCCTGGTTGTTTCTGTTGAAATGTTAGCCTGTTACAAGGTTCAGAATTCTAGTCTGAAATGAAAGGTTCCCCTTTATTATATAAAAGGGACAAGAGAGTCAGTGATATGATCTAAAGACTACTGGCTTTCAACACCGGCTTGGCCAACCACTATTTCCCTGCAGCTATTGGATGCCACGCTGAGGCAATGTGGGAAAGCCTTGTGAGAACTCCTCCAAACATCTTTCTCATCAGCAACCATCGTACTAATGCATCATCACAACGTTAATTAACTTTCTTATTTTCTAAATCATAGTCCAGCGTTTTGCGTCCGACAGCCTGGAGCACAAGAGCACTCTCTGGGGCACAGTCTCTGCCTGAGCTGTGTGACGGTGGCAACTCCTCAGTGGACTTCTCTCCTACTCGAGCCCCTAGGGCAGGAAGCTCTGATGCTTTCACAGCAATCCTTTCATTCTCTTCCAAGTTTCCGGCAGAGGGAAGAAATGTTCCTCTTTACTGAGCTCATTATACTCTTAGTGGGATCCCGAGACTTAAAGGAAGGACACTTGGTCTCTTTCTTCTCTGGAATCTATACAATAACATCTCTTGACTCTCTGTTTCAATGAGTTGGGGTTGCAGAGGGGGATGGAAAAGATGTCTTGTCTTCTGCAGGAAACAGAGGCCTAATGTCTTACAGCTAGGCTTGAATGCTTTCACTTCCAACTCTGCTTGTTTCCTGCCTGCCTGCTATTTCCGTGTGTCTTTTCTTGGTCTGTTATCCAACAAGCAAGTAGAGGGTAGAGTAACTCAGGCACCAAAACCTTAAATAAGAGCAAATCTTCCTCCTCCTCCTCCTTCTCTTTCCAGATTCTCTCCGCTCCATCTTTCCTCCTCTTCCTCTCTCTTCCCTCACTCTCTTTCTGCCCTTTTTCTCATTTCTACCCCAACACTTGGCATCAAACACAGGGCTCTGTCTATACCAGGCAAGCACTTTACCACAGTTACACCTCATCCCTAAAACCCTGAAATCTACCTCAACCATACTCTCTCTCCTAGACTTGTAATCATCCTGGAACATATTACAGAAGTCTTGCTACTTCTTCCTTGGGGAGGATTCCAATACTTCTCTCAAGGCCATATGAATATCATGTCTATTGAACTGATGTTCTATTGAACCTTCTGGGTGTTCACCACCCATAGGATGGTGTCCTATCCTATGATGAGTCAAAAATAAGTTGGCTATATGTTATTACAATTTTCTTTACAGAAAGGGGTTACAGATCAACCACATATTGTTTCTTTTCCAAGTTAGTTCAAAAAGTCACTAGCCTGGGTCTATTCCAACTTTTGTTTGTTTCTGTAGTGCTGGGGGGTTGAACCCAGAGTCTTGTGTTCCTTAGACAAACTCTTTCCTACTAAGCTATACTCCCATCTAACCATTCTGATAAATGTAAAGCATCCAATTGTATAAAGACAAAGGAGAACTACCCCAATATTCCTGCAAACTGCGTTCAGCAGCAGCCTGGCATCTGCCAGGCGTGTGCTGGGCCAGTTCCTCAGCCTGGCCCTTTGCATTCTCATGGTGACACTTGATTCAGGGAATGGGCCCCTCTGCTGTCGGCTACTCACAGAATGATGGATTCCTGCCAGTTACATTTTTTAGCCCTCTGTTCTGTGGATCAAAGGTTCCAGCAGTTCTCAAGTCCCAGAGGACCCTGCTGCTGCAGATGAAGGGTCTGTGACCAAGGTGTCCTTATTTTTTTAACTTTTGATCCAGAGGGTAGACCTTATCTCTCAGACTGCTGCTAGAAATGAGGTAAACTTACACTCAAAGGAGTCCTAAATAAAAATCCATCATGCTTTACCCAAGGCCATGACAATCGTTTCATCTCCTTCTGATACAATGCCTTCACTACGTCTCCCTTGTTACTCTTCACCATAGCAGAGGGGAATAACAGACATGACAGAAATACGTGTCAGCACGAGACCAGTCCTTCCTGTCAGTGTTCAGAAGTAGGAGATATGGTGTCTGCTCAGTGAAGCCTTTGCTGCGTTTGACCCACGTCCTTCCTTCAGCCAGCAATTCCTGAGGAAGCATCACTTGGGAGAAATGAGTCTCCGAAGCATCACTTGGGAGAAATGAGTCTCCGCCTGATAGTATACGGTTCCATGTGATCACATAAGAACTCCTTAACATGCTTAGCATCCAGCAGGTCTCAGTCACCAGCAGACTTCCACCAGAGGAACTGACAAAGACCTTACGTTTCTCAATGCTCAACTCCAGGTCTCTGTAAACTGTAGACACCCATGGGCCCCTGTGCAATAGCCTGAATGATGCCCTATACTAAAGTCCTAACCTCCAATGAGACCTTTGGAGGCAGGGCTGTCATGAAGGCACCAGCCCACTCATATAAAGAGGGCAGGATTGAGGGGGTAGCTCAGTGGCAGAGTGTGTTTATTGTGACTGAGGCTCTAGGCTCATCCAAGTACCAAAACCAAACATAGCTAAATAAATTCCAAAGCATATGCTCCCAGGTTCTCATTCCATCCAGGTGGCGATCTCCCCACCGGCTCAGTAGACACAAAAGGTGAAGCCACATGAACATTCAGTATGAAACAGCCATCCTCAGTTCTCTCCAGACACTACCCTGCTGATACCCAAATCTTGGAATCCTAGCTTCAAGAATACCAGGCTGGCCTCAGACTCACAGAAATCTGCCTTCCTAAGTGATGAGAAGAAAGGTGTGTGCCACCCTGACCAGCTAGCACCCAGGTTAACTTTTGTTATCTCATTGCTGGGGAGGTGGAGATCAGAGGGTCCTTGGGGCTCATTGGCCAGCTATCTAAGTCAAACTGGTGAACTCCCAGTCACAGTAAGACATATTGACAAAAAAAAAAAAAAAAAAAAAAAGGAAGAAGGAATGAAGGGAAAAAAAGAGAAATAAAGATGACAGACAGACAGACATCCAGATAGATCAGGTAGACAGCTCCTGAGAAGGACCTGAGAGTGACCTTTGTTCTCCACATACAAATGCACACACTCACACCATTTCCAAACAGTACACCCAAGAAAGTAAAAGTATCGGATGGCCTTGCTGCATTTCAGGCTGCGAAACATCTAGTCCCTCCTCTTTATGACAACAAGACATGGGCCATGGTGGTCTTTGACAGAAGAACTCTCATTCATGACTGCCCTTGGACAGATCCACAGAGTACTCTGAAGTCACTGGTAGGGAGCAGCCCCCTCCCCCTGGTCTTAGAGGTCACAATTCTTTAGCTCAAGAGGCTACCATAGCTAGGACACCATCCTCTCCCCTATAATGAGACCCACCTCATTAAGTTCCTGCCATCTTTTATAAGATACAGGTTTCTAGCAAGTGATCAAGTTTTTCTGGTTTGAAATCCTTGAACCCAAGTTTTAGGTCTTCCCAAACAGAGACGCATCCATTTTCACAACACTGGAGAGGTATAATGAGTCTAAACTTTTCCAACTGTATTTTAAAGTAGGTAATAAATCAATATTTTGAGCCAGACAAAAATCTATAAAAATGAACACAACAGAGCACCCCCTCCCTGTCAGCTCCATTCCCATATCTTGCCACAGACAATCTTGTTTAGTGCTCAAGGTTTCTTTCTGCACGTGGAAGCCAATATGACCCAGACTAAGGGTTTGTTCCTCTTTTTACACTAGAGAGATGGCATGCTGCACATTTGGGTAGGCCTTGTGTTTTCACTTAGTAATATATACCTTGGAGAGTTTCCCTGGGTAGTATGCTGAGAGTGTCTGTAATTTCCCTTTTGTTCGTTCTATCTATCTATCTATCTATCTATCTATCTATCTATCTATCTATCTATCCATCCATCCACTTTTAAGTATCCTGCTGACCAGAGGGATTGTGATCCTTTGTTGACACCTTCTGTTTTCAACCTCCTGACGCTATAGTAATGCTGCAGCAACCCTAGAGCACACTGCATGGATACCAAGTCACAGAACTAAAGGATAATTTCCCAAAAATGGATACAGTGACCTTGTTTCATCTACAGAAGTCGATACAGTAACCTTGCTTTATCTATAGTTTTCTTTTCTGTGGTTTCAGTTACCCACAGTCAGCTCCAGTCTAAAATTGTTCAACAGAAAATTCCAGAAATAAATAATTTATAAGTTTTAAGTGGTAAACCGTTGTGATCAGCACGGTGGACTCATGTGTCTTTCTGCTTATAACACGAATCACTCCTCCGTCCAGCTTATCGATATCTTGAGTTCTACCCACCTGTTATTAGAAACTGTCTCAGTTACCAGCTCCACTGTCAGAGCATTTCAGTCCTCACACTCGAGTAACCTGTATTTTACTGAATAATGGCTTCCAAGAAAGAGATTCGGGCAGTTTTATTGCAGTGTGCTTTATAATTACTCTGTTTAGTTATTGTTGCTGTTAACCTCTGTGGCTAATTAATAAAAAGGTTAATTTATTAAATTTTACCTGAGGTATATATGAATAGGAAACAACATAGTATATAAAGTTTAGTAATTATCTGTGGCTTCAGGTGTCCTTTAGAGGTCTTGAGATATATTCTCCACAAATAAGAGGGAAGCTACTGTATCAGGCCAGAACATAGACACATTTGTATAGATAAAATCTCACATCAGGATTGTGCAGAGATAAATTGTTACCCCTAACATACTATGGTTTAAGTCTATTGTTTTGTCCAACTCTAGTGGTTTGCTCCCTATTAACTGGGCCTGTGTAAAGCCACAGTGTTGACAATTGTTGCCCCGTCTCTGTAGTTCTCTAGGAGTTTGTAACATTTAAAATCTGAAGAATGCATCCTGCCTCTGGAACCAGAGTGCCTGGCACAGGTGTAGTCTTTCTATAGATGATGAGAAGACTAACACTCTGTCCCCAGCACCCAGAGTCAAATAGGATCCTGCTGTGAAGTTCTGGAAGTATGCAGTTGGTAGGGAAAGCAAGACAGCCGTTAAGAGCTAACCTAACCACTGGCCAGAGGCCCCCCCCTCCCCAAATAGCACAGGCTATGGTTACTGATCTTAGTTGGCCCCAGGACTAAATCATAAAACCCTATAGTTTGACTACAGGACACAGAGAAATCAAACTGGGACTCTTGTAGAAGACTATGGAGGCTGCTGGGGAAGACAAGACACCAACAGTGTCACTCAGCAGTGAAGCTGGCATGCTTAACACCCTGCCAGACAAGTTGTGCCTACCAGTGTGATTGTGGCATGAAGTTATGAGATAACCAACTACATTTGCATTGGATGTGAAGCCTGTTACAAAGAAAGGAATTTAAGTTTCATACTAAGTCCAATCAAAAGCCCGTGTCTTGCAAGATCGCAAGTCCTAGGGAGGAAGCTACTAGTTATTTTGCTAAACCACATGTTGTCAAACTGCCTTCTAAATATTTGTACTTATGCCCATAGATTAGTGATGCCTTCAACCTTGGCCAGAGAAGCTTTTCTTTGCAATGAGGAGTTAATACAGAGATTCCTATCAAAGTGCTAAGAATTAAGTGTATTGAGCGATCAGCCCTAAGTGAGACATCTGTATCAATTGCCTACTCCCAAAACTCAGCAAACACCACAGGAGAAGGGTAGAAAGAATGTAAGCCCCTAGGAGATAGGAAACACCACCGTGAAAGTCTGTCTTGGATAGTGATATGGTCTCTGCATCCATGAACTCACTGTACCTATGAAGTCACAGTGATGTGGCCACTGCATCCATGAACTCACAGTGATGTGGCCACTGCATCCATGAACTCACAGCGATGTGGCCACTGCATCCATGAATTCACAGTGATGTGGCCACTGCATCCATGAACTCACAGTGATGTGGCCTCTGCATCCATGAACTCACAGTGATGTGGTCACTGCATCCATGAACTCACAGTGATGTGGCCCCTGTATCCATGAACTCACAGTGATGTGGTCACTGCATCCATGAAGTCACAGTGATGTGGCCCCTGCATCCATGAACTCACAGTGATGTGGTCACTGCATCCATGAACTCACAGTGATGTGGTCACTGCATCCATGAACTCACAGTTATGTGGCCCCTGTATCCATGAACTCACAGTGATGTGGTCACTGCATCCATGAACTCACAGTGATGTGGTCACTGTATCCATGAAGTCACAGTGATGTGGTCACTGCATCCATGAAGTCACAGTGATGTGGCCACTGCATCCATGAACTCACAGTGATGTGGCCACTGCATCCATGAACTCACAGTGATGTGGTCACTGCATCCATGAACTCACAGTGATGTGGTCACTGCATCCATGAACTCAGTGATGTGGTCACTGCATCCATGAACTCACAGTGATGTGGTCACTGCATCCATGAACTCACAGTGATGTGGCCCCTGTATCCATGAACTCACAGTGATGTGGCCCCTGTATCCATGAACTCACAGTGATGTGGTCACTGCATCCATGAACTCACAGTGATGTGGTCACTGCATCCATGAACTCACAGTGATGTGGTCACTGCATCCATGAACTCACAGTTATGTGGCCCCTGTATCCATGAACTCACAGTGATGTGGTCACTGCATCCATGAACTCACAGTGATGTGGTCACTGTATCCATGAAGTCACAGTGATGTGGCCACTGCATCCATGAACTCACAGTGATGTGGCCACTGCATCCATGAACTCACAGTGATGTGGTCACTGCATCCATGAACTCACAGTGATGTGGTCACTGCATCCATGAACTCACAGTGATGTGGTCACTGCATCCATGAAGTCACAGTGATGTGATCACTGCATCCATGAAGTCACAGTGATGTGGCCACTGCATCGCTATAGCACAAGACCAAGTCAGCAAGATCAGTCAACGTTCCCACAGCAACAGTGACTAGACTCTAGAGTATTAACCAAACAAAAATGGCAAAGACATGAAGAGTTGAGGAGGAAGTGTTGGGAGTCTCTGGGGTGGTAGGAGAAAGGTGAGGTCACATATGGTCAAGAGGGATTATTACATATCTTAAATTGTCAAAGAATTAAAAGATATTTTGAAAAGATATTCTTTAAAAAATAAAAACAGCTAACAGAGCTGGAGAGATGGCTCAGAGGTTAAAAAGTACTGTTCTTCCAGAGGACCTGGGTTTGATTCTCAGCACTCACATAATGAATGGTTCACAATCCACTGTAACTCCAATCCTAGGGGATCTGATGTCCTCTTCTGACCTCTGTGGGCATCAGATATGCACATGGTGCATAAACATACATGCTGGCAAAACACTCATACACATAAAATAAAACAATTAAAAAAAACAAAGCTAAGTGTTGAACAACTTGCTATGCAGACAGAGAAGGTACAGAACAGGTGTCAGTTTCTTTCTTTTCTTCTGTTCTTCTACCAAGGAGTCTAGCCAGTGTCAGAGAATGTGCCAAATACCCAGAGACATTGAGTGAGAAGCCTGGTGTACTAGACCTAGTAGTCTCAGTGCTTCTGGTCAGTGCAGGAACCACACTCACGTGCACACACCCATATACAAACCCACACAGAGAAATGGAACTAAAAGCAACAAACTGAGCCTGGTTTACAAGCATACACCTTATTCTCAGCACTCAGGAGGAAAAGGCAGGAGAACCTCTGTGATCCACCTAGTCTATCTATATAGTTAAGTTCCAGGACAGCCAGGACTGCATAGTGAGACCCTGTCTCAAAACCAACCAACCAACTAATAGAATAAATCAACAAACAAACAAACAAAACGCTCAGGAGACAGATGCTAGGAGCCAGGTAGGAAGGTAGGTAGGTAGGTCAAGACATTCTCCGAAATACACTGTGGTAAAAGCAATAGGGCTTCCTTTCCCTTGCTCTCTAATTCCTCATAAGCCTTGACCTTTTTAAAAATTGTATATTGGGTGGGAGAGATGGTTCAGAGGAAAAGAGCACTGACTGCTCTTTGGAAGGTCCTGACTTCAAATCCCAGCAACCACATGGTGGCTCACAGCCATCTGTAATGCGATCTGATGCCCTCTTCTAGTGTGTCTGAAGATGGCTACAGTGTACTTAGATATAATAATAAATAATTCTTTAGGCTAAAGTGAACAGGGCTGGAGCGAGCGGGGCCCAGCTAGAGCGAGCAGAATTAGCAGAGTGAGCAGAAGTCCTGAATTCAAATTCCCAGCAATCACATGATGGCTCACAACCATCTGTACAGCAACAATGCACTCAGAGACATACAATAAATAAATAAATCTAAAAAAATGTATGTTTTGGTCTTATTTTTTTTCCTGTTTAATTTTTATTTTATGTCTATGGGTATTTTGCCTGCATGTATATCCATTTACCATGTATGTACCTGGTATCATGTCTTCTCAAGAGGCCAGAAGATCCCCTGAAACTAGAGCTACAGATGGTTTCTAGCTACCATGCAGGTGCTAGAAATTGAACCCAGCTCTTCTGGGAGAGCAACCAGTCAATGCTCCAACCACTGACCAGTCGCTCTGTCTCCTTGCTTTTGAGTGTCAGGATCTCAAAGAGTCTGGGCTGGCCTAGAACTTGCTATATAGCTGAGAATGACCTTGAACTCTTGACCCTCCTTGTCTGTACCTTCTGAGTGCTGGGATTACTGTGTGCTACCCAGCTTGAGTTTTCCGTTTTAATGAAGGAAATAACTCATTTCTAAAGCTCCACAAGTCACAGTTCAAAGTGAAGTCATGTTGACCTCCAGTTGAACCAGCACCATTTGTTGAAAAGGCTATCTTTTTTCCACTGGATGGTTTTAGCTCCTTTGTCAAAGATCAAGTGACCATAGGAGTGTGGATTCATTTCTGGGTCTTCAATTCTGTTCCATTGATCTACATGCCTGTCACTGTACCAATACCATGCGGTTTTTAACACTACTGCTCTGTAGTATAGCTTGAGGTCCGGGATACTGATTCCCCCAGAGGTTCTTTTACTCTTGAGAATAGTTTTAGCTATCCTGGGTTGAATGGGGAAAAGAGGGAGGGAAGGGGGCTTATGGGACTTTTGGGGAGGGAGGAAACCGGAAAGGGGAAATGATTTTGAATGTAAATAAAAAAAAAACTTAGAAAAAAAAAAAGCAAAGTGAAGTCATACGAAAATGTTAGCTGGGCAATGGTGCACTCCTTTAATCCCAGCACTCAGAAGGCAGAGGCAGGTAGACCTTTGTGAGTTCAAGCCCAGCCTGGTTTACGAACAGCCAGGGCTATACAGAGAAACCCTGTCTCAGAACAAACAAACAAACAACAAAAAAGAGTTATCTGTTTCAGTCATGGTTAGCATGGCCTACAGCACACCATGCCCACTGGGAACCTCAAAAGCCCAAGGAAGACACCATGCAGTCTGCTCTCTCAAGTTTAACTTCTGTCCGGGCATGCTGACTCAGCACTGAGTGGAGGGTGGTTGGGTCCTGGTGCTCCAAGTGCTGCAGGACAAGCTCTGTCTGGCAGGCTGCTTCTTTCCATCAGCTCTCGGTTTCCTAGGGGTGTTCTCTACATCAAAAAGCTACTCACAACCAAGCGCAGGAGTCCATGACAAGCCTCTCTTCCAGACCCACTCATGACAGTCCCACCTAGGTTTCCTCTCTCGAATATCATTCACGCAGCGGAGGGAACCACCGACACTGGGTACTTCTGGGGGGGGAGCCCACAGAACTTAACTCCTCAGACATGGTTTCAAGTCTGAGTTCCTTCGTTCAAATTTATACAAATTATGTGATATCCTTTTACCTCTGTCCCCCAAAAGAAGTGCAAGAGAGAAGTACACATTTGAATCTCACAACTATAATTAAAATAAGAAATGTGTGCTGGAGTATCTGTCACACGGCCCAGCAGGAAGTGGGTACAGGTGAGTGGCAGCTGAGACGATCCCTGCACTTCCATCATCTAATCCACAAGTGTGAGGGGGACTCTGAGGTGAAGCCAGACTGGGCCTGACTGTCTATAGAGCTAGAAACATCTATGCTTTGCCCAAGGCAGAAGGGCCTAGGATGTCTGTTTGCTAGGGACCACAAGAAGGATGCCATCATACTTCAAATGGCAGGGAGAAGCTAAAGAGCTCCCCACCAGCACACCAGCCCCTTTCTATAACAGGATCAAGGACCTGTAGATTGTCTCCAAGCAACAGAGCAGAAGTTTATTTTCCAGCCTACCTCGGTTGGCCATACTCCATACCCTCAGGGAGTCTGCTCTCCTCCCTGTTCTTGCTCACAAAAGCTGGCAGGCCACCTCTCCTCTACATCACTACCCACAATACACAACGATGTGCGACGTGCGTCTGGCAAGCTGGGACCCAGGGAGTGGTTGACGTGAAAAGCTTGCTTTAAAAAGCGTCCAATCCTAACTCCGAAGTAAAGGGAACCCAGGAGGCAGGAGGAAAGCCATCCAACACGGCAAGCCTGAGGCCATCCCTCTGGGAGGTGCCCAGTCCAGACCTAGCAGGTGCACCCAGTGAGGGGCACAGCTCCGGAACATTGTGTTTGTTTATTTAAAACGTTTAGCCTGAAGGAATGGCAGGCAGGCTGTTTTCTTTAACCCACCTCAGCCTTCATCCAAGAGTGTGCCTGTCACCTGTGGAGCTGAACCAAACACAACATACTTCTGTCATGCTATGTGGAGTCTGGGCTTATCTTTTCACACGAGAACTTAACTAATTTGTTAGAACAGTTATGGCATTCAGGAGACAGTGGCTGACGGCCAGAACAGCAAGACTCTAACATCTTCCTTTCCCCATGTGACATCCAGACTGCCTTAGCAAAAAGGCAGAATCAAAGCAAGAGGCAGAGGAGAGACAGGTGGGAAGAAGCAGGGCAGCAGAAAATGTGATGCGAGAAGACACAAGCGAGTAGCACGGCATCTAATGACTCTAGGAGCCTGTGGGGACCATTCTTATTCAAACCACTGGCCTCAACAAAACAAACAAACAAAAAAACAAATCCTAAAAACAACTCGGAAAGAGGAAAGAGCAAGAGAATACATGTGACCATAACTTCATAGAAGCTTCTGGATAGACCACACAGCACCTACCTTCTAGAGTGCACTAGCTATCTTGGAAGAACAAAGCTCAGAGTCAACATAGGACACCTGTGAGAGATGAGACTGAGTTATTGCCTATCCTTTTCCCTCTCGAGTCCTGACACTTTAAAAGATGCAGAGGAGGAAGTAGCCCTCACAATAGCAAGGCAACGGGGCAGCAAGGGCTTGGCAGTCTGGAAGAGCAAGGCAGATATGGATGCAGAAAGATTTCTGTGGAGGGCCAGCCAGGGAGATGCCTCAGGGGGTAAGTCACTGTCAACCAACCAGAGGACCTGAGTTCAATCCTTAGGACCAATATGGGGAAAGCGGAAAAATGATTCTGGTGGGCTTTCCTCTGAAAAGCCGTGCGCGGCGTGTGCCTTTACATGTATACACACGAGTAATTATAATATAAAAAAAATTGTAAAAGGTTATTGTTAGCATTTCTGTCTAAACTCCACCTTACAATTACCAGGCGACAGCAAGGTATGCTCCTCCCCACAGTTAGCTGGCAACAGCCAGATAGGCCTGGCCCACTATAGAAGGGGCTGCTCGTCCCTCCTCCCTCTCTTGCTCTCCCCTCCCCATTCCCTTCCCTTCCCCCTCTCTCTGTGCTCATGGCCATGGCCGGCCTCTACTTCTTCTCTCTCTTTCTCTCTGCCTTTCTCTGAGTCTACTACCCTCTTAACTCCCCTCCCCATGCCCTGAATAAACTCTATTCTGTACTGTACCATCATGTGGCTGGTCCCTCAGGGGGAAGGGATGCCTCAGCATGGGCTCCGCTGAGCACCCCTTTCCCCCACACCTCACCACACCCCCATAGAATATATTCTTTGTCTTTATCTTTTTATAAACACACCAGTTATGGAGGTGGGAGAGGGTCCCCTGACATCCCTGTCTGTACCCAAGAGTGGAACACAAGTAAGACCAGAAGAGGGACTCTCCCAGACGGAAAACTTCAAGTGCTGAGAAAGAAGTCGGGAAAATGTCACATAATTCTGCTCCTTTGGGGAGGGGAAGGCGAGGAGATTGTGTAAAGGACTGGCTTACGCAAGGGCTCTGACCCCATCTCACCAGCGTCTCAGGAGTGCTTCATCAGCTTCTTTCAGCGCTGCTCCCTGGAAACTTGTTTATTTTGTGCTCACATCACCGCGCCCACCCCACCCACACCCCACACCCCAAATGAAAAATAACTGACCTTCATGTCTCACACTCTTTAGCTATTTTAACTTATCTAGGATATGAGGTACATCCAGAAAAGCCTCAGTCAGGACATTTAGAAATGAAGTGTCTCCCTCAGTTAATAAGCAGCAAATTCCTTCAGCCAAAAAGTTGTGAAACCCAGAATTGCCACCGTATTTTTGCAACACAGAACCCTGTGACGATGGGCGGCACTAAAACTAGGTCAGGGAGGGAGTGGGGGAGACCACAATGCACAGAGGAGGACAGGGACACTTAATGCACAGACACAAGACAAACCACTGCCTTATCCAGAACAGTAGGAGCCCCTCTGCTCCGAATTAATGTGGCAACAAGAGACAGAAATCTGATTACTTTTCCTCAAATCCTGAGCAGTATTTCCCTCCCAGAGGTCCTCAGGAAAATCTTGTTCATAAACAAATGATTCTTGGGTAACTGGCTTCTTTGTTGGCACTAAGAGTCACCCCTCACGTGCCAATCCATGTTCCCACCACCTCACTGCTGATGTCAGGAAGGCCTCGACATGCCGGATATAGCCCGGTCAGAGATGGTAAAGGAAATTATGCTGCTGCCTTTGGGTTTAAATTTTCCATGAAAAAAAAATCGTTCTCATCACCCCAGAAGCTTAGCTGGTGAACAAGAAAAATTATTTAATTAAGAGACAGCCATAATTAGATTTTTTTTTTCAGTGCACTCTTTCAACATAAAAGTTATGTCTTAGTCAGGGTTTCTATTCCTGCACAAACATCATGACCAAGAAGCAACTTGAGGAGGAAAGGGTTTATTCAGCTTACACTTTCACATTGCTGTTCATCACTAAAGGAAGTCAGGACTGGACCTCAAGCAGGTCAGGAAGCAGGAGCTGATGCAGAGACCATGGAGGGATGTTTCTTACTGGCTTGCTTCCCCTGGCTTGCTCAGCCTGCTCTCTTACAGAACCCAAGACTACCAGCCCAGGGATGGCACCACCCACAAGGGGCCCTCCCCCCTCGTTCACTAATTGAGAAAATGCCCCACAGCCGGATCTCATGGAGGCATTTCCTCAACTGAAGCTCCTTTCTCTGTGATAACTCCAGCCTGTGTCAAGTTGACACACAGAACCAGCCAGTACAAGTTATAACAGAGCTTTATTTTTTATTTCATGACATATTTTCATCAGATCATTCCAGTACACACAAAGATGCTGAGTAAACATCAAAAGAAGAGAAAAAATATAGAAGAGGGTCTATGGTCAAACGAGCCTTGAGGTGTGTAGGGAAGGAGGATGAGGAGCCTTAAACACACGGGCACAGGGGAGAAGCCAGCTCACCTGCCATGACACAGGAGGTGAGGAAAGACACTGAGCAGGTGTGTCACAGTAATAACGGCAACAGTAACAAGAAGAAATAAAGGCGGTAACAGAACGCACGGCGGGTGAAGAGATGCTCTCTGTTCTGCAGAGATGCAGAGATGCAGAGAGCACATCATCAAATCTGCACTTCCAGGATTTCCTCCCTGGTCTGTCCTTTGTGCACATGTCAAAACCAAACCTAAGAGCCCTGATTCAGAACTTGAAAGACATCTTTGCTTGTTACCTCCTTGAATGTTAAAGGTAGCAGTCAACATTAAACCTTAGGACCTTCCTCTAAACATATGTCAAGACATCTGGTGGAGACAGCTCAGTGGGTAAAGCCTGCTCTGCAAGCATCAAGATACCAGTTCAGATCTCCAGCATCCACAGAAACGCTGGCTATCCTAGAGCCTCACCTGTAACCCAAGTGCTTATGTGTAGAGATCCGAGGATTGTCAGCCAGACCACTGGTCAAAAGAGTGAACTCTAGGTTTAACAAAAGACCCTATCTCAAAAGAAATGGACAGGAAAACACCCATTTTCAACTTCGGGCCTCCCCACCAGCACGCACAAGCATGCACATCCACAAACATGCACATACATACCCACATCCATGTGCACATATAAATAAATACGTAAAATTAAGAAAAAGTAAAAACCCCTATTATTTTAATGTCAGAAAATGTGTATGATTCCCCTATTAAAACAACCCAGCCTTTGTGTGTGGTAAATATGTATGTATCTGTTTCTGTGTGTATGTACATATATGTACAAGTGTCACGTGCATATGTGTGCATTTGTATGAAGTCTAGAGGTCAATGTCGGGGTTGTCTTGTGTCTTTTTTTTTTTGGTTTTTGTTTTGTTCTTTAGTTTGGGGGCTGTAGAGATAGATCAGTAGTTACAAACACTTGTTCTTGCAGAAGACCCAGGTTTGATTGCTAGCACCCACAGGGAGGCTCACAACCATCTGTAACTCCAGTTCCAAGGATCCTCTTCTGGCTTCTGAAAATACCAGGCATACATGTGATGCATATACATACACATAGGGAAACACTCATACACAAAGAAAAGTAACTTTTGAAGAAACTAACTCTATCTAGTCCACTGACATAGTGAAGATCCCTTCTTAGTTCAGGATCTTGGCAACAGGTCAGGGAGACATGTCAGCACGCCATATGAGAGAGAGAGAAAGGACTGCGCTGTGGCCTTTACTTGTGAAAACCTGAGACAGGAAGTCAGATACAGAAAGCGTCCTGTGCACATCAAAGATTTCCTAAGGACAAATTAGCCAGTTTACCAGCAGCATTTGTCCATCTCTGAACAGAAACTCCTACATGGGAAACACAGACCAGGGTGGCAGTTGTATTACTCCACAAGGAGACGTTGTTATGGAGACAGCTTTGAAGGCTCCCAGGCAATGCCAGTGTATAATTAAGGCTAGTGAGTGATCACTACCAGCTGGGTGGTATCCATGGAAACCAGCAAACATACATTTTCACATACACAGTGACTGTTTTGGATCAATGATTCTTTATATAGGTTTAAGACACTGTGAATGGTACATCAAGAGCTTCTTTTGTTGGGCAATCTCAGATTAAATAGCACACGAGAAGCCTGCTTCTTGCCGATGCTACATTCAGAGGAGCAATCCTCCAATCAGTGAGCACAATGGTAAATTTGGAGCCAGGAAATCACTGGTTAACTTTGTGAGAGAACTGAGCTAGTGTTTGACTGAGCCAAGGACCTCCCAAGGGTTGGCATTCACCAGCCCAGAGATGTTAGACAGCGTTTAATGCCCTCTGTCAGGCAAAAATTAGTACTGTGCTTGTTTACAGAAAAGAAAATGAATTCACACACCTATGATGGCGGGCTTGAGATAAGGTGAGAATTAAGTCTGTATTTAGGTCTGTTATTCTACACAACGCTGTTTCCAAACTCATCCCGAGACATTTCCACATACATTAGCTCATTTAATCCTGCTCTGAACCAGAAGGAGCTTGTACTCTAGTACCTTCTAATTTTACAGTATTTCTTCCATGTGAACAGCATCCTATCCTAAGAGCAATATGAAGGCACCACATTCTGTAAGAGTAAATTCTGACTATCCAAGGTGAGGACAAAAGTTCCAGTAAACCACCTGTAACACTGACACCAAGATCTTCTTCCAAAGAGGGTGACAGGGACAGAAGAAAGTCCCACTGTGGAGTGATACACTCCAACGTGTTCTTATGAACCTGACAAATGTTTTATTGAGTAGGCATGATCATTACCAACACAGCTCCTAGCAGTTCACTGTTTAGGGCTGCCTCATATGTAAAGGCCGTCAGGAGGTCATGAGGATTACTGCCAGAGTAATCAAACTGATTTACAGAGGAGAGACCAATGGGTTTCCAGGGTGACGCCATGGTTTGGATGTGAAATGTCCACCTTAGGCTCCTGTGTTTATGGTGGCACTGTTTTGGGATGCTGTAGAACCTTTAGGAGGTGAAACTTTTATAGAGAGAGTTGGCCACTTGTGCAAGCCTAGCCCCACTTCCTGTCCAGTAATGCTTCCTGTTCCATGGTAATAGGAGATGTCTTGAGTAGCATCGGCACAATGCGTTCTCCTGCTATCATGGAGCCACTTACCACCATGCCTTCCCCATCATCATGGCCTGGCTCCTCCCAAACTGTAAGCCAAAGTAAACCCTTCCTCCTGGTGTTTTGTTAGGTATTACAGTTACAAGAGAAGTAACTAATGCAGTATCTTGCCCATCATGCATGCTATGACTAATACCAGAGACTGGTAGCTTACAGACAGCATAATGTGTTCCTTACTCTTGTGCAGGTGTCTTCTCAGAGACTGCTGCGCCCTCAGTCGGTGGGACAAGGCAGCTCAGTTATCTGTAGCCCTAGATGGCCTAGAACTGGCCACATAGAGCAGGCTGGTCTCAGACTCACAGAGCCTCCTGCTTCTGTCTTCTGAAGGCAGGGATTAAAGGTGTGAGCTGCACCATGACTGACTGGAGCCTCTTTTATAAGGCCATACTGATGTTACTCCTGAGTGCCCAAAGCTGCATCATTACCATCACCTCAGAGATTAGGATTAGGATTTCAAACTATGAACTTCAGGGGACACAGACATTCATATCATAGAAGAAAAGTTCAGTGAACAGTAACTGAACTGAAACAGTGAGTGTTCCCCTTCCCTTTCCCCAGAAGCCCCAGTTCCCCCCCCACCCCTCTCTCTCTCTCTCTCTCTCTCTCTCTGACACACACACACACACACACACACACACACAATCTCATGACAGAGACTGAAGCCCTTTCTGCCACCTTCCTATCTATCACAATCTCTGCCAAGACTCAGCAGGTAAAAAGGCTTTCTGAATTCTCTAAGACAGTTCCAACCCTCAAGTCTTTCCACAAACTACTGACATCAGTCTTCTCACTTTCCCCTCATTCTCTTGTACCTTGTTCTGGAACATAAGTATCATTGTGAGATCTCGGTGGATCCCCTGGCCACTCCTCACAGCCTTCCACTGCAGTATCGTGATTGCACACATGTTAAAGCACATCTGGATCCCCTGGCCACTCCTCACAGCCTTCCACTGCAGTATGCTGACTGCACACATGTTAAAGCACATCTGGATCCCCTGGCCACTCCTCACAGCCTTCCACTGCAGTATGCTGACTGCATACATGTTAAAGCACATCTGGATCCCCTGGCCACTCCTCAGAGCCTTCCACTGCAGTATCGTGACTGCACACATGTTAAAGCACATCTGGATCCCCTGGTCACTCCTCACAGCCATCCACTGCAGTATCTTGACTGCACACATGTTAAAGCACATCTGGATCCCTGGGCCACTCCTCAGAGCCTTCCACTGCAGTATCATGACTGTACACATGTTAAAGCACATCTGGATCCCCTGGTCACTCCTCACAGCCATCCACTGCAGTATCGTGACTGTACACATGTTAAAGCACATATGGATCCCCTGGCCACTCCTCACAGCCTTCCACTGCAGTATCTTGACTGTACACATGTTAAAGCACATCTGGATCCCCTGGCCACTCCTCACAGTCTTCCACTGCAGTATCCTGACTGCACACATGTTAAAGCACATCTGGATCCCCTGGCCACTCCTCACAGTCTTCCACTGCAGTATGCTGACTGTACACATGTTAAAGCACATCTGGATCCCCTGGCCACTCCTCACAGTCTTCCACTGCAGTATCCTGACTGCACACATGTTAAAGCACATCTGGATCCCCTGGCCACTCCTCACAGCCTTCCACTGCAGTATCGTGACTGCACACATATTAAAGCACATCTGGATCCCCTGGCCACTCCTCACAATCTTCCACTGCAGTATCGTGACTGCATACATGTTAAAGCACATCTGGATCCCCTGGCCACTCCTCACAGTCTTCCACTGCAGTATCCTGACTGCACACATGTTAAAGCACATATGGATCCCCTGGCCACTCCTCACAGCCTTCCACTGCAGTATCGTGACTGTACACATGTTAAAGCACATCTGGATCCCCTGGCCACTCCTCACAACCTTCCACTGCAGTATCATGACTGCACACATGTTAAAGCACATCTGGATCCCCTGGCCACTCCTCACAGTCTTCCACTGCAGTATCTTGACTGTACACATGTTAAAGCACATCTGCCTTTATTACTTCCTCAAAGGCTACCAATGTCCTTGGCTCTAGTTTTTCTCAACCCGCTCTCTGTGACCCATTAGTGGCACTTTTTATAAGACTGTAAGATTGTAATCTACTTCCCTTGGCCATTATTTCTCTGTCCTGCTCACTGTGACTCTCTAGCATCTGAGCGTCTGATTGTCTTCCAAGGTAAGGAGTTGACCTCTGTCCTTTCATTCCTACATCTTTTTCTCCCATGAGCTCTTCTAGCCCTTTACTCTTCTAGGGTCTGACTTACGTTCTCACCTGATTCTCACTTCAGGTTTCCATTTAAAGCAGCTCCTTTTAGATGTCTGCTGCCACACACATCTGTCTAGAGTACATTTCGCCAGCTTCCCTCCCTAGAGCCTTACCACTGCCACCACATCCATCTGTCACACCCCGGGCCTGTCATGTCTCCAGTTACAAACCTTGGAGACATCCCTACTCTCTGGATCCGCCATTCTTGGTGTTTCACAACCATCATTACCCACCTTTGATTGTTCTAACATGGCCGAATCTTTACTTAATTATTTTGTCATGTTCCATAGCAGACACATGGTAAATTAAATGATTGAAATTTACTTTAATTGTCAGTTTTGACCCTCTTCTTTTATTCCTGCCATCGATGCTTTGATTTACTGCCCACCTGAATGCTTGAAGCTCAGTTCCATCTACATAAGCCCCGTTTCCACATTAGCCTGTCCAAGCGTAATTTACCATTTGTCTTAGTTAGGGTTTTTATTACTATGAAGAGCCACCATGACCACAGCAATTCTCATAAAAGAAAACATTTCATTGGGGCTGGCTTACAGTTCAGAGGTTTAGTCCATTATCGCCAGGACAGACATGGTACTGGAAAAAGAGTCAAGAGTTGTATATCTGGGTCAGCAGGCAACAGAAAGAGTGACACTGGGCCTGGCTTGGGCTTCTGAAACCTCAAAGCCCACCCTCAGTGACACACTTCCTCAAATAAGGACACACCCATTCCAACAAGGCCACACCTCCTAATAGTGTCACTCCCTATGAGCCAGCAGGAGCCGTTTTCATTCAAACCACCGCCATTCATCAGTTCACCCAGAGATTCCCAATGGGCTCTACAGAGCGGCTTCTTACTGTCATCTGGCTTTCTGCCCAGTTTCCTTCTGCCTCCACTGTCTCTGCCTCTGATCCAGCTTACAGTTTCCCACCTGTTCATCCTGCCTAGTGGTTCTGCTACTCATTTATCCTTTCTTCAACCTCACCTAGGCGACCACAACTTTCCTGGGCCAGTGTCAGCCACTGCTCTGCCACACAGATGGGCATCACTGCCTAACAGTCTCACCCTTGCCTATTCTGAGTTATAGCAGGCCTTGTTAGACAGGCAGTGGACATAGTTAATACCTCTCCCGCCCCCTGTGTTCATCAGACTCCAAAGATTTCCCTAAAGAAAACTAAGTAATGGTAGAATCATGTTCAAAAGGGGGCCCATTGAAAGAGAAGTTATATGCCTTCGTATATCATATCACATCACATCATATCATATCATATCACATCATATCATATTCCCCTAGTATATCTTACAGGACTGCTAACTGTTTCAGGCAAGTAGTAAATTAGAACAAGAAAGAACTCAGGGAACCAGATGAGGCGCCTACAAATCAAGGTTACAGCACTGAAGGGGGTGTTCCTCTCCGGTGCTGACAGGCACTGAGTGGCTCTGAGTACAAGCCCTCAATAGCTCGTCTTGGTGGACAACTCCATCTGGAATGAACTAAAACTGAAGCAGCTGGGCACGCTTGTGGTGGATTTTCCTTGGCTGGATTATTTGAGGTGGAAGACTCTAAATCCAAGTCATTTGAAATGAGAAGACCCGTCCTAAATCTAGGCCATGCCTTCTGGCGGTGGTCCTCATAAAAGGACATAGGAAAAGATTTCACTTCAGTGTCCGCTTGCCCCCATTCTCACTGGCAAGTTTATAGATTCTGACACATCTGCTCACTGGTGTTAGAAATTACTTCTTTGGGATTCTAACATGGACTGAAAACTGGCAGTGTTCTAGGGCCTCCCTGGGACTCCAGACCTTGATTGGGATTGCTGAGACATCTGCCCTGTGGACGGAACAACTCCTGGACTCTTGGCCTTTTTGTAAGGAGATGGCCATCTTACTAATATATAGATCTGTATTAGCTCGTTCTAGCAGTTCTGTTCCTTGGAGAAAACTAACAGAGTCTGAGCCCTGCATATATGAAAAGCAAACTCCATAAAGAACAATGAGAGGCCAGAGAATTCCCACGAGTGAAGGCATGAAGTCTGATGCCCACAGTCAATCCCTGAGATCTACATGGTGGGAGGGAAGAATCAGCTTCTACAAGCTGTCCTTTGGCTTCCACATGTGCACATAGATGCGTATGTATGCACATACACAAATCGATATATGAATCACAAATATTAAAAAAAACACATTTAATATAGGCCCTAGGGTTGAAAATTTAATTTTAAAAAGAGGGTTGAGTATATAGTTCAATGGTATAGCGCTTGCCTCATATGTTTAAGGCTCTGGGTTCAACCCCTAGTAGTATGCAAAAAAGCCTGCCAGCCAATCAACCAAACAAAACCAACTAACAAACCAAAACCAACCAAATAAACAAACACTTAAATTGAATCAGAAGACCTAGCATAAAAAGTACAGAAAAAGTATTTCCCAAGGGTCATTGAAAGAACAGACTTACTTCTATGAGCGGCTGCTGTCTTCAGGACAAGAATGCAGATGGCAGTGGCATTAGCTTCAGGGGAGGCCAGTGGTACAGAGGGGATCCCTCAACTCTCCTGGCTTGTCCTCATTATAAACTCACCTCAGTTGCTTCTTTCCAGTGACTGAGAACCCAAGCAGTTTGAAATGAATATACCTGAGATAAGGCATCAACCCAACCCAGGAAGATCTCTTAAGCAAGGGTTTAAATCTGCTGGAAAACCCACTAAGAGTGGAGACTCAGGACACATTCTCTTACACACTCACACACTGAGAGTGGAGACTCAGGAAGTATCCTCTTACACACCCACACACACTGAGAGTGGAGACTCAGGAAGCATCCTCCTTACACACACACACACACACACACACACACACACACACACACACTGAGAGTGACGACTCAGGAAGCATCCTCCTTACACACACACACACACACACACACACACACACACACACACACACACTGAGAGTGGCGACTCAGGAAGCATCCTCCTTACACACCCACACACTGAGAGTAGAGACTCAGGAAGCATCTTCCTTACACACACACACTGAGAGTGGAGACTCAGGAAGCATCCTCCTTACACACCCACACACTGAGAGTGGAGACTCAGGAAGCATCTTCCTTACACACACACACTGAGAGTGGAGACTCAGGAAGCATCCTCCTTATACACCCACACACTGAGAGTGGAGACTCAGGAAGCATCCTCCTTACACACCCACACCCACACACTGAGAATAGAGACTCAGGATGAATCCTTCTTACACACACACACACACACACAGAGTGGAGACTCAGGAAGCATCCTCCTTACACACCCACACACTTCACTGCTGTTCTCTTGAATCCATTTGCTTTTTCTGAGTTAATCCTTTGTACTCCTAGTGAGAAGAAAGCTCAAGAATTGCCAATATACTACATTTTACATGTCCAAATTTACAAAAAAAAAAAAAAGATTATTTTGGCCCAAAGGTTGCTAAGCACTATAATGCTTCCTGTCTCTTAAAGTATTTCTCAGATTCCAAGAGAGAAAAGTGAGGGAAACATAAATGAAGCGAAGCATGGGAGTGAAACCTTTAATCCTAACACTCAGGAGCAGAGAGGCAGATGGGTCTGTGAGTCCAAGGCCAACCTGTATAATATTCTAGGCCAGGTAGGGATACACACAGTGAGACTGTCTCAAGATGGAGGGGGTGGGGGAGGAGGGAGGAGGGGGAGGAAAAGAGGGAGGAGGGAGAAGAAAGGGGGGAGGAAGGGGAGGAAAGGAGAGAGGAGGGGAGGAGGGGAGGGGAGGAGGGAGGAGAAGGAGAGGAAGGGGAGGAAGAGGAGGGGGAGGAAGAGAAAAGCAGAGAATATGGAAACGATCATGCTGAGATGACAACCACTTAAACAATGGATGAGAAAGAATATATTTTTTGGATCCAGGAGCATCTAGGCCTTTGAATGACCTTTCTGCCTGGGTCTCTGAGGTTTTTTTGTTTTGTTTTGTTTTTAAGAATCCAAAAGAGGGGGCTGGAGAGATGGCTCAGCAGTTAAGAGCACTGACTGCTCTTCTGAAGGTCCTGAGTTCAAATCTCAGCAACCACATGGTTGTTCACAACCATTCATAATAAGATCTGATGCCCTCTTCTGGTGGGTCTGAAGACAGCTACAGTGTAATAATAAATAAATCTTTAAAAAAAATCCAAAAGCGTCACTTTATGAAAACACTGGCACCTATTTGGTCATGATGATGTCACCAGGCAATGTTGTATCACATTATAAATGCCAGTGCATCTGGAGATACATTCTTGGCCACTAAGAAGTACAGAACTCATATGTGATAGAAAAGGTGTGGGGGATGGGGAAGGAGACAGATTATAGGATGCACTGAAGCTGCAATGAACCTTAATGGTTCATCTAATCTAATCCTCTACACCTAAGGATTCGCACTAAGCCACAAGAACCAATTAAAAATTGTCTCCTTTGAAAATAACTATTGAGGAAGAAGTTATAACTTCTTCCCTTCAAGTTTTGAGGAAAAAAGCAAGGGAGATTCTCAGTAACCAGTGGTCAAATAGGCAAAGCCACATACAATGGCTGTCCTTGAACTAACTCTGTAGATCAGGCTGGCCTCAAACTCAGAGATCCACCTGCCTCTGCCTCTGGAGTGAGTGCTGGGATTAAAGGTGTGAGCCACTACTGTAGGGAGTGGTCCTGATGCTTTGATCAGGAATCTGTGTGTGAGTGCTGAAGGTCCTGTTCTCCAGTTGGTTCTTGATCAATCACTAAAGATACCAGCAGCTAATGGCTGGAAGGAGAGAGAGCCACATAAGATCTTGGGTGGAGTGGCCACTGGCTGGTGGAGTGGCCACTGGCTGGTGGAGTGGCCAGTGGCTGGTGGAGTGGCCACTGGCTGCTTCCCAGTTGGGCCTGGGGTAGAAGGCGGGAGATTAGAAATACAACTAAGTTGAGGGCAGATTGAGTGCGTTAAGCAAGGAGCGAAGGGAGAGGCACACTAGCCGAGGGAGGCATAGAAGAGCCCAGCCACTACATTCTAGTTTTAGTTCGTTTCCATCACCCCAAACCACAACCTCTTTATACTTATATGTAATCAACTTCTGCTTCATCAAATGCCATCCATTACATATTCTGCTTGTATAAATTTATCTTTTCTGGATATTTTCACACAAATGGAATAATGTAGGCATTACTTTGTGACTAGGTTTTTCTACTAAGCAGCAGAATGCTTCTAAGATTCATTTATATCATAGAATTTATGATCTTATTTCTTGTTGTGGTTTAACAGCATTAATACACACACACACACACACACACACACACACACACACACGAATGATAGTTTGTTTAGCCATTCACTAAGAAATTCACATTTACAGTATTTGCCTAGTTGCATGTTTTGGCTTTATTATTAATGCAACATCCATGTGCAGGGTTTTTGTAGGGTGTGAGCCTTTCTTAGAAGTACTGCATGATACTCAGTTTGTCTTTTAGGAAGTACCAAGCCATTTTTTTTAAAGTGCCTACCAGCAGTTTATGAGGATACTAGCTCTACCAAATCTTCAAAGTCAGCAGACTTGTATCTTTGATTCAAGGTGTATCTCTTCTAAACAGTATGTAGTTGGGTTGTGGATTTCAAAACTATAATCTAACAACCTCTGTCTTTTGAATGAAGCATTTTTTTAAAAGGTCCATTTATTTTATTTTATGCATTTGAGTGTTTTGCCTACAAGTATGTATAAAAGAACCACATTCATGCCTGGCGCCCATAAAGGCCAGAAGAGGGTATCAGATTTCCTGAAACTGCAGTTACAGGTGATGGTGAGCCACCATGTGGGTGCTAGAAATAGACCCTGGGTCCTCTGTAAGAGCAGTCAGTTCTCCCAACCTCTGAGCCATTTCCCTACCTCTTTCTCTTAGTTAGGGTTTTACTGCTGTGAACAGACACCATGATCAAGGCAACTCTTATAAGGACAACGTTTAACTGAGGCTGGCTTACAGGTTCAGAGGTTTGGTCCATTATCATCAAGGCAGGAGCATGGCAGCATCCAGACAGGTATAGTGTAGGAAGAGCTGAGAGTTTTACATCTTGGTCTGAAAGCTGTAAGACCAGCTTCCAGGGAGCTAGGATAAGGGTCTTAAAACCCACAATCCACAGTGACACACCTACTCCAACAAGGTCACACCTTCTAATAGTGCCACTCCCTAAGCCAAGCATATACAAACCATCAAAATGTTTAAAAGGATTATTTAGTTCATTCACGTTTAATATAATTATTTATACTGACACTAACAACACATCTCTCAGTCTTTATTTATTTGGGAATGTCTTTATTTCTCTGTCATATTTGAAGGACAATTTTGCTATATACTAATTCTCTGGTTATCATGTTTTTTTTTTTCTTACAGTATGTGGAATGTAGCCTCCTTTTGCTGCCTCTAGCCTCCAGGTTTTTGCTCTGTTTTGAGGTTTGCTATTTTTCATGAATTGCATTGATTTTCCTCCATGTGTGCTAAATTCTTTTTATCTTGATGCTTCTAATATTTTCTCTTTGTCTTTTAACAGTTTGATCATAACTTTTCAGGTAAGGTTCTGGTTTTGTTTGTTCTTAAGGCTTACTGAATATTAATGTCTTTCATAAAATTTGGGAGTTTCATCTATTACTTATTCAAATATTTTCTATCCCTGGCTCCTCCTCTTCCAAGACTATTTTTATATACATATTGATATGCATGATGTCTCACAGGTCTCTGGGGTGCTGGTCACATTTTTTTCAATTAATTTTTTTCCTATGTTTTAAATGGTGATTTTTCTCTCTTACAGTTGACTTTCACTGCCATCTAAAACCTGTTGAGTCCCTCTAAAGAAATCTCATTTCCATTATACTTTTCAATCTAGACTTTCCGTTGGTTATTTTCTGATCCTCCTTAACTGACATTCTGAATTCATTATGCCTTCCCTTTGCTTCTTGGCATGGTTGAGGCACCATCCCTGAGCATTCAGAAAGAAATGTTTTGCTGTGTTCTGGGCTAGCTCCTACATCTGAAGCCTTTTCTTTTCCTGCACATGGGCCACAATTTGCTTCTCTAAATGTCAATACTCTTTGGTTGAATATTGTGCTTTTTATATAATGTATAGCAGCGACTCTGGGTCTACCTTCCCCATGTGTCTCGTTATTATAGGCGTTGGTTTTTGCTTGTTTGGTGATCTTCCTAGATCAAGCATAAAGTCTGTCTCTCATAACAGGCACAGATACTGACGTCGTTCCTAATCTATATCCTCATTCTTCATGCACGTGTAACTCGGCAGCTGGCAAGGACCAGTCAGAGGCTGCTATTATGAACCAGAAAACTTTATTTGTCTCTGCTTCTGCACGGCTGGGGAGGGCATTTGAACCTCAGGCAGTTTTCATGTCTGCCTTAGTTTGTACTTTTCCTCTGGCTCTTCTGTGTACAAACAGGCTCCCCTGGCCAGGGATGTGTGGGTATGTTTGAGTCTGTTCTTCCTCTTTTGCGTGTTCCTGGACGTAGAAGGCATTGCGTGTGAGATATACAGCGGGAAGGCTACGGAGCTCACTGCGTTCTCTTAACCTCCAAAACTATGTGGGTCATCAGCACGATCGCTGTCCACGGCAAGATCGCTGTCCACAGCAAGATCGCTGTCCACAGCTTGCTCCAATGAGGCCTAAAAACTCAAAACAGTGAATCTACTGCTCCCCTGTTCACTCATGGCCAAAATGGCCGCTGGAATGCCTCAAACAGAGGGAGAGACTTGTAGAAGCAGCAAGGCTGATTTCTATAGCTCCCTGCAGCCTGCTCTGGCTTAATCATCACACTGACAGAGCTGAGGGGATGGAATGGGGCAGAACAGCACATTTTACTCCGTTCCCACCGAGATCAAATACCTCTGGTTTCTTGTATGCCTTTCGTCCATTTCTGAAAGCGTGGATACAAAGACAGTGTTTGCCCATCTCTGCTTGTTCTGGAGACTGTCGGCGTTCTCTCTCTCTCTCTCTCTCTCTCTCTCTCTCTCTCTCTCTCTCTCTCCCTCCCTCCCCCCCCTCTCTCTCCCCTCCCTCTCTCATGCTGAAGATCTTAGCCAGCCTCCCCATTCTTCTGAATGTTAAACTACTATGCTACTATATTAATAGACAGCAAGGTGACAGCACCACTGCACCATTTCCAGAGAAAGCAAAAGCATCTGGAAAAACAGAGACAGCTGAAGCAGGAGCCCCGATAACCACTTCATCAGATTGAATCCCACTCCTCCCCGATAACCACTTCATTGGATTGAATCCCACTCCTCCCCAACAACCACTTCATCAGATTGAATCCCACTCCTCCCCAATAACCACTTCATCAGATTGAATCCCACTCCTCCCCGATAACCACTTCATTGGATTGAATCCCACTCCTCCCCAACAACCACTTCATCAGATTGAATCCCACTCCTCCCCAATAACCACTTCATCAGATTGAATCACACTCCTCCCCGATAACCACTTCATCGGATTGAATACCACTCCTCCCTGACAACCACTTCATCAGATTGAATCCCACTCCTCCCCGACAACCACTTCATCAGATTGAATCCCACTCCTCCCCGACAACCACTTCATCAGATTGAATCCCACTCCTCCCCGATAACCACTTCATCAGATTGAATCCCACTCCTCCGGAGCAGCTCCCGAGACCCTGTATCTCGATTCCTTTGGACGTGAGGGAAAAGTGACAGGAGAAGGGAGCTCACGTCAAAGCACTTCTGCTACCACCAAGGCGCTTGGCACAGCGCTTCACACAGCGGCCTTTCTGCTTCATACCTCTGTAGCACACCCACCGCTCTCAGGCTTTAGCCATGCCACTGATACACAAGAGCTATTCTTGTGGAACAGCCCTTGTCCTGAGAGAAAGTGTCTCCATCTGGCCATCTGACAGTTTTCTTCTACCTCCTCGCTGGACAGGCTGGGTCCTCTTGAGAAATTAAACTCTGGACAGGCTTAGAGTTTCAGGGAAGGACAAATAACTTCCTGACATACATTAATCTAGTCTCTGAGAGCTGGAGATGCCTTGGAGGATTTTTGATCAAAATCTCTCAGAGGGGTAATTAGGCTCAGGAAGTTCAGGTGGCAACTCACAGTCGCCTTCTAAGAATGTGATCTCTTACTGATAAAACAGGTGACAGGCCTCAGAAATCATTACCTGTATGAACAGCCAGGCTTGTGTCACTAAAAATGGTTTCCTAAAGATCCCACTTTACATAACCCAGGCTGAGAAGTCTGGGCACTCAGATGCCTGACGTAGACTTTCCTGCCCCTACAGCCCCTCTCTCTTTCTTACCTTAGCAAAGAAGATCCAGGCTGCACACTGCTCTGGGGCCATAATACTTCTCAGCTTCACCGTACTGAGCATGAGAAAGAACCCCAAAACTCCACTGAAAAGAGAAAACACCCTTTGGTTAGTGAGGCTGCCTTCCTTCAGTCACAGCCAGTGAGTTCCACCTCTAACACCCCATCACTGAGACAAGGTCTCGGCCGCGTGCAGGCCTGGACCTCTAATCCTCCCACTGCCTCCCCGGGGGGGCTGCGGTTACAGGTAGATCCCATTGCTCTGTTTGCCAGTCTAAGTATTACGCAACTTCCACCGCATTTGTGTTTTCTCAAACCCCTGGATAAAACCAGCAGTTCAGAGAGCAGAGCCTCTACTTTTCTAAAGAGTCGATGAGAGCATCTCGCTAGAGGCAAGAGAGGCTTGGAGCTCTAGCTAAGTCTTGAAAGAAAAATTTACAGAAGAGCACTGCTATGTTTTCAACATCAGTATTGCTCTAAAAGCCTGGGTACTAAGACTCGGTGGCAGGGGTAAATTGTGTTGGTTGTATGATGAGGTCCATTTATGGTCTCATCATTTGAAGGCATTATTGAGAGATGATACCAGGAGGTGAACCTGGTTAGAAGAAATGCTCCCTGGGGTACACCTCAGGAGCATGATTGCCCCAGCACATCCCTGGGGTACACCTCAGGAGCATGATTGCCCCAGCACATCCCTGGGGTACACCTCAGGAGCATGATTGCCCCTGCACACCCCTGGGGTACACATCAGGAGCATGATTGCCCCAGCGCATCCCTGGGGTACACCTCAGGCGCATGATTGCCCCAGCGCACCCCTGGGGTACACATCAGGAACATGATTGCCCCAGTGCACCCCTGGGGTACACCTCAGGAGCATGACTGCCCCCAGCTCTTCCCTTCTACCCTGCCCCATTTTCACAAGGCAGATACCGCTTCCACTGGATACTGCCACTGTTAGAGAATCGATGTGCCTTACCAATGAGAAATTGCTCACTTAGTGATTAATAGGGGGAAATCTAAAAAACATTAAAAATTAAAAAAAAAAGAGGCCCAAAGAAGAGACAGCCTCAAATATAAGTTTTTACTAACTTATATACTCCTTAGGCTTACACATTTTACATGTTGTCAGCTTTAAATCTCTGGTGTGTCTCAGCCCCAGGTTATACATTGAACAATTTAGAAACAGATAGGAGACTGCATGTCTGGCCACTTGGGCAGATGGAAGATTTCCACAAGAAAGATACTGCTAGAATTATTTCTTAAGTATAGCAGTGTTGCTCTTCTCAAATAGTTGTTGCCCAGGCTTATCTTACCCCCCTGGTGGAATTATGCTTTTTCTGATAAGGGCACGAGCAACTTACTGGCAGACCAGGATTTAATGGTAGCAACCATTAGCCTGGGCTTTGCCCAGGTCTCCTCTTTCCACCATGGCAAAATACAAGCTTGAGACTATCTCCAAGTCTTTCTACCTCTCGCCACTCAAGATTTTGTGACTCAAGACTCAAGAAATGGTGGGGCAGGGTGGCAAGAAGCTCTGTGTATTTGTGTGCGCTCATCTGATTGGTCTCCACCCCTGAGTCCTTCCAAAGGTTAGATACTAATGACTACCTCGGTGTCTAGGCGTCTACATGCCCATTTCTACCATGTGCTTATGAGATTCAAGAGTTCCATGGAACGTTTTGCAGGTTGCCCTTCGGCAGCAAGAGGGAAACCAAGATGCAAGCTGAGAGGACACAAAGTCTCTCAAACTGAGTCAATTTCATTAGTTTTATACCCTGAAGTTCTGTGTGAGGGCCGTGAAGGAAAAAAGGCAGTCAAAGTGTAACTCCTCAGCAAGCTTGAAAACTATGGTCCTGGGTGAGGCATTGTGATAGGTCATGGTCTTCTGGACTCAGGTTGGCACTGAGCACCTGTGAGTATTTAGTGACGACCTGCTGGAGACAGACAGATGTACCCCCTACTCGCTTCTGCAACTCACTCGATTTACTAGGATTACGCTAGGCTTCGTAGAGATGAAGACACAGCGAATGACACGGAATACACATGACTTGGCTGAAGATTACCTGGCACAGCAACTTCCGTGGAATCTGTAGAAATACAGGAATGGGAAGTCGAGGGCACCGAAGAGGTCACCTGAGGAGTACAGGAAAGGTGATGCGGTAGTCCACACATCTCCCTCAGGTTCCCCACCCAGCTACGATGTCTTCTGCTGAGCACACCCAACCCTCCAGCTACCACATCCCTAAGACTCTTCTATCGCCTCCTACCAAGAACAATGTGAAATGTAGTAGCTTTATCTCTTACACCCTGTACCAACTCTGAGAGGTTCTATCACCCACACTCCAACTGATGCCCAGAGAAGAGACATGGCTAAAACTGTAAAACTGTGGAGCCAGAATGTGGACCCAGGTCAACCCAGACCTTAGATCTTCCCTTCTGCAGCCAACAGCCACACAAGGACCAGTGGCAGAGGGAAGGTCCTTTTATTATTTTTTAAGATTTATTTAATTTATTTATGAGTACACTGTCGCTATCTTCAGATAGACACACCAGAAGAGGGCATCAGATCCCATTACAGATGGTTGTGAGCCACCATGTGGCTGCTGGGAATTGAACTCAGGACCTTCAGAAAAACAGTCAGTGCTCTTAACCCCTGAGCCATCTTGACAGTCTGGAAAGGTTCTTTTAAAGATTCTTTTCTTCCTTTTGTTTAATTACTGCACAAACAGCACAGGCCCAGGGCAATCATGCACACTCGGTTTAGTTTCAGGCCCAGAGGGTACATTTATTTCTCATGAAGTAAGTTCATTCTTTTAGTTCCACTTTTAGTACAAGAGGAAATAATCACACATATTGGCTGTTTCTCTCTGGAATTTGAACTTGGGTCACAAACAAGAAGTCAGGAGATTAAAAAAGCAGAAACCCTTCCAAAAATGTCTCAAGAAAAAGGAATTAAGCATTTTGACAGTGGACAGCTTAATCCTTCCAAATCTGGAGTTTCTGCAGGAGCCTGGCTCTCCAGAGGTTTGGGCTCTGGTCCGGGCCTGTTTTGAGCATCCTGGGGGATTGGGCTGACGTTCCTAAGTGTTCCCTGCTGAAGAGCTTTGTGCAGTGGAGCTCTAAGAGCTATTTCCTTCACTTCTTGCACCTACGAGTCAAGTACGTCACAGACAACTCAGAGGTAGAGGTGTGCTCAGCACACGCAGAAACCTAGGTTCTATCAGCAGGAACATGTATGGGTTCCCGCACACGCACACACAAAGGTGCACATGCACACATTTCAGAACGAGATTCAGGGGATGCTACACTTTTTCTATAAAGCCTCCCATGTGATCTCAAATGGTTCAGCTACCCATTAGCTCTGATTCTATACCTCTGACCATTTGGATGTTTTAACAGTTGAGATAGATGGTCATTTATGTACATGTATGTCTAATAGAGAGCTTTGTGGGGTTTAGTTTTTATGCAGCTCCTCAAAGATCAAGGATTTGTTGACTTTAGGTCACCACTCCATGGAATGTCTTCCACCTTCCAATGGGAACCTATGTTAGTAATATCTCAGCCCTCCAGCTGCCACATCCTGAAGAATATTCTATTGCCTCCTACTAAGAATGAAGTGATGACGGCGACCACTCGGCAAGACCCTGTTTGGTGAAGAGCCTTATGTAAAATGTGGTGATTTTATCTCTTACATCCTGTGGCAACTCTGAGAAGTTCTATTACCCTGACTCCATCTCTTCTCCAGAGAAGAGACATGGCTAAAATTTTGTAATTGTTGAACTGTGGAGCCAGAATGTGCACAGCCAGACCTTAGATCTTCCCTTCAGCGGGTAGCGTCCACACAAGGGACAGTGTCAGAGGAAAAGAGCCTGCCTTTACCAGCCAGCTTCAAAACTACAGTGTATAATGGACAAGGCACAAAAAGAACACTGAGCAAGCTGGTACAACCACTCTGGAAAGCAGTCTGGCGGTTCCTCAGAAAACTGGGCATGACACTCCCGGAGGATCCGGCTATACCACTCCTGGGTATATACCCAGAGGCTTTACCTGCATGCAATAAGGACACATGCTCCACTATGTTCATAGCAGCCTTATTTATAATAGCCAGAAGCTAGAAAGAACCCAGATGTCCCTCAACGGAGGAATGGATTCAGAAGATGTGGTATATCTACACAATGGAATACTACTCTGCAATTAAAAACAATGAATTCACGAAATTCCTAGGCAAATGGTCAGATCTTGAAAATATCATCCTTAGTGAGGTAACCCAATCACAAAAGAACACACATGGTATGCAGTCACTGATAAGGGGATATTGACCCAGAATCTCGGAATACCCTAGACACAATCCGCATATCAATAGATTTCTAAGAAGATGGAAGGAGAGACCCCTGGTCCTGGAAAGACTGGATGTAGGGGAACGCCAGGACAGAGAAACGAGAGGGGGTTGAATGGAGAAAAGAGGGAGGGAAGGGGGCTTATGGGACTTTCGGGGAGGGAGGAAACGGGAAAGGGGAAATGATTTGGAATGTAAATTAAAAAAATAAAATAAATAATAATAATAATAAAAAAGAACACTGAGGTCATTTTCTGCAGAGGAATGACAACCAAGACAGTCCTGGCTCTATGGACTGTGAGAGAGGCTGAGGCCCTACTCAGCCATGGATGGACAGACATCCTTGCAGAATCTGTTCTGCTGCTTCTGCAGCTGCTGGTTCTTGGCCTTTTCCTCCCGTGTGAGAGGAACTGCAGTGCAGTCAGGGAGAGAGCATGACAGAGAGGGCTATCAGTTAAATCCAGGACCCGAAAGCCCCCGATACGCCTCTTTTTGACATCCCATTTTGTCATAAATGTTCTGGCTATGTAAGCTGGTGAGGCTACACTAGGCTTTGGGAGTCTAAAGAACGAGAGGATTGGTCTGGGATAGACAGGGAGGGAAGGAAATAAAGAACAAATCACAGCCCTAAGGAACCTGCCAACTAGATAATCATTATCCAGACCACAAGAGCCACTCTGGTGAGTTACAGGGAGGGTAAGAAGCAAAAACGTAGGATAAAAGAATAGCTTGCCTTTATCCTTAAGCCATTTCTAAAATCATCTACACAACATCTGCTTGCCTAGACACGTGGCCTTCCCCACCACCTAGAACTATCAATTCTTTGAGAGCAGGGAGTCCATCTCACTCACTCCTGTGGCCACAAAGACGCCTTAGCAAGCAATGCTGAAAAGAGTGGGGTCTGATGACTGGGTGCTTCTTGACAGGCCAGACATGTTCTAGACTTAACTCTGTGACCCTAAATTTCTAGCTGACTCTAAATGTGTCCTTTTGGTGCCCTCAATATGTCACTCAAAAAAGCAATTTTTTTTGTTGTATTAATACATTAAATTCTGATCATGGTTTTCCCTCCTTCAGATCCGTCCCACCCTTCCAACTCCATACCTTTCTCTCTCTAGAAAACAAACAGGTAAATAAATTAAATAAACCAAAAAAGAACAAAAAAACACAAAAGCAAAGAAAAAGTAGAAGTAAACACACACACATGTGCACACACACACACACACATACACACACACGGGGGTGCTTAATATTTGAATATTCTAGGACAATTAGGACTGTGTAAACCAGGCTGGCCTTAAACTCACGGAGAGCCACCTGCCTCCACCTTCCTAGTGCTGAGATTAAAGGTGTGTATCACCAAAATGGGCAAAAGCAAGACTTCTAAACAGAAAGGGGAACCTATCTGCCCTTAAACAGCAAAGGTTGGTGACACTGCAAAAAATACCACAAGGATGTTACAAGATGTAGTTTATTCCAGACTGGGAGAACTTAATCCAGGAGCCTAAGGAATATGTGAAGGTGTTGGGAGCTGTGTGAGTTAGGGTTTATATTACTGCAATAAAACACCAGGACCAAAAAGCAAGTTAAGGAGGAAAGGTTTATTTGGCTTACATTTCCAGATCATAGTCTATCACTAGAGGAAGTCAGGATAGGAACTAAAGGAGGGATGGAACCTGGAGGCAGGAGCTGATGCAGAGGCCATGGAGGGGTGCTGCCCACTGGCTTGCTCAGCCTGCTTTCTCATAGAATCCAAAACCACCACTCACCATGGGCTAGGTCCTCCCCAACTGATCATTAATTGAGAAAATGCCTGACAGCTGGATCTCATGGAGGCATTTCCTCAACTGAGGATCCTATCTCCCTGATGACTCTTAACTGCGTCAAGTTAACAAACAAAATCAGCTAACACAGGAGCTAAAGATGGACCAGCAATTAAGCACTTTCTGCCCTTGCAGGTTTGGTTCCAAGTATCCACATCAGGAGGCTCAAAACCCATGTTGTGGTTTGAACATGCTTGGCCCATGGAGTGGCACTATTTGGAGGTGTGGCCAAGTTGGAGTAGGTGTGCCACTGTGGGCTTGGGCTTTAAAACCCTCATCCTAGCTCCATGGAAACCAGTATTCTGCTAGCAGCCTTCAGACGAGCCTTCAGATGAAGATGTGGAACTCTCAGCTCCTCCTGCACCATGCCTGCCTGGACACTGCCATGCTCCCACCTTGATGATAATGGACTGAACCTCTGAACCTGTAAGCCAGCCCCAATTAAATGTCGTCCTTATAAGACTTGCCTTGGTCTTCTGATGGAGTATCTTCACATCAGTAAAATCCTCATGCTGTTCTGGGTGAAATGGCAAATGGCACAAACACTCTGGGACACTGGTACTTTCTTAGTTAAACATACATCTACTCTAACTCAAGTCTATATAGCTGTTTCATCTGCTGAACTTTAGAATTAGCTGCAAACAACCATTAGAAAATGTGGTGGTTTAATGAAAATGGCCCCAAGGCTCATAAGGTGTGGCACTGGTGGGAGGTGTGGCCTTGTTGGAAGAAGTATGTCACTTGGAGCTTGTTTTGAGGGTTTCAGAACCCTAAGCCAGGCCCAGTGGCACACCCTCTTCCTGCTGCCTGACTATTCAGATGTAGAACTCTCCGCTATTTTTCCAGCACCACCATGTCTGCCTGCATGCTGCTATGCTTCTTGCCATGACAATGATGGACTCAGCCTCTGAGCTGTGACTCAGCCCCAACTCAGTGTTTTCCTTTATAAGAGTTGTGATGACCATGGAGTCTCTCTGTAGCAATAAAATCCTGAGATGGAGAACACCCCACCAGGATCCATTGAAAGTTAATGTAATTGACTCCCAAGAGATCTTGTACATTCTGAATGTGATGTTTACTGTTAATCATCAAATTGATAGAATCTAGAATTATCTGGGCAATGGCTCTCTGGCATGCCTGTAGGAGATTTCTTAACTAAGAGGGAAGGACCCACCCACTGTGGGTAGCACCATTCTCTGGCTGGTTAAGAATAAATAGAGGGATGACCTGAGCTACAGCAGACTTCAGTGCTCTTTTTCCCGACTGCAGATGGGATGTGCCTAGCTCCTGTCTCTTTGGCTTCTGCACAAGGATGGACAAGACCCTTGAACTGTGAGCCAGACACACCTTCCTCCCTTAAGTTGCTTTTGTCAGAACAACAAGAAAGGAATCTAAGACACTGAACTCTTGCTATTTTCATACCATAGCCCTTAGTGTCTTGGTCATCTGCTCTAAGAAACAAAAATAAAGCACTTGACTATTCCTGAGTGACTTCAGAGTGATGGGCTGCTGCTTGTGGCTGAATTGGTCAGCACAATTCATACAGACTTAGCTCAATGGGAAACTTCATTGCTGCCCAGCTTTCTGTGGAACTCCCCAAATAGGAGACAAGAGAAACAGACATATCCATTCTTAAGGCATCTTGATACACAATTTGTAAAAACTCTAAGAGAGTGACAAACATGACCCTGGTGATCACGCAAAGCACTTTTATAAAAAGAAATCTTGCAGCTAAGGAGATGACTCAGTCAGTAATGTGCTTGCTACACAAGCACCCATCTCATAAAACCTAAGCATGATGGTGTGTTTGCAATCCTAGGACTGGAGAAACAGAGACAGGCGACTCTTTAAGGGGTGCTACCTGCAAGTTAGCCTGGCTGAATTGTCAAATCCAGATAAAAGGGAGAGACCTTGCCTCAAAAGAGCAATGTGGATGATGTCCTGAGAAATGACACCCACAGTCTGCCTGTCCTTTATTCACATACTCACATGTGTGTACATCTCCACACACATTGGCATGCATTAATATGTATGCATACATACAAACTCCTGGTGGTGTGCTGCAGTTTGTTGCTGCTTCCAAGGACTGGGGCTGATTGGAGGTACGTGCTGAGGTAAGGCACACGGTGGACACATGTTGCTTGGAGGGTAGAAATAAGACTCCACAGAGTGACAGAGACAGAGCTTGGCTTGCTGGGACATCTAGCTGTGCAACACTTATGGGTCTCAAATCTTCTCTGATCTTCAATTACCTGAGAGAGGCACAGCCCAGAGCTTCTCCTGGTGTTCCTCCGGGTCCCTCCTGCTGACTGGAGCTAAGGCTGAGTCCTGGCTGTCTCTGCTAGGTCATGTCACCGCTGTTGCTAACCTGACTCTATTGAACTGTGCTGCTGGTGTGTATGTAAGGTGTTTGCAAGTGGGTTGAGCTGCCGCTGCCTGCTAACCTGTGAACTGAACTGCTGATTTCCAGACAACACAGATGGGTTGCTTCAAAGAACCTTTATAAACAGGTCTACTTCCCTCAAATCTTTTCTTTTCCACTACCTCTGGTGGGTAGTGAGTTACAAGGAAGGTTAAAGTATTTAAAACCATCATTAAAAATAAGGTTTGAGCCAGGCGGTGGTGGCGCACGCCTTTAATCCCAGCACTTGGGAGGCAGAGGCAGGAGGATTTCTGAGTTCGAGGCTAGCCTGGTCTACAAAGTGAGTTCCAGGACAGCCAGGGCTACAAAGAGAAACCCTGTCTCGAAAAACCAAAAAAAAAAAAAAAAAAAAAATAAGGTTTGAAAAAAAAATTAAACTTACAATCATCGCTATCTAATTGTAGAGCATTTGCATTCCTCGGAAAAACAACTGATGCTCATTTAGGATAATTCTTCCATGTGAACAAATTCTACACTCTCAGGCTGCTACCCACACAGGAGTCACCCATCCAAGGTACTTTCATATGGACCTGAAAACTTAAGTAACTCAAGTCAAAAAGTGGGATCAATGGCCAAAACAGACAAGCTATGACCAGCATATCTATATTTGCAAGCTGGAGGATAAGAGACCAAAAGAAAGGCAGCTCCCGAAGGCATGACACGGTGGCAGAGAGATGTCCTTAGCTGCTTAGGACGCATCAGGGTAATGTACGGACCTAGGACAGCAGAGACTCAAGGGAACTGAACGCAAGGTCAAATGCCCTCAGCTCTAGGCCTCCTGCTGCCTCATCTCGACGCTCCAGAGGTCTGACGACCATGGGACAGATTTGAAAGCACAGTCTCTTAGCTGCAGGACAAACAGGCTCACTGGGTTTATTCTCTTTCTCTCTCTTCCTCCCCCTCCCGCTCCCCCCCCCTTTCTCTCTCTCTCTGCCAAATCCACTGGGACGACTTCAGGAAGTAAATACAAGTAAGCCAGGGGAACCTCAATTCTGAACATCTATGCTCCAAATGCAAGGGCACCACATTCATAGAAGAAACTTTATGAAAGCTCAAAGCACACATTGCATCCCACACAATAATAGTGGGAGAATTCAACACCCCACTCTCGGAAATGGACAAATCATGGAAACAGAAACTAAACGGAGACACAGTGAAACTAACTGTAGTTAAGGACCAAATGGATCTAACAGATATTTATAGAACATTCCATCCTCAAGCAAAAGAATATACCTTCTTCTCAGCACCTCATGGTACCTTCTCCAAAACTGACCATATAATTGGTCACAAGACAGACCTCAACAGATACAGGAATATTGAAATAATTCCATGCACCCTATCAGATCACCACGGCCTAAGGCTGGTCTTAAGTTCAAACAAAAACAACTGAAAACACACATACACATGGTCGTTGAACAATGCTCTACTCAATGATAACTTGGTCAAGGAAGAGATAAAGAAATCAAAGACTTTTTAGAATTTAATGAAAATGAGGACACATCATACCAAAACTTATGGGACACAACGAAAACAGTGCTAAGAGGAAAACTCATAGCTCTAAGTGCCTCCAAAAAGAAAATGGAGAGAGCTTACACTAGCAGTTTGACAACACACCTTCTAGAACAAAAAGAAGCAATTATACCCAAGAGGAGTAGACGGCAGGAAATAATCAAACTCAGGGCTGAAATCAACCAAATAGAAACACAAAGAACTATACAAAGAATCAACAAAACCAGGAGCTGGTTCTTTGAGAAAAATCAACAAGATAGATAAATCCTTAGCTAGACTAACCAGAGAGCACAGAGGCACTACCCAAGTTAATAAATTCAGAAATGAAAAGGGAGACACAACAGAAACTGTGGAAATTCAAAAAAATCATCAGATCCTACTACAAGAGCTTATACTCAACAAAATTTGAAAATCTGGATGAAATGGACAACTTTCTAGATACATACCAGGTGCCAATGTTAAAACAGGAAGTTTACATTTGAAAGGCCAGAGGTGCCGAAAAGATCTGTAAGGCCAAATGCACGTGAGGAGGCATGAAGAGAAGGCAGACACAACAGAAGCATTTTGACAGTTTTGTAGGTGTGTCGCGCTTTCAGTACGTGACAATGGGAAGGACTTTCAGCAGTTTCCTAGTTAGGGTTATGATTGTTCTGGGTTACCATTGCTGAGACAAAACACTGACCAAAAGCAAGTCCCTCGAAACTCATATTCAAGGTTAATCTACTGTCTTAGTCAGGTTTCTATTCCTGCACAAACATCATGACCAAGAAGCAAATACCACCTGGGTACTTGACCAAGAAGCAAGTAAAGGGTTTATTGAGCTTACACTTCCACATTGCTGTTCATCACCAAAGGAAGTCAGGACTGGAACTCAAGCAGGTCAGGAAGCAGGAGCTGATGCAGAGGCCATAGAGGGATGTTTCTTACTGGCTTGCTTCCCCTGGCTTGCTCAGCCTGCTCTCTTATAGAACCCAAGAATACCAGCCCAGGGGTGGCACCACCCACAATGGGCCCTTCCCCCTTGATCACTAATTGAGAAAATGCCCCACATCTGGATCTCATGGAGGCATTTCCTCAACTCAAGCTCCTTTCTCTGTGATAACCCCAGCCTGTGTCAAGTTGACACACAAAACCAGCCAGTACATCTACCTTGTGAAGTAAAAGGAGACATAAAACTAATCAGCCAACAAGAAGAAGAAGAAGAAGAACAACAACAGCAGCAGAGGTGATGAGAAGCAGGATCTTGGGAGATGAATTAGGATTAAATAAGGTAAAGGGGGGGCACCACCCACCCACAATTTAATACTTGTAGTTTTATTTATTTCCTTCCTTCCTTCCTTCTTCCCCCCTGCCCCTGAGACAGGATTTCTCTGTGTATCCTTGGCTGGCCTGGAGCTCTCTCTGTACACAAGGCTAGCCTGGATCTGCCTGCCCCTGCCTCCCGAATGCTGGGAATTAACGGTGTGTACCCCCACCAACACTGTAGATTTACAGGACAGACACCAGACAGAATACGCATGCGCAAGCTCCTTTTCGCCCTCCATGTGCCACCACTGCTGGCCTTTGGGACTCTGCATGTGCCATCAGCTTGTCAGAAACAAAGGCAATTTTAATGTGATACTTCCGGGCTGATGGATGCCTCAGTTGCACGGTGCACAAACATGAGGACCCAAGTTCGATCCCCAAAACGCACCTAAAAAGGGCTCGGCATGGTGGTGTCTAATTCTAGTTCCTGATCTAGAGAGGCAGACAGGGCGATCCGTGGGGCTTTCTGGAGAGCCAGCCTGGTCTAACCGACAACCCCTGGCCAGTGGCAGTGCCTATCTTAAAAGCACTAGGCGAAGCTTGTTTGTCTTCCGTCCTCACGTCCACACAGAGACGTGGCCACGGGGGTATGTAAACATAGAGCACGGGCACACCTGAGGTGGACCCCACCTTGAGAAGGGTGGCTGTCTCCGGAGCAGCCCTCTGCATGCGCTCCTATAGCCAGGACGCCAGGACGACTGCACCGTGAGCCCTTCTCTCCCAGCCCTGCACCGTCACTTACCTCCTCACGGAGGCCACTGATTGCCGGCCAAGCCTACTTCGTTGAGCTGCTAGGACCTAGGCTCTAACCCTAAAAACCCTAGTAACCAACCAAGAAAGTCTCAAATGGACATGACTAGGAAATAAAATAAAGCCTCTTTAAAAAAAAAATACCAATTCACTCAGTCTGCATTATTAGCAACAGAAACAGACATTAAGACTTCAAAAAATTTTTCAAAGTAAATAAATAAATAAATAAAGTTGCACAATAAAAAACAGAACTTTTGAGGAAATTCCTAAATCGGAAATAACAACGTTAGAGCAACTGAGGCGGTAACAAAGTAAGGGTAATTTGAAAACCAATTTTTACTCCAGCACTAAAAAGCCTGGGTAGTGACATAAAAGAAATTATGTTAAAATGATGTCACCAGGGCTGACAGGATGACTCTAAGGTAAAGCACTTGCAACCAAGTCTGACTACTCAAACCTGACGCTCAGAGCCTATGTAAGAATCAACTGCTGTTGAACACTGTTCCCTGATGTCTACATGTATATCACACACACACACACACACACACACACACACACACACACACGCACGTACACGTGTACACACATGCATGCATGCACATAGGAACAATAAAGAAGGAAAAGGAACATTTTAAATGATATTAAATAGAAATAGAACTTTATTTTATTTTATTTATTTTTTATTAAATAGAAATGTGAACTTTCTCACCAAATAGTTTAGAATGAGAACAGATGAGCAGCTCTCATAGCCAAGGAAGAATCAATCAGTATCTATAAACACACACACACACACACACACACACACATGCATATGCATACACATGCATGTTCAATGCAGTTTTATTCAGCATAAAGCAAAACATTATGCCAAATGAACAGAACTAGAGCACATCATATTAAGCAAAACAGGTCAGACTCAGAAAGATAACTATCATGTTTTTCTCATATGCTGTTCTAGGCTTCTGTCTTAGGTAGGGTTTCACTGCTATGGACAGACACCATGACCAAGGCGACTTTCATAAGAACAACAATTAATTGGGGCTGGCTTACAGGTTCAGAGGTTCAGCCCATTATCATTAAGGCGGGAGCATGGCAGCATCCAGAAAGGCATGGTGCAGGAGGAGCTGAGAGTTCGACCGCTTCATCTGAAGGTGGCTAGAAGACGACTGACTTCCAGGCAGCTAGGATGAGGGTCTTAAAGCCCACACTCACAGTGACACACCCACTCCAACAGGACCAAGCATATTCAAACTACTATAGCTTCAAAATATATACATGACATGAGAGTGTGAGGGAGACAGACTGTCAGGGACAAGGAGACAGAGAATGCAGCACAGAGAGGACAAGGGAGGGTAGTGCCATGACAGAGATGTGGAAAAGAGTCATTAGACAGCCTAGTATTCTGTAGGTTAACTAAAAAGTTCAAAGCTCAAAATATAATGTTAAAACAACAGGGATAAGAATAACTTCACGGGGCTGGTGAGATGGCTCAGTATGGTTATGAGCACTGGCTAGCCTTCCAGAGGTCCTGTGTTCAATTCCTAGCACTCACATGGTGGCTCATGACCACCTATAAGGGGATCTGATGCCCTCTTCTGGCATAGGGATATTCATGCAACAGAATATTCAAACATAAATAAAAATGTTTAAAAAAGAATATATTGACAGGGAATAAATCCACAATGGAGTATTTTTTTTTCATCTTCCTATTCTGCAGAGCTGGGATCAACCCAGGGCCTGTCCATTCTAGGCAAATGCTCTCCTACCGAGTCATATTTTCCACCCACCAACTGGGTTAAATGTAATTTCAGTTCAGTAGACCATCCATAACCTCTAGTCTCTTATAGAATGTCTTCAGAGATCTAAGCAGGTTCAGACTTCTGGTTTTGAACAAGGATCACAAATAAACACTAGGGTAGCTTACCTGTGGGATGAGATGCAAATGCCAGGAGCACCGTACTGAAAGACAAAACAGGCAGAGAGCACAGGAGGGCAGTTAAGAAAGCTTTCTGCAGCGCACACCCAACACCGAAAAATGCATCTAGGAATATCCGATTTCACCAGGTGGAGTTAACTGAAAGAAAGCTGACTACTTCACTGGTCTTTCTGCTTGAACCCAGATCCTGAATGAGAATCTTTGGGAATGGCTTATGACTTGGCAAAAGAGTTGTGGTGGTTTGAATAGGTTTGGCGCCCATAGTCTCATGTGTTTAAATGCTTGGCCCACAGGGAATAACACTATTAGGAAGTGTAGCCTTTGTGGAGTAGGTGTGGCCTTGTATAAGGGGGTGTATCACTGTGTGGGTGGGTTTTGAGGTCTCCTAGCATTAGGCTCTATCCAGTGTGGAATTCTAGCCTCCTCCTGGCTGCCTGTAGAAGACAGTGTCCTCCTGGCTGCTTTTGGATCAAGATGTAGAACTCTTAGCTCCTCCAGTACCAGGTCTACCTGGAGGCTGCCATGCTTCCTACCATTATGATAATGGACTGAACCTCCGAAACTGTAAGCCAGCCCCAATTAAATGTTTGCCTTTATGAGAGTTGCCACGGTCATGGTGTCTATTCACAACAATAAACCCTAACTAAGACAAGGGCTCATGCTTGGGACAAGGGTTTCATGTCCCCCCTTCATTTATTACTTTCCTTGACCCTGGCTGGCCCTATTATAATGTTCATTTAACTTATAATGATTATTTGAAAGCTAAACAAAGCAAATTCCAAATTTCAAGCAGGTTGCAAGCTAATAGCTGTTGGATGTGAGCTAAGGATATTTTTGTCATGAGATGAGCTGTATAAAAAGTAGCTAAATTTCCAACTGACTCACTCACAAATTTTATCCATCTTCCCACTGCACAGCCAAAGATTACCTGAGCCAACGCTCACTAGATGCCAAGTGGTGAGGGATGTGAGGGAGGGCTCCTCTGATGTGGCCATACTCCATCTTGGCACTACATCCTTCCCTCTGGAGCTCCTCCATCTCCCTGCACTCCCACTGCTCCCTGAGCCTAGTTGTGAAGGGCTAAATTCCCACCTTCTGCAGCTTCTAGCAGAACTCCATGACACCCAGCAACTGATGTAATTACAGGGTAGGAATAAAACATGCTAAGTTTAGGAGTTGGGTTCTAACCGGGCTATAGGACAGTATAGCCCAGCATCCCAGTTCATACCACAGTCTCCAAGGCATCTGGGCATTTCTGATTTTCCAGAATCAAGTTGAACCTAGGGCTTCATGATGCTAGTCATGCTAACGAGCTGTATTTTAAGCCCTGCCTCGTGCTTTTGAGTTTTTTAAACTGGGATTTCTTAGAACAGCAGAGGTAGGAAGAGAGAAGGCTTTTGAGAAAGGGGAAGGGTACAAGTCCTACGTCCCATTATTCAAGAACCTGTATGTTTTTAAGACAGGATTTACACATGGACATAAATACACACACACACACACACACACACACACGCACACATGCACACATACACGCACACACACACGTACACACACACACATACACGCATACACACACGTACACGCACACGTGTGCACACATACAATACATAAGACTGCAGAACTGGCAAGGCCTAGTCCTGCATGGGCTCTGCACATTTCTTCATAATCTTTAAGTGTACACCCTTCATTATTTTAACTTGTAGACCCTCTTTTGCTTACAACTCCAGGAGCATAAAAGTTATTGCTCCAATGGCAGGATATGGATACCCCCTTTTCCATCCCAAAGTGTCTTCTAGGCCCTGCCATGGTACCTTAAGTACTATTAGGATCCTTCCATTAGGTTAAAAACAATTCAGAGTTGACCTCCAATTCTTTCTTGCAGTTCCCCAAAGCCAGCCTTTCCCCATACATGTGCTGTGTCATCCTGGGCGCCTGAGCCATATTTCACTCATCTTGGGGTCACAAGCAGTCGGGCGTGCAGCTGAAGCTCAATACGGGCTCTAACAGACTCAATCACCTCTGAATGTGTTTGTGGTAAGAATATGTCTGATGAAAAATATAACATAGATAATGTCTTACCTGAATATATAGTTTAAGTACTGCTGGTCAACGTCTCTGAGAAATGAGAGAAGGAAAACTCATGAAATAATGGAAAGAATTTTTAAGTCTATAAATGATCATTATCCTCTATTAATAAATTCTACCTGTAAGTTACTGATTTCATAAATTATCAAAAGAGGAGTACTTCATATTTTAGCTCAGTTTTTTGTCATTTAACCTGAAATAACATTTTAAATTCCACATAACTCATTGAACATGAAGCCTTCGCCCCTACGTTCTAGTCTCTTTGGTTCGGGAAGGTATTCTGCAGGTTACCAAAAGAGAAATGTGGGCAGCGACCAAGCTACAAAGCCTTTAATTTACAAGCTGTGCTGCCTGCAAAACACTCTAGAGCAGTGTTGGCACAGACTTGTGGGAGTAGCCAGCCTAAGTCTGATTTGACTTAAGTCCTACTCCATGAGATGGAACACTCATGGAGCAATATAACTCCATGGACCCAACACTGCTTGGATGACGAGAACTAGACACTAGATGCCCAGAGACCTAGGGTAATGTCAAACACTGATCAACAAAACAAAATAGAGGGATTCCAATGATATTCTGCTATACTCATAGATCATAAGAGAGACTTCCTTTGTGGCAGATGGGAACAGACGCAGAGACCTAGTGCCAGACATTATTCGGAGAATGAGTGTTAACTTGAGATTTCCGTGAAATCCCTCCCCTCAGAGTTGAGAGAATCCCATGGAATAGGAGGTAGAAAGACTGTAAGAGTCAGAATAGAGGACAGCAGGAGAGCATGGTCCTCTCACTCAGCTAAGCACAGTGCATATGCTCTCACAGAGACAGAAGCAGCAAGCCCAGGGCCTATGTGGGTCTACACCAGGTCTTCTGCGAGTGTATTATAGTTATGAACTGCAGTGAACATGCAGGTCAAAGAAGAAGAAATACAAATTCAAAACCTTTTTTGGGGTTTAGCATCCATGGACCCATTGATTTCGAGCAGACAGTTGTTAGTTCAGTACAAATACACACTCCACCTGGGCCAACTGCTTCCTGTGTATGTACTGGCTACTCTCCAAGGAGGGTCATCTATCATCTCTATCAACTATCTTGGACCATGGGACTCACTGGCTTCCAGGGTTGGCATTCTTAGCAGATGAAAATCCAGGGCCGGCATTCTTAGCAGATGAAAATCCAGGGCCAGCAAGATGGCTCAGGTGGAAGTGCAGCTCTGGGCTCTCAGTCTGCTCTCCAGAGACAGAGAGAACTGACAGAAGAGGAGAAAGCTGACTCCCAGAGGCTATCTTCTCGCCTACACACTAACCACGGCATGAACACACCTCACGGAGGAACGCCACACACACACAATTGGATTTCTTTGTAAAAATCCAGAATACTCAAATAAACTCATAACTCAGCTAAAAACTTTTATCTTAGTCTATGTTCAATACCACATGGTAGATACTTAGACTATAAGAATCACATGCTATTCATCCAACCTCAAATTTAAGTGAGCACTGTACTCTTTCTGTGGCTTTTTTTTTTCCTTCTGGGACATGGGTTTTCCTATGCAGCCCTGTGAAGCCTTGAACTCTCCATCTTCCTGCCAAAGAGGAAATAATTACTGGTCTTCCCAACCACACCTGGCTATGCAGCTTCTGGCTATAGAAACATTCAAAGAACAAAAGGCAACCTGAGGAGAGAAAGTCACAGGGACAGGGCCTTCACCTGGGAGTCACAGGGCCAGGGCCTTCACCTGGGAGTCACAGGGACAGGGCCTTCACCTGGGAGTCACAGGGACGGGGCCTTCACCTGGGAGTCACAGGGACGGGGCCTTCACCTGGGAGTCACAGGGACGGGGCCTTCACCTGGGAGTCACAGGGACGGGGCCTACACCTGGGAGTCACAGGGACGGGGCCTTCACCTGGGAGTCACAGGGACGGGGCCTTCACCTGGGAGTCACAGGGACGGGGCCTTCACCTGGGAGTCACAGGGACGGGGCCTACACCTGGGAGTCACAGGGACGGGGCCTTCACCTGGGAGTCACAGGGACGGGGCCTTCACCTGGGAGTCACAGGGACGGGGCCTTCACCTGGGAGTCACAGGGACGGGGCCTTCACCTGGGAGTCACAAGGACGGGGCCTTCACCTGGGAGTCACAGAGTCAGGGCCTTCACCTGGGAGTCACAGGGACGGGGCCTTCACCTGGGAGTCACAGGGACGGGGCCTTCACTTGGGGGTCATCCCTTTCTGCACCTCCAGACACTACCCAGAGGCCAGCTGGCCAGTCTCAGGCTCCAACTGGGTGGAGGCAAAAATTCTGTTCTTTCCTTTTTTTTTTTTAAATTTTATTTATTTTTATTTGTATCCACTAAGGCTGTTTCATTGGCTACTTACAACAGTCTGGAAACTAGAGAGCCTTCCAGATATAAACTAAGTCAAGTTTTAGGTGCTGTCAAAACAAGAATGCAGAAGCTGCCCTTCTGCGTTAGATGTAGTGATTCCATGACAGGCTTCAAACTGGTAGTTAATGAGACTAGGCCTAAATCTCTGTTTCCAAAAACTGGGCAATTCCAGGCAAGTCCAGGCCTTAGAAGCTGCCCTTCCACGTGGCCTGAGGCAAGGACAAAGGGACAGCAGCAGTTTCCAGACTTCCTCAGCAACAGTTTCCAGACCTCCCCAGTAAGTTTCCAGTCCCTCACACCCTGGTAAAGGAATGTCCACAGAGATGGACCCAACAGATTAACACAGAGGTCACCAACTCTGGAATTCCCTAGTGTGCTTTAAATCAGGCCTGCAAGCTCACTTGGGGTCTCTCTATCTTGGTCATGGGAGACCTCAGCGTGCTGGGCTTCTTCAGAATAAAACAGTATTTGCATTTACATACTATTTGAGTCTGGGGTGTCATCCTTGGGTGAACCATGGACCCTTACAGGAGGCAAACGGCGCTCTGAGTAGCTGGACCTAGGGGCATTTCACTAAATGCTCACCTAAATGGCTGTGCGTGAAGGGTAGGAGACTTCCCTGCCTCTGCACACACTGCAGAAGGCAGGCAGTAACAGGCCTAAAGGCAGCCCAATTAGCAACAAGAAGAATGGCTCTGGGGGCCATCTACTCTCCTAGCTGCATCTCCTGCTAGAGGGAAGACCTGTATCATTGTGTGGGTCTCATCTCCTTTGCTAGTCAACTCCCCAAATGTTAAGGGCTTACCTTAGCACAGTGGGCTTCCGGGACTTCCGAAGTATTTTGTAAGAACCTAGACATGAAGGGACAGGAGTCACTGGGGCTTTCTGCTTAAGGAGCCACCTACCACAGGGAGAAGGGCAGCTGGCTCCACTCTGACAGGAGGAGGAAAGACCACCAGAGAGTTCAGGGATGCAAATCCCAGGATCATGCCAGGCCCTTTAGCCCAGGAGGAAGCTCTTGGCCAGGAATGGTCAGGTGGCACTGATAGGGTAGTTTTAGTTCTTCCCATGTTGCAAGTGGAGAACGGACACCCCCGAGAGTTCTGATCGCAACCAAGTCAAATGGGAAATACTGAACTCGTGACTTTAATTAGAAATCAAACGGTCTTTTAATTTTGCCCTTTTTGGGTTTTTGTTTGCTACTGGAAAAATTTTTAGACAGGCCATTCTGAGTGTTAGATCTCAAAGCCCATATTTCCAGAAATGAGCCCAGGCAGGACTATAGATCTCTGGTGGTCAGATAAAGCAGGTATTCCTTAGGAACTTGGGAAAAGAGTTTTTCTTCCCCAAAAGGAGTCTCTCCCCCAGCTACTTATCCGCTTTATAATCCAGATTTGTCCAAGCTCGCCTCGCCCCACACTCTCTCTCCCAGTCTTGAGCTCTTTCCACTATGCTCTGTCTCTCGCTACCTCCACTACTCTCTCCCACTCCCCAGCCCTGGCCATGACCAACCTGCTTTCCTTCGCTCTGCTCTGGACTCTTTCGGATGCCTCTGGATAATAAATTAACCCTTGCTCCTACTGGGGTAGTCATGCTAGCAGTTGCTCTACTGAGCCACTCACACTGAGTCTGCTATTTTTAGGAAAGACCAACCAGCATTACAAATGACACCTAAGCCAGGCGCTGTGGCGCATGCCTCATGCACCTTCCATCCCAGCACTCGGGAGGCACAGGCAGATGGGTCTCTGTGAGTTCAAGGCCAGCCTGGTCTACAAAGACATCCGGGGCTATGTAGAGAAACCCAGACTTGAAAAACAAAAACAAAAAGACAAATGAAACCCAAACCAAGGAGAATTTGGCACAAAAGATAATTATGTTGAAAGTAGAAATATTTGAGGAAAAGTTCAAAGGTAGGAAAAAAAACCCAAAATCTGGAAAATGTCCATTTTACTTTAATCTTAATATTTTAATTTTCCTGTTGTCTAGGATCACTGAAAATGACTACAGAGTAAGAGTCAAATAACAGTTCTCAATTGTTTAAGAAAAGACTTTTTAAAACTTACCTACACAAAAGAAGTGGATTAGAGCCCAAAAATATCCATCTGGATCAAACTGCAACACAGGATTAAAAAGGCCAAGAGACAAGTTATAGACAAGCAGGAATGTGTACAGCAATCAGGAGTCGGCCGGTAAACAGAGAGAGCTGAAGGGTCCAGAGAAACCTTCCTGGGGCTTAGAATCAGTTTATTTCCCACCCACTGGACCCAGACATGTTCCTGTACCCAGTACCCTACTCTGCCACCCCCACAATGTGTTCAAATGCAAATTCATGGCATCCGAAAAGAAGACTTGTATGTCTGTTATGGTAAAGAATGGAATCTCACCCTAGGTGGTGACAAGCTATTGTCTCCAGCCTTAAGAGAGAACCTGGTTGTGTGCACTGGGATTTTAGGCTTGCACCATCACACCCAGCTTCCTTGCTTTCTTCCTTCCTTCCTTTCTTTTCTTTCTTCCTTCTTTTTTAACTTAGGCACTAGAAATCCACACTATGGTCCTCAAGTACTTATCCAATGAGCCATCTCCCTTGTCCGTGTTGTGAAACTTTAAATATGGCAAACTACATAAAACAGGGCACAGAGCCCGTCATAAGACAAGGACCATAACTGTTAGTTATTCCTACCGTTTAGGGTCTCTGAGCCCCCTCTTAGGGACTTCCCAGCCTCAGTGTTTCCCTGGGCAGAGCCCTGGCCTCTCTGTGTTATCATGATCTGTTGTCTTGGTCTGTTTCCCTCCCCTTTGCTCTAAATGTCTCCAGTTTCTGCTGGAACAGACTAGTAATGTGGGACTGTGAAAGGCAGTCTGTGGCCTGGTTGAGCGAGGCTCACTCCGGAGACCCAGTAGAATATTCTACAAGGGACGGAACCAGTGAGCCATGCTCCCAGATGCTCAGGCTACCGACACCAACTCCATAATCCTGTGGCCATCAGTCACATAGGGCCAGGCCCCTAGTGTCCTGGCTGGACTCCACCCCCACAGTTGCCTGGCAACAGCCCACTATAACAGGGGATTCCAGGCCTCTCCCAACCCTCCTGCTTTTCTCTCTTGCCCTTGCTCTTGTCCCCCCCCCCCCGTTTCCCCTCTCTCCCCATTCTTTTCCCCTCTTTCCATGTGGCCAGCTCTCACCCCTCTATCTTTTCTTTCTCTCTTCACGCCTCTATCTTTTTTCTTTTCCTATTTCTCTATAATAAAGCTTTGAAACTATGAGCTGTCTCTTCTTATCGAAACCCACCATGTAGGAGCAACAGAACAGGCCTCAGCATCTCCAGCCACCAGAAAGGACCCAAGAATCTTCCCAGCCAGGATTCCTCTACAGGTATATGGGGCCTGTGCCAGAATGACCCCGCCTTCTGAGCAAGGACCTTCCCTACTAGCTGGGCAGCCTTCCCTCCCGAGATACACGGGCGCCCGCCATCACTATACTGGTACATGGGGCCTGCTCGTTTTCCCTACAAGTATTTGTATCCTTGGTGCCTAGCTCAGTGCCTGACACTCATTAGAATATTAATACTAAGGGAGAAAGGGGGGAAGGTAAGTAAAAAAGACAAATGAGGGATGGAGAGATGGCTCAGTGGTTAAGAGCACTGACTATTCTTCCGGAGGTCCTGAGTTCAAATCCCAGCAACCACATGGTGGCTCACAACCATCTGTAATGAGGTCTGATGCCCTCTTCCGGTGTGTCTGAAGATAGCTACAGTGTACTTACATATAATAAATAAATCTTTAAAAAAAAAGAAGAAAGAAAGACAAATGATTTACACAAAAAATGGATAATTGTTGAGCTTTGGTCTGTTGCTATGTGTTGTATGCTAAATACTTCTGGTTGCCCACCAACCCTACCCCTAACTAACACACACACACACACACACCGGAGATCCTTAGGGACAAGGAGATCCTCATGTACACCAAGTGATACTATATAACTTTGCTCCTTAATTTAAAACTATTGCTTAAATAAAGATGCCCACAGCCTGTAGTTAGGAAGAAGAGAGATAGGTGGGGCTCTAGTTCCTAGACTTGGGGTCTGACACAGAGACCACAAGGAGAAGAGAGAAAAAGACACCATGGGGTAGGTGGATTGTGAGAACAGAGCCATGAGGGTTGACCAGTTAGAGTTGGAGCAGCCCAGGCGGAATACGGCAGGTTATATATTGGGTTATTGATAGGAAAGTAGACAAAATAGCATAGAAGGTTGATACTTGTCCAGCTCTGATGCATTTAAGGCTTATTATAAATATAAAGGTATTGTGTCTTTGAGATAGAAATCCCCAATTAATATCTACCACACAATGAGGCGATTACTAGGGATGAAAGTGACCTCTAAGTGCCTCATAGGATATAAACTACACCTATACTAGGATGCCAGTGAAACCCCCCTGCAGAAGAAGACATTGTAGGAGAAGAGTTGATTTCAACTTTGAAACAGTGCCTGAGTCTTCAGTTACTTAGGTGTGGGATCAAAGGTTCTTGAGGCACTTACATGAGTAAGACCGCACCCGTCAGGAGCCATTGTTGTAAAGAATGGAGAAATGGCAGGCTGAGCTACAAGACAGCCGCCCCAGCCTGATAGCTTTTGCACATGTTTGCTAAGCTACACCATCCTGGTTCTAAAAGAAAGAGGCGCAGAAGCGCTGCACATCTATGTGTGCATGAGAGAGCTAAAAGGGTCTTGGAAGGTACCGAGCTCATCCGGACTTACCTGAGAGTCCTGGAAGGGAAGGCACGCTGCAGCAGCCAAGAGGAAGAGGGCACTATGAACAGGCAGATAAAACAGGCAACGTCAGCTTTCAACATCAGAGCATGCCTCAGTGTGTGCCGAGGCAGAAACACACCCGGGAATGTATGTGCAAGTGGCCGAGAGACTCTCAGAGCACCCGGCTCCCCTGAGCATCTCTGAGAGCCCCACGACCTACATCTCACAGTCGTATGCTCTGCTGACGGTCATCTGTCCTCTGTGGCTCAGCTAGCTGCTTCCTAAAGCCTGGTATTCAGAGGACCCAACTAGAGGGGGCTCACTCCAAAAGTTCACTTCACCATCCATACCCCCAGATATGAGAGAGGCAAACTGGGGGTCACATCGCAACCATGTCTGTTACTGAATGAACGCAGAATGCGAAGTACATTATGTCATGGTCCACCACTGCTCTGTCTAAATAATTGATCTCAGTATCTCCAATAAAGGAGCATATCGAACACGTGCTTCTTGATAAGTTACACTCAGGACACAGGATTGAGTGGCATCAAACACCTGTCTCAGGGGCTTGGATTTAATAATGTGGAAATAATACAACAAACTGAAACTGACGCACGGTTCACAAACAACAGGCCTGGACCTTCAAAAATGTGAAGGCCAGGCTGTTTCAGAAAGTAAAGGAACTTGTTGCCAAGCCTGATGATAGCTTAATTATGGGTTCAATTTTCTAATTACTCATTAATTTAATTAATGAGTTTAATTCCTGGGTCATGACGGAAGGAAAGAACTAACCCCAATAAGTTGTCCTTTAACCTCCACATATCACAGGCACACACACACACACACACACACACACACACACATCAATAAATAAATGTAGTTTTAAAACATTTAATGGGAAAGCAAGTAAAAAAAATAAATAAAAAGAAAGGTTAAAGAACTGGCTGATATTGCAAACACATGCCATCCTGGAAGGGAAACTCCTATAAAAGACAAAATGGGATAATGACAAAATTTAAAAACGAACTCAGTATCAGATAAGAACACCTTATCAATATAGTCCACTAAGTGTAAATGTGTTCTGGTTATATCAGGGACGGTTGATATTAAGAGACAAAGTACTTAAGAATAGGGTCATGGTCTCTGAAACTGCTTCTCAAGTGAATCAGAAAAATACAGGTATTCTGATTCACTTGTGTGTGTATATGTTTATATACATATATATAATTACCTATATTTTTCCGATTTACGTGTGTGTGTATATATATATATACACATATATATACATATACATATTTTTGGGTATACTAAGTTACTTTATATGCATGGGTCCATAGATATATATATATGAGAGAAGAGAAAGAAAGAAAAAGAAAACAAATACAAAAAAGGTAGAAATGTGAAAATGTAGGCGTCCACTGTAAGATTCTTGCTTAATCTTTTTTTAATACTGTCTTTTTTAAATGACTTGTTTATTTTATTTTGTGTGCATTAGTGTTTTGCTGGTCTGTATGTCTGCACGTGGGCATCAGTTTCCCCAGAATCAGACAGTTGTGAGATGCCGCTGCTTGCTAGGAATTGAACCTGGATCCTCTGGGAAAGTGTCCAAGTGCTTTTAACCTCTGAGCATCTCTCCAGCACCTCTCGCTTAGTCTTTGTTTCCTAGACAAAAAGGTTTTAAGAAAAAACTTTTATACTCCTGAAATGTAGGTGAAATGCTACCGTGCTAGGTTTTGCTTCAAAGTCATCCTGAGGGAAGGGAGAGGGTGGGGCTGCAAGATGAGAATCTCTGACTAGGAAACCCATCCAGAGACTTCATTTTATATTGTCTACTTTTATACATATTCAGAGATTTCTATAAAATATTCCTCTTAAAAATTCTCTTATAAAACCCCAACACAGCCAGGTGGTGGTAGCGCATGCTGTTAACCCCAGCACTTGGGAGTCAGAGGCAGGCAGATCTCTGAGTTAGAGGCTATCCTGGCCTACAGTGAGTTCCAGGACATCCAGGGTTACACAGAGAATCCCTGTCTCAAAAAGCCAAACCAAATTAAACCAAACCAAACCAACCAACCAACTAACCAAACCAACAGTCTACCACATCCACTCAGAGTATTCTCAGAGCTCTCCTTGCTGATCAAAGTCTACCTGGGGTGTCAGGACGCCTGGGTTTGGCATCTCTCTTCTGGGTTTCGGACACGGAACGAAATTGCTTTGGGCTTTGTCTAACAAATTTCACCAAAAAAGCACTAATAGCAAGCCAACTTCCTCCCCCTTCTCTAACCATTTTATAAGAGAGCAATATGCATAGTCCTACCCCTGCCCCTGATATGTTGCATAACTGGCAACTGAGAGAAGGCCAAAGGTAAAAAGGGCAGCACTCGATACAGCGTTTGCACACGAAGGGCATCGCCCAGCAGTGTCTGCATACAAAGAACAGCCCTCAGTACAGCATCTGTACATGGAGGGCAGTGCTCAGCACAGCCTCTACACCTGGAAATCTTATTTTTTTTTTCCAGTAATGGGAGCTGGCCCTATAGGCGCACCCATGCTAAGCAAATACTCCGCGGCTGAGTTATCCCAGCCCTGGTTTTACATTTTCTCATAAGACAGGATCTCATGACCTTGCCCGAGATGGCCTCAGCCTTCTGATAAGCTGATATTACAGGGCTTTCTATGCCACCATACCTGGCTTTCAAGAGATTTTTACATAGGGTATGATAAGGCATCTCATACCAATATATATACATATATACTTCATGTACAGAGTTCTCTATATAGATCATTGTAGGAACAGCCTTGTTTCTGGCTGAGCTAAGGTTGGAAACCCAGTGACCCTGAGGGATGGTAGGCATTTTGCCACGCTTCTGGACACCCCAGGGCAACACCCCAATCCCCTCCACAGGTAGAAGACCTCCATTTTAATGAGGTATCTAAAAGGCCTGGAGGCTTATTCAATAAACTCCCCTTCCCAGACACTCCTCCCTGCAAAAGGTATTTAACCTCAGGCCCGTCCTGAGAAAGTGGGGTACAGTTTTACTTGTCACCACTCTCCTCTGTGACAATAAATGCCTTAAAAGCACGGACTGTCTTTTATCAGGATCCGCTGTGGGGAGCAATAGAATAGGCCTTTGCCTAAAGAGCCAGCCGCTAATCTCCCGCAGAAGGCCTCTCAGCGCTCCCAGTCATGGCCTCCACCAAGCCAAGCTGCGGGCCAAGCAAGCCAAAGACTGCTCCCTGCGGGACCCAGCCAGAGCTCTCCCCTCTTTCCCCTTCGGGCCCCAGGCTAGATTCAGCCCTTGGGGGATGGGGGGGCACTTCGTTCCCAGCTCTGCTAAGGCTCCCAGCGGTGTGCCCAAGAGCATGAGAACCAGACCCCGCAGTCCCCAGCAGTCCCGGGGACCTCAGACTGTGCTCCCTGCCTCCTCCAGTGGCTGGAGCCCTGTGGTGGAGTGGACACCAGGCACCCTTAACTCAACAGATCAGAAACATCTATATGTTTGCGCGCGCGTGCGCGCGCACACACACACACACACACACCCGATGTAATGTACAACCTGAGAGTCACAGCCTCAGTATACTGTGAACAGTGATGCCAACCCATTCCAACGGTCCAATGGCTGTGTACGGCACCCAGATTTGCAGAGCTGTTAGGGCCCAAGGCAGAATGAGATACTGGGAATCCCTCATGGCTGAGCCCTGGTTTGGGGAAGGTCAGAATAACATGAGTCAGCCACAGCCCAGAAGCCTCTGCATTCAGCCTCCCTTCCACTGACAGCTGGGGTGACTTCAGTGTCCAAAGCATAATGAAGGCAGGGAGGGATGAGTGGGAGAGGGACCACCAGGGGCTTCCTGGTACAGCACAGCAACAGGGTCAGGTTAGTGGGGAGGAGAATCTGGATGGGCTTGGGGCCTCCCTCGAGAGGAAGGCCAGCTAGAATACACAATGCTTGCTCTCAAGTGGGGTGAGTGGCACGAGATCTCAGGGGTGAGACTGGACTGGCTCCCATAGCACCTGCCCTCAAGCCACACTGACTACATCAGGTAATCACTCCGATCACAAAGAGCTTTTCACAACAGCTCATCTCCTAAAGAAGAGGATGGGTCCTAAGGTTGTGTTGACATTTTATTCAAGTTGCAACCTGTACTAAAAGCCAAGGAAGGTGACGGGGACTGAACGGATGAGAGCCCAGGAATCCATGCAACAACGACACAACCTAAACCAGCTTATCATGGCAGCTCTAAGGTGTTCTGCCTTCAGGGCGCAGATTCTCAGTCACTGCTGAGGGAGAAGTCAGTCCGAGCAACCAAACACTGTCAGAAGGAGGATGTAGAGGACGTCAGAGCCTGTCCTGCCTGGGACACACTTTGCTGAGACCCCTCTGAGGCACAGGGCATTTTAAAACCTATCTATGATCATAGCTTGGAACCATAATTCAGTCCAGGAGATGTACTTTTACCGTCACGGAAAATCATAGGTCCCATTGTGCTTGCTAGTCTGTGTCAACTTTACCCAAGCTACCGTTATCTGAAAGGAGAGAACCTCACTTGGGAAAACTCCTCTATAAGATCCAGCTGCAAGACATTTTTTAATTAATAAATGACAGGGGAGGGCCCAGCCCACTGTGGATGGTGCCACCCATGGTCTGGTGGTACTGAGTTCTATAAGAAACCAGGCTAAGCAAGCCATGATGTGCGAGCCAGTAAGCGGCACCTCTCCATGGCCTCTGCACCAATTCCTGCCTCTATGTTCCGTCCCTGATTGAGGTTGCTGTCCTGACTTCCTTTGATGATGAACTGTGAAGTGTAAGTGTAAGCTGAATAAACCTTTTCCTCTTTGACTTGCTTTTTTTGTTGTGGTGTTTTATCACAGCAATGGAAACCCTAAGACACCTAATAATGCAAATATCATTTTAAATATACATGGGTGCACATACACATGTTCATGTGTGAAGGGGTACACATGGGGAGGTGTGTGTGTGTGTGAACATGTGGAGGCTAGAGGTCACACCACAGGAATGATCCATTTTGTGTTCTCAGGGTCTCAAAACCATGTCTCCCCATTACATTCCACACTGGAATTACAAACAACCACCACCACCACACTGGGCTTTTAAAGTATGAGCTAGAGGCTGAACAAGGGCATCATGCTTGTGTGATAAGTATTATTAACTAGCTATCTCCCCCATCCCTGCATGCCCTAACCCCTTCTACCCCATCCCCTACCCCGTTGTTATTTCTTAGACTTTAAGTTGTTGTATGGTCTCATTGGTTCTCCATCACCACCACTGCACAATTAATGAAGAAGCTTTGTGTATTCATTGTGGAAATATAACGTTGGGTTAGTTTTCCCCCTCAGAAGAAAATATTGCAAAAAGAAGAGAACAATTTCAAAAATGAGAAACAAAGCACATATGTATGACTGATGATAGTAAATGATGGTTTAAGTCCCTCCTTCAGCAGTTTATCAGCTGAGTTAAAATCAGGTTAAATCTTATATCCTCAAGCTGTTTTAACTTACCTACAGATCTTTGAGAACGATGTTTTCTGTATGGAAATGAAAAGACATAATAATTAATTAGTCTTTCAAAATTCTTTAACTCTCTTGAAAAGAAACATTTAGATTAAAAAGCAAATAAATTACAAATGCTTTGGGGACTTAAAAGCTTGAGTTTGGTCTTTCTAAGGTCCAGAGTTCAATTTCCAACACTCACATGGTGGCTCATAATTTTCTATAACTGTAATCCCAAGGGATCTGATGCCCTCTTCTGATGTGCATACAGGCAGACAAAACATCCACATATAAAATATACATACATAAATAATCTTTTATTTATTTATTTTAAAGAGAGCTTGCAAACATTTAGTGTTCCCTGCAGCTTCTGCTGCTTGAACCAAACAAATGACTTAGGCCAAAGCTGAGTCCTTTGCCAAAGTGCTTTGACCACTGGTGCAGTGTGAGCTTATAAACAACAGCATGTCAGGGCCAATCTTCAAATCTCACACACAAATCCAGGGACACAGAGAGAAGTCAATATGATCACCACAGGAAAAGAAACTAACCTTGGGTCAACTTCTAGCCTCTGTGTATGTATTAATTATTTAGTGATTTATTTCAAATCTTCATTTATTATTTACATATATGTGTGTCTATGACTTTACATACACCACATACGTGCAGATGTCCACGGAGGTCAGAAGAAGTTACTGGATCGTCTAGAAATGGAGTTACAAGACACTCGATATGGATTGCTGGGAACTGAACCCAGGTCCTATGCAAACTCAGTAAGTGGTCTTAACCTCTAAACCATAGCTCCTGCCTCCTATTTAATGATTTTTGAGAGGGTGTTGGTCTTGCTATGTTTCCTAGATTATTCTTGAACACCTAACTCAAGTAATCCTCCTGCCTCAACTGGGGCATGCATTATTGTGCACAGCCACACCAGTGTCTCTTTAAATATCCCTTTCATTCATCCAGCTCTGTTTTGTGGTGTGTAAAAAGTAAACAGAAATGAGAATAAGGCACATGGAGTCTCACACTTGGAGAGGGGAAAAAAAAATAGCAGGTTAGGGGAACAGAAAACCTGGCACTGGAAATGAAGAAAGTGTAACCTGGACTCAACCCTGACAATGTCGTTTTAATCAGATCAAGTAAATTAACCCTTGGCACAGAAAAAAAAACATGAAGGTTTAGCTGAGTCAGTCAGGAAGAATGACATATTAATTCTGGATATTTCAGAATCATTTTACTGTCTGGGACCAAGTACAATTTTTGATGCCTCTTCAGACAATGTGACATAAAAGCGTGTTTTGAAGAAGCAAAGGACTAAAGTCAGGGACGGTGATGCACACCTGTCATTCCAGCAGAGCCCAAGGTAGGAAGATCATGAGTTCAAGGCCACTGTTGGCTACAGAGTGAGTTCCAAGCTAGACAGCCAGACAGTTCTAGGGCCATCTGAGATTAAAAAAAAAAAAGCTGACAAAAGAAACACACGGTCTGCTCTCCAGGATACCTTACGTCTTCGCATGTTGGCAAATAAGCAAGTTTTTATTCTATTAATAAGTAGATGTTATCTGAATACAAAGCCATGGCAAACATGGCTGTTCTGCCCCCTAGTGGGAAGAATGCCTGAGCGCATAAGACCTGTATTTTTGACCCTGCCATGGTAAAATGTGTTGTTTTTCAAGCTGTATTAGAATCTAAACATAATGGAACCTCACAGCCTTGTTAAGGGCAAGCAAGCTCAGAGGGCAGAGGCTGCAGGGCAGTCTACCTTTGCCATGAAGAACATGTCTCCTCAGAAACTACTGCGGGATTATGACAGAACAATGATGTCACTGGTCCACTAGAGTTCACCCTCTCAGGGGGCAGGTTCTTCTTATATTAAATTAGTTTTATTTCATTTTAACTATAATGCATTTTGTTTTGTTTAATACAGGGTCTCATGTCACCCAGGCTGGCCTTGAACTCACCCACCTTCCGCTCCTGGGATTCAGGAGTACACAACCACAGCAAGCTCTCCCCCCCCACCCCCCGCCACCCCCAAGGCAAAACTGTCTCATGTAGCTCAGGCTGGCTTTGGATTCAAAATAATCCCCCTGCCTCATCCTCCTGAGAACTGGGATTGCAGTATGAGCTATCGTGCCCAGATCTATTTTTCTATGCCCAGCCCTTTCTGATTAGAGAGGCTGAGATAGAGAGCTAGAACACGAGCAAAGCCCTTCACACCGCTCAGTCACCCAGGACTCTGTCAACAACTGAGACTTGACTGTAAGGCATTCCCATTTCAGGGTCTCTATCCACAAGTAAGCGGTCCCCATAGTAGCTCAGAGGCAGAGACAGGAGGACTGTAAGTTCAAGGCTAGCACAGTGAAGATGAAAAGGTCACACAATGTAAAAGAAATTATAATGAGGGCAAAAAATCACTCTGGAATGTCTAATTTACTGCAAGTATTGCTTAGCCTTCCTGGGTGCCATCCTAAGAGCACATTCCCAGTATAATTATGGGTCAACAACCACGGATTATCCTATATAGATGCCCAAGACATAAAGGGGATCAGGGAAGAGGTTAATGCCACAGCCTGCCTGCCAGTCCTCCAGTGACGGCCTCTCTGACCATAAGTCACCGAACTTCAACTGCAGCATCCTTTTCCTACCTCAAGTTTCTGTTTTCCCCTTGCAAGCTGGAAAATCCCACATATCCCATGTAGTCCAACCCAAATCTCTCCCCCTGGAAGGCTTTCTTCTGGTGACCGGTCCTCTCACATCCAGTTCTAGCCACAGATGACCCTATGGGCATCAAAGCCCACACATTAATGTCAGTTCTTCTCTACTCAACTCTGAGCTCCGTGAGAGCCACGATGCAACTCCACATCTCAACTGTAGGCTGACAAAAATGTTTGCTATTTAGTATAAACGATATACATAAGGAAAAAAACATCACAAGCCACCATTAGTTGTAGGGGGCGGTTCTGATGCTAAAGTCCTGTCCCCCAATTGGTTCTTAATCGGTCAGTAAAGAAAGCCGTCAGCCAACTGCTGTGCAGAAGATATAGGCAGGACCTGCAGGTCCCTGGAGGCGGGAGGGGAGATGCGAGGAAGGAGTATGAAGTTTTGCCATGCTTTGGAGGGAGAAGAATCCAGCAGCCATGTGAGACCTGAGGAGGAGCTGGGGCCTGTGGCCATTACTCCAGGTAGGTGGTCAGGGATGTCTGGCAGGGGCTAGATGGGACTGGTCATAGACGTTTAGGGCAGGTGGGAGGAGCAGGGACAAAAATATTATTAAGGGCATGCTTTTCCAGGCGAGACACAGTAGTGCCCGGCGATTGTGTCAAGAAGACAAGTTGAAATTGAACAACCGTGTGTCTGTCTTTTATCCAAGGATTCAGGGGAAGCTGGGAGTGGTGTGGTAGCAAAGGCGGGTACACACAACAATTAGTTTATAGTGAAACTCTGTGTGTAAGGGAGAGGGGTGGACAGAGAGAGAACATGGAACTCTGTGTAGTGAGAAACCAACTGCAGGCTCTCTGTCAGGTAAATTCTCATCATCTGGGAATGGTACTATGAGGGGTTAGTTTACTCCATTAGAATGTATACATAACGGCAAAGCCAAACCTTACTGTAACTTGGTTTTACATTCATTATTAGTGTTGGGGGTGTGCACATGCAGCCCCAAGAACACCTTACACGGAAGCCGGTTCTCTTCTTCTACCATGTGGGTTCTAGGAATCGAGTTTGGTTGTACTGCGTGGAGACAGTGGGCCACCTACCTCACTGGCTCTCACAGAAACATCTGACAGTGTGTGAGGGAGGGAGCAACTGTGTTCTTCATGAACATATATCCTTTCTAGCTCTCAGCTATAACTCTGAGATGTGAGTGACATTAAGAAATAAGGTGACAGCCATGTAGGTAGAAGCAGCGGGATTTCAGGTTCCAGGCTAGCCTGGGCTACAGAATGAGGCCTTTTCTCAAGAGAAAGGAAACATCATGTTGGCATAGGAAGGAGCAGCTGAAGGCTGGTGACTTCAGACCAGAGAGGCTGTCACTGAAGGCTGTGGCATTGTTAGTGACCCATACGGTATAGACCCGGAGTCCCAGCACTCTGGAGGCAGAAGCACAAGGATCAGGAGTCGAAGGCCAGGCTCTCCAGGAGACAGACTCAGGAAGATCTTTATGAGTCCAAGCCTAGCTTTGATCTACATAACGAGATGCCAGGGCTACAAAGTGAGACCCTGACTCAAAAGAACCAACCATAACCACACAACACAAACAGAAACACAGAGGAGATTGTAATGTCAACCTACTAGGAGGAAAAACAAACAAACAAAAATCCCACCTACGCATGAGCACTGAGGGTCTGGCCTCCACATGCTCCACCCGGCGTGGAAGCAGCAATGGCAGTGGAGGGATTAGGAGTGTCTGAGGCTTGTTAAATGAAGAGGCCAGAGGCCATCTCTGTCCATACATCTCCACATACGCCATGGGAGGATGCTGCCAGCTGAGCTATCCCAGCCAAGGAAGGTGTTCCTTTTTTATGACTAAAATGTTCACTCACTTGGTTGCTAAAGTTGTGGGTGTACGAGGTGTGGGCGGTAAGAGGTGTGGGCGGGATGAGGTGTGGGCAGCATGAGGTGTGGGCGGGATGAGGTGTGGGCGGTATGAGGTGTGGGCAGCATGAGGTGTGGGTGTATGAGGTGTGGGCGGCATGAGGTGCGGGCGGGATGAGGTGCGGGCGGCATGAGGTGCGGGCGGCATGAGGTGCGGGCGGGATGAGGTGCGGGCGGCATGAGGTGGTAGGAGTCAGCCCCTCAAGAGCTGGGCCACTGAACCTGAACCTCAGAGAAGAAAGTGAGTAACCAGAAGCCCTGGGGGGAAGAGGCTTATCCTGTGCCCCTGCTTTGGGGGCAGTGGGAGTCAATAGAAGCCGCTAGGGAAAAAGAAAATGATGCCCAAATACAAGAAGACCCAGAGAAGGAGAAGGGACCGGAAATTCCCTTTTATAATTCTATAATTCCAGCGTGCAAGAGGCTAAGACAGGAAAGAGTATTTGCGGCCAGCCTGCGCCCGTCTCAGCAGCACAAAGGGATGCCGCATAAAATTTTACCTGATGTACTTATTCCAAGAAAGAAAAATCACACCAATTTATAAAAATTGGCATCTGATTTATAAGAGCCTCGAATTCTAGATGGTTAATTGGGTGCTGGGGGGGGGAGCAGTGTGTGGCAGTGTGTGTTAGAACTGATGAGATAAGGCAATCACATGATGATGATAATGTGTGTGGTGCCATGTCACCGGTGTCCCCACTGATCCCCTGGAGAAAAGCTCAAAATGCTAGGATGTGGCCACTTGCTCAGTTTTCTCTGGAACAGCCTCAGAAATTCCCTTGCGGGGCCCATCTGGGCAACTGTGGACTCGCACATCAAGCTCCCATACATTAGTCCTCAGCCAGCTACCCTGAGATAGAGACAAAGACCTGAGAGCCAGAGTGGTCACAGCAGGGTGTTCAGACGAGGGAAGGGGAAATGGGTGGAAGAGGACAGTCCCCTAGATGCTGACCCAGATGGTGACGATCAGACCCGGATTCCCAAGTGAGAGGCGGGTCTGGGGAAACCGATCTGTGGCTTTATGCTTCAGATACTTTGGGGACACCTAGATGACAGGGCTCTGCTGGGGCTCTGAGTTCAGGGGAGACACCAAAGGTGGAGTGGACAGAAGGTGGCTGGGACCAGAGGTTTGGCCATGAGGACAGAAGGTCCTGAGACGCTGCCCTAGCGAACCATGAAAAAGCAGATGAAGGATGAAGAGGAGGCCAGGCTATAAGAGGAGCTCAGGCAGGGAGGGTGTGGTGGTATGAACATGCTTGGCCAGGGGAGCAGCACCATTTGGAGGTGTGGCCTTGTTGGAGTGGGTGTGGCCTTGTTGGAGTGGGTGTGGCCTTGTTGGAGTGGGTGTGGCCTTGTTGGAGTGGGTGTGGCCTTGCTGGAGTAGGTGTGGCCTTGCTGGAAGAAGTGTGTCACTATGGGCATGAGCGTTAAGACCCTCGTCCTAGCTGCCTGGAAACCAGTCTTCTCCCATCAGCCTTTGGATGAAGATGTAGAACTCTCAGTTCTGTCTGCCCCATGCCCGCCTGGACGCTGCCATGCTCCCACCTTGATGATAATGGACTGAATCTTTGAACCTGTAAGCCAGCCCCAACTAAATGGTGTCCTTAGAAGAGCTGCTTTGGTCATGGTATCTGTTCACAGCAGTAAGACCCTAACTAAGACAGAGTGTCAAGGCCAGGGTCAAGAGATTCCAGAAAAGCAAACGGGTTGACATATCATACCTCGGGGACTCCAGCTATAGCAACGTCAAGGTGGGAGTAGAAGAGGAAGCAGGAGCAGCTGAAGGAGAGAGGGACAAGCCATCCTGGAAAATGCTAGGTCTGCGTGTCACTAAGGCCTCTGTCTGAGAAGAGTGGATAACATGGGCAGAGCTGGAGCAGGACAAAGGAGCTCGGCAAGCTTCCTGCTTGGGGTCCGTAACCCTTGCTACCGTATCCTCCCTGTGATCCATGCTACAAGTGGGAATGCTTGCCCATGGCAAAGTCCTCTTTGTGTTCTGAGGGTCTGGTTCTTCCCTGGCCTGGGGTCCCGCTGCATTTCCCATCGTCAAGCAAGTTGGATTCCCTGAATCAGTGACCACTGTCAGACAGTCTTGACAGGAAAACTGGTGGAAAGAAAGGACATACATTTGAGTCACGTCCTGTGGAGCAGTAGACTATGCCAGAAACTTGGTACGGTTGAGGTGGGTTCAGAAACCCCAGCACCTCATACTTGAGTGAGGATGGTAGGTGTTTCACCTCTTCCTGACCAGATTCCTGGCCTGAAACATGTGACCATACTCCCCACATAATGCTATGGTCACATAGCAGAGACCAGAGTTCTCCACGCTAATGAGGTATCTAGAGGCCCTGAGGGTTTAGCTAATAAACATCTATTCATGGACATTCCTTTCTGCAAAAGGTATTTAACCTCTGGTTATGCACCCATTTTCCATGATGAACAATGAATAAACAGTATGGACAAGCAAAGACAGTCTCGCTCATCAAGAACCGCAGTGGGGAAAGCCTTTGACCTAGAAAGCCCCTACCTAAGTTTCCTGCAGAGGGGCCCTCTGTACTCTTGGACATTTACCCCCTGAGCTAAGTCGGAGTTCTCCACCCCTCCATCCCCCAACGCCAGCCTCATTGCAGGCATGCGGGCCCCCTTCATTCCGACTCATTCATACAGATTCCAGATACGGCTTAGGAACTCCTGACTCTTCAGCCTTAGTCTGTGGCCTTTCTCATCCCAGCTGTGGTCCCCATCTTAGGCTGCATTTTTTTTCTCCCACCCTTGAAGCATCAGTGCTTCCTCCAGGCCCATCACCTACACCTGAAAGGAGGGAGCCTCAACTGAGAAAATGCCTCCGTAAGGTAAGATCAGGCTGCAGGCAAGCCTACAGGGCATTTTCTTAACTAGTGATTGATGGGGGAGGGCTCAGCCCATTGTGGGTGGGGCCACCCCTGGGCTGATGATCCTTGATCTTACTATAAGAAAGCAAGCTGAGCAAGCCATGGGGAGCAAGCCAGTTAGCAGCACCCCTCCAAGGCCTCTGCATCAGTTCCTGCCTCCAGGCTGAGTTCCTGCCCTGCTTGAGTTGCTGCCTTTACTGCTTTGGAAATGAACTCTTACATGGAATGTGAGTGAAATAAGTCCTTCCCTCCTCCAGTCGCTCTTGGTCATAGGATTTCATCACAATAGTGATGCTAACTAGGACAGGCCATTGAGTAAGAAAACAGGTTTGTGACATTTAAAGCAGGGTCCTAGCATTTGCTTGATCCCTTACCTCTTTCCTGACACACTTCTGGTACCCACAGGTGAGAACTTCAGCCACATTATGCAAAATGAAAAACACAGGAACAGCCTGAAAGCAAACAGAATAACAAACATGAAAATACTTCCTCCCATCTCACAGCTACATGATTCTTGCCTTTTGTTTAAAAATAAGATGTGTGGGAACATTCGGCATTCACGGCCTCTCCCGCAGACTCATGTAGCCTAGCACTCTGCTGAAGTGTTCATATTCCCTCCAACATCTACGTACTTATTCTGCATGAGTACTTTCTCTGCATGCAAGTTTGTACCGTGTGCATGCAAAGCCCATGGAGGACAGAGGGCGGCATCGGACTCACTGGAACTGGAGGTACGGATGGTAGAAGCCGCTATGTGGGTGCTCAGACCCGAACCTGGGTCCTGCAAGAGCAACAAGTGTTCTTAACCACTGAGTCATCTCTCTCTAGCCTTGAAGTACTAATTTTGGAGGAGTGTACATCAAGGTTCCTCTCCTACAGGGTTTTTTCATCCACAGTCGTAAGTACCCCTTGTGCATCATGCACCATGCCACATCAGGCGGATCCCAGGTCCAGAGAACAAATCTCACGAGCAAGGTGGAAACACGGTAGAGAGCATGTGTCCAGCAAGCAGGAGCTCAGATGGAGTATACTACAACACACAGCTAACCCAGCCGGGGAAGAGCAAGCCTTACGGTTGGAACAACGGCTGAGAGCTTAGTGCTTACTGCATGAAAACACAGCGGGTGTGGGCCACTCTGACCGCGTGGCAAGTGAAAGAAGTGTGCCAGACTATATGAAGCTGATCAAGCTAAGGACAATTTTAAAACTTTTTATTGGTTCTTTGTGAATATCACATCACGCACCCCAAGTCACTCATCTCCCCTCCTCTCGTACCCATCCTCCATCCTCGCCGCCTTCCCCAAGTAGAAAAAAACCTCGTGGTAGAAGCTGGAGCACGTCACAGTGTGTACACTCTTCTTTTGTCCATACTTCTTTGCTTGCAGATGTCCATCACAATGCATCATTGCTCTGGTGCGAGGCCTCTGACTTCTGCTACTCTCTCAATGCTGGAACCTCACTGGGACTCCTCTCAGATAACCTGTTGTCGTTCTGTGTCATGGAGATCTTGTAGTTCTGCATCTATAGGACTGGCCCCTTCACGCACTCCAGCAGTTGACTGATGGGGAAGATTCAATTCAGACCCCTGGGTCTGGGCCTGAGAGGTATCTGAGTTGGTCAATCCAATGGCTCACCTGCTTTCTGGGCAGGCTCATTTGCAATCCATCCAGGGCCAGCTCTACCCTGCTCAAGTGAGGTGCAGGGCCTGCTCTCCCGAGTGTTGCAGCAGGTCAGAGACAGGGACAGTTCTACTCTCGTGAAGCTGGGGCCAGCTCTCCTGCTTGCCGTAAATGGCAAGGGATGAGGGAGGGGAGGAGAGCAAATCTCCCTCATCCATGCCACTGCCCAGCAGACAAAAGGCAGGGCCAGCTCTCCTGCCCACAGGGCCAAAGGGTGGGGAGGGAATCTCTCCCTTGCCTATCATTGCATAGCAGACAAGAGGCAGGGCTGGCTCTCCCACTCATGCCCTTGGGGCCAGCTCACCTGTAACCCCCACATCCAGGGTCAGCTCTACTGTGCTTCCCAGGTAAGGTGCAGAGCCTACTCTCCCAAGTGCTGCAGCAGGTTAGGGTCCAGGTCAACTCTTCAGTTCTCATACCCTGATGATCAGCTCTCCCATGATGCCCATGTGAGGGGTGGGACTGGTTCTGCACAGCCCTCAGACATCAACTGTACCTAGGCAGTAGCCCAGACCAGGAATCTCCGCCTGACCTCTGGTGATAACAGACCCCTGTTGCTGCAGGCTCATGGACCCAGACAGGACCCCGGCAGGAACACAAGCCAGGACGCTACCAAGGTCCTTCTGGCTACACTCATTAGACTGATCCTCACTACCCTCGAGTCTCCAGTTCCACCTCTCTTCATGGTGCCCACATCCTTGGTTTCTTTCTCTTCCATTTCTCTATCACTTACTTGCTCCTCTTTGAGGCACCCAGAGTCTCTGAGTGTCTGGGGTAGTCTCAGGAGTAGTCTCAGGAATGCTATGCCCCACTTGTGGCACCAGGCAGGGGTCATCTCGGGCATGGTCCACCTCCTGTCCCCCCAAGATCTGCACAGTGCCAGACTGGTGGGTGGTCATGTCGGTGGCCCACTCCAGTGGCCCCTTGCAGGAGTTGTCTGCCTCAGGTTCACCTCGCCTGGGGCCCACCTCGCAGGTAGGCTTCTTCTAGTCTCCAACTTGCTCTGGGTCCTGGGAATCCATCCAGGCTTCCCCTGGCGCCGACTGGTGGTCATCTCAGGTTTATTCACAGGTCAGAACACTAAGTGTAGACACAGCCTCTCTCCTCTCTGCCACCTACTGATGCACACACGACATGGTAGCCATACTTGAAATGCCTCTAGGGGCAGGAAGCTAAGAAAATTTAAATAACTTTTTAGACTGGTTAATGAAAAACAATGGCTTTTGGCTTCTTGACTATGATTCCAGAAATAAGATTAGGTTTGGGATTGAGAATTCAGAACGTTAGCCCTGAACGATAGGCCTTGAGGAGCTTAATTGTCTAGTCGTCACAAACTGGCCAGTTTTCTCTATCTCCCTTAGGCTGACTGGTCAGAATCTGGAAAAGGATCTGTCTGTAGGCATAAAAATGATTTCAAAGCACACGAATAATAGCTGAATAACACATGAATAATGACACAGGATGATGATAATAATGCCACAACATATCCGAGTTGTCTAAGGATTTTCAGTTTTTAAGGCAGGATCTTGATATATAGCCCAGACTGGCTTTGAACTCTAGATCATCTTGCCTGGGCCTACTAAGTGCTATGATTACAAGCATGCACCTTGACATCCAGTGTGCTCAGAACTGTCAAACTGTCTACTTGACATCTTTTCTTGGACCTTCCCCTAAGTCTATACGCAGAGTAGCTACTATTCTCACGGGTAAGGTAGACACGGGGCTTCCAGGCAAGGTGCTCATAGTGATGTGACATTCAGATCACCCAGGTCCCCAGAGAGCCTGCAGCTGTCCATGTTCTACAGTTAGTTGTGTGGCTTATCCTTGTGGTTCTAGCATGCGGGAAGCTAAGGCAGGAGGATCACCACTAGTTCTAGGCCAGCCTGAGCTAGAGTAAGTTCCAGGCAAGCTGGGCTACAGAGTGAGATCTGTGATATGTATGTATGTATATACACACACACAGATAGATAGATAGATAGATAGATAGATAGATAGATAGATAGATAGATAGATAGATAGATCGATCAAATCCTGGCAGCAATAAAAGTACTAAGATTTAAAATGGGTGAACTCTAATAAAATTTATACTATTGTTAAGAGGGGTATCATTCATTCTTTCTTAAGTTTTAAATCTGAATTGCTCAAGCTACTTTCCTACTGAAAAGCTAAGAAACGTTTAGAGAGCTAGTTTACAACTGACCAGTTAGACTATCCACCTGGGAAAGATCACCCAACATTAAGACAGTGTGCGGCTTTGATGATCCTTCCTCGGCTTCCAACCGCAGAGCCTCACTCTCAACTAGGCACCACTGGTTCGAGAGCTGCGCTGGCGACTTGATTCCTTGGGCAAACCTTCTGTACTTGTTATTTTTCCTTTTGCTGCGGCCAAATCCTGACAAAACTCAGCTTGAGAGGACGGGTTTACTTGGCTTCAGCCTGAGGGGACACCACCCATCATGACATGCAGGGAAATGTGGCAAGAGCATGGGGCAGCTGGCCACACTGCCCCTCAGTCAGTGTCGGAAGGACTGCTCTACTGACACCAGGAACGCACCAACTTATAAAGGAGGAGTTTATTCAGGGCTTGCCTATAGTTCCACAGGGTTAGGGTCATGGCTCTCATAGCAGGGGACACAGCAGGAGGCAGGGCTCTGAAGCAGAGGCTGTGAGCTCACCTCTTGAGGTAATAATCATGAGGCAGAGGGAGCTAACTGGAATGATGTGGGCTTTTGAAACCCCAAGGCCCACCTACGCCAGAGACACACCTCCTCCAACAAGGCCACACCTCCTACCTAGACCTTACCAAAAAGTTCCATGAACCGGGGACTAATTCAAACATATGAGCCTATGGGGGCCATTCTCATTCAGACCACAACAGGACGATGGGAACACCTTACTAAATCTCTAAGGACCACCCCCAGTTGTCAGCATTCTGTCTAAGCTCCTCCCCACAGTTACCCGGCAACACCCAGGTATGCTCCATCCCACAGTTACCTGGCAACATCCAGGTATGCTCCTCCCCACTGTTACCTGGCAACGGCCTGGCCCACTATAAAAGGGGCTGTTTGCCCCCTCCTCTCTCTCTTGCCTCTCTCTCTTGCCTCTTGCCCTCTTGCTCCCCCTCTCTCCTCATTCCCTCCCCCCTCTCTCCACGTGGTCATGGCCGGCCTCTACTTCTCTACTCTCTCCCTCTCTCTGTCTTTCTCTGCCTCTTCTACTCTCCTAACTCCCCTCCCCATTCCCTGAATAAACTCTACACTATACTGTCCTGTGTCTGGTCCCTCAGGAGGAAGGGATGCCTCGGCATGGGCCCGCTGAGACGCCCCCTTCCCCCATACCTCACCACACCCCCATAGACATATCTTATACCTCTTTATTTATCTTTTTATAAACGCATCACCAGTGACTTACTTTCTCTAGCAAAGATCCACCTCCTATAGGTTCTACAGCTTTCAAATACAGTGTCACTAGTTGGCAACCAAAAGTATTTATGAGTCTACAGGGGACATCTCACATTCAAACCAAAACACTCTCCTTCATTACTCTCAGTGTTAAATTTAGCAGGGCTACTTTTGTTAAAATTAGACAAAAATTATGATACATGATAACAGCAATAATAGTAGTCGAATACAGAGAGTGCTTAATAGTCAGCTGACAATCACTGCTACATACTTAAGCTTCATAAGAATTGAGACAGATAACTCCAACATCCCCATTATACAGATGAGGAAAACTGAGAAAGATTCTGTTTTTTAACTTGCCTCTTAACCACTTGAAACCGTGTGTGTGTGTGTGTGTGTGTGTGTGTGTGTGTGTGTGTGTGGTTTTTTGAGACAGGGTTTCTCCATGTTGCCCTGGCTGTCCTGGAACTCAGAGATCCACCTGTCTTTGCCTCCCAAGTGCTGGAATTAAAGGCTCTATAAGAGCAGCCAGTTAGCCGGGCGGTGGTGGCGCACGCCTTTAATCCCAGCACTTGGGAGGCAGAGGCAGGAGGATTTCTGAGTTCGAGGCCAGCCTGGTCTACAAAATGAGTTCCAGGACAGCCAGGACTACACAGAGAAACCCTGTCTCGAAAAACCAAAAAAAAAAAAAAAAAAGAGCAGCCAGTGTTCTTAACCACTGAGCCATTGCTCCAACCCAATTTACATTTTCTTAATGACTAAATAGGTTGGGGAGTTGTGTCTTTATGTATTCTCTTTAGAGAGAAGTGTCTATTTAAATAGTCCTACTAGCCTAGAACTCACTGTGTATGTTGGCCAGACTGTCCTGAAACTCTGAGATCTACCTGGTCTCTGGAGTGCTGGGTCAAAGGTGTGCTCCTTTGCACATTTTTAAGTCAAGTGGCTCAGGTTCTCGATAATAGTTGTTAGGAGTTCTCCTATTAATCTGTACATGACTCCGGTCTTAAACACATGATTTGCAAATCTTTTCTCTCATTCTACAAATGTCTTTTTACTTTGTTGATCATATCCTTTGATGCATCTTATTTATTTACTCATCTATTTATTATGGTTTTTCAAGACCGGGTTTCCCAGTGTAGCCTTGATTGTCCTGGAACTCACTCTGTAAACCAGGCTGGCCTTGAACTCACAGAGCTCGGCCTGCCTCTGCCTCCCGAGTGCTGGGATTAGAGAAGTGCACCACCACACCCGGTACAACTAAGGTCTTCATTTTAATGAAGTGAAATTAGTATTTGTTTTCTTCTTTTGTGTCCTGTGCCTTTGGTGTAATTTCTAAGAAGTTGTTGTCAAATCCAAAGTCAAGGCAGCCTTTTCCCTAGTCTAATTTTAATAAGCCTTTTTTTAACTGAAAAATGTTTTTCATGTATTTTGATGTTTCCCCCATCCCAACTCCTCACTGATCCTCCCCCAACTCCCTAACACCTCAACTTTGTCTTTTCTCTCTTTTTCAAAAAAACAATGAAACCAAGTCGGGCAGTGGCGGCGCACGCCTTTAATCCCAGCACTTGGGAGGCAGATGCAGGCGGATTTCTGAGTTTGAGGCCAGCCTGGTCTACAGAGTGAGTTCCAGGACAGCCAGAGCTATACAGAGAAACCCTGTCTCAAAAAAAATCAAAAAAATAAAACAAAACAAAAAAAATACCCAATGAAACCAAGAAAGATAAAACACACAAACACATATGTACACACACACGTATGTATACACACACACACGTATGTACACACATGTGTGTACATACACATATGTACACACACGTATGTACACACACACATATGTACACACACACACGTATGTACAATCCAGAAAAGTGAAAAGCAAAACAGAAAAGCAAAAGACCAATAAGACAAACATGTTTCCTTCTTTTAAAAAGACTTATTAAACAAATTTAAGATTTTTGGGGGGTGGGGCGGGGCACTATATTGCCTCAGAGCCCATATTTAAAAAAGAAAACAATACTTAGGTTCCAATCCACCTCGATAAGAAAATAGCAAAGTGTCCTCTAGGCCTCTCTGCCCCAGATCACAGCTGCCCGAGGACCTCATCAGACAAGTTTCTTCACTCAGTGGATGGAGGTTAACTCAGAGACAACTGGTCAAAGTGCACAGAGCTATCTCTCCAGTCCGTTGGTGTGGAATTAACAAAAAATGAAAAAAAAAAAACACAAAAAGACATGAAGCTGGGAGGGGCTGTGGTTCTAGGAGTTGTAGAAGTGAAGTAAATATGATCAAAATATATTGTATACGCCCATGAAAATCTTCAGGGTTTAATAAAAATGCTACTTTTTCTTTTTAAAAGGAAGAACTGAGCACATAGCTCAGCGGTAGAGTGCTTGCCTAGCATGTGCAAAGCCCTGGGTTCAATCCGCGGCACCACAGAAAGGAGGGAAGGAGGGAGGAAGTGAAGGAGGGGGAGGGCACGAGCAGCCTCGGCTGGGCAGTCACAGGCAGTCACAAGGCACTGGGGCAGTCTCCACTCTAGGAACCCTTATACTCTTCACCTCTGTGGATCCAAACTCCTTTACGTCTACACCAACACTGAAAGACAGCAGTACATGTCCCATCCTGCTCCATTAAGTTACTTGCTCAACAGTGGGTGGGCGGCTATTATGCTTATGGAAGAAACCTCAACAGATTAGAAAGACCAAGTTCACAGAGCTGGAAAAACAACAACAACAAAAACCAAAAACAAGACCTCCCCAAGACCCTCACCCCACCCCCACCCCTGCCCCAAGGGTCTGGTGTGATACATGTCTGTACTCAAGCACTCAGTGGCAGACAGTGAAGACTTCCTCCACCAACGTGCGGTTCAATGCCAGGCCAGGCCACATGACACTTGCCACCAAAAAGAAAAAGGAAGGGGGAGGGAGGAGGAAGGAGAGAGGGAGGGAAGGAGACACACACACACACACACACACAGAGAGAGAGAGAGAGAGAGAGAGAGAGAGAGAGAGAGAGAGAGAGAGAGAGAAATAAAGGAGGAAAAGAGGGAGAGAGAAGGAAAGGTGGGAGACAAAAAACAACCCAGTCCTGTGAAGATGCCTAATTTGCACTTGCAGTCCATCTAGCTCCGTGGTCTTTAACCTCCCTAATCTGTGATACAGTTAAATACAGTTCCTCAAGCTGTGGTGACTGAAATCTTGCTACTCTTACGAATCACAAAGTGCCAGGCGGTGGCAACCTGTGCCTTAATGCCAGCACTCAGGAGGCAGAAGCAGATGGATCTCTTTAGTTCGAGGCCAGTGTGGTTTTCACAGTGAGTTCTAGGACAGCCAGGGCTACACAGAGAAACCCTGTCTAGAAAAACCAGCCAACTAACCAACCATAATGGAAATATCAGATATGCAGGAAATCTGATATCTGGCCTTGGGAGAGAGTCAGTCAACTCCACCCCTAAAGGGGTCAAGACCCACAGGTTGAGAAACACTGCTCTAGGCTCTCACCCCCACCCCACCCCCCCAACCTTACCTGCTCTGGAAAACACACATTTTATTTCAATTCAGAAGCAGCCAAATCAACAGCACTAGCCCACGCTGGCAAACTTGTTTATGCAGAATCTAAACATCTGTTCCCAGCTTTGAGGCAATACTGTCTTGCTGAGACTTCTGACCAGGAATTACAATGAGAGTTACAATGGCCATCAGAACTGTACTGTCCAAAGACTGCTGTTCAGGACACGAGAGCATCGTTACTGTTACCTCACCCACTGTAGGAAGGCTGGCAGGCAGGCCTGAAGAAAGCCCAGCTCTGTCTGTCATCAAGATTGGCAACAGAAAGTCTAGCACATACTTTTCCATGCACAGTCACAGTAGCTGCTGCTTTGGGGAAGGTCTCTTTCTGACCCCACACCCTTTAACTCAAGGTCAGAAGTCATGTCTTCGGGCTGAAGGAGCCTGAGGCCTGGGATCACTCCTGGAACAGCATACACCAGGCTTGATGGTACACCTGTCAACCCAGTCCTCAGGAGGGGTTGCCAGGAGAATCACAAGTTCAAGGTCATCCTCAGCTACACAGAGAGTTTGAAGACAGCCTAGGGCAGATGAAATGTCTCCAAAAAAAAAAATAACAACCACAAAAACCCTTAGACTTCTCTCCTCTCTCCCTAACCTCTATGTATCAGTTAGTTTTAAGTCTGAGGAGAAAAATCTACAAAGAACTCCCCACAGGGTCCAGCACGGCTTGCAAGGGCTGCTCCCAGGAGCTGTACAACAGAACAGAATTTCAAAGCTTTGTCAGATCAAGGATGCCTTTCTAAAGCACAGCCATTCAAAGCATTTTTGTATAACAATACACCCACAGATTTTAACTGAGCACTTAATTCGTCATGGATTCGTTAACTGACAGTTATGAAGCACCAGAATACTAAGGCCTTTTCTCCATCCAATGCAAACTATGTGAGTGCCTGGTGTTTATCCACCCTAGGAATGTCTATGAAGCAATGTAAAAACAGAGAACTGAAAAGACGGGTGGTGGGTTGAATTCTTTCACGGAATAAAACAGTAACAAGTGTCTCCTGCTCATAGCCCTCCCACTCCCACTGGGTACATGGGTTGGGGCTTCCCTAACGGATTTGAATTGATTATTAATTTTTGCCTGCTGGAGGAGGGTATGCGCTAGGTCAGTCCACTCAACTGAGAGGCTCAGGAACTCATACAAAAAATGAAAGTCATTTTGTTACACTAGAATATAAATCATTTTCATAAAGTCTTGCAGTGAACCACAAGACAGCTAACGGAACAGCGTATTTCGGGCTGAAGCTGATGTCCTTGTAACCAAAGATCAAGCTCAAAGACAGGCTTGCCTAGAAACTGTCCTGAAGTGAAGTTGTCGGATATAGAGTTCTCTGACTGCTGAGACAAACTGAGCAGACATTTGTGATGGGTTTTGGGGGGATTCTAGCCATCTGATATTTGAGTCCCTTTTTGCAGTAAGGTACCCGAACCTGAAAATCGGCCACGGTCTCTCTCAGACTGACCACCCAGGCCAGTCAGTGCCTCTGAGCCTCTTCAGTTAGAGTGGTTCAGCTAAGATCCACAGCAGGAGAGGATCTAGGGCCAACAGCAATGGGCAATGACCCACGGGATCCACTCGGAGCAAAGCTTGGGACTCACATAAGGGCGTTAGGAAGATAGTCTCCCTGTGAACTGAGGTGAGTCTGAGGTTCGTGATGCCCTGAGGGAAGGGACTGACACAGGAACAGAAGCCCCAGATGTGTGTGTGTGTGTGTGTGTGTGTGTGTGTGTGTGTGTGTGAGAGAGAGAGAGAGAGAGAGAGAGAGAGAGAGAGAGAGAGAGAGAGAGAGACAGAGACAGAGACAGAGAGAGAGAGAGACAGGATTTTCTGGCTATGTCACTACAGTCTCTCTGGATCTAGCCAGGCCTGAAGTAGGTCTCTCTGCTACAATTTACTTCTATGAACCAGTTCACTTCCTTGCTGCCTAGACTAGTGTGAGCTTTCTAGTCGAGTGAAAAGATTTGAAGCAGCCAGGCATTAGTGACACACACTTGAAATCATACCCACTGCTCAGGAGACTATGGCTAAAGGATTGTAAATTCAAAACCAGAATGGGCTACATAGGAGGCCATTGTCTTTAAAAAAAAAAAAAAGAAAAGAAAAGAAAAAGAAAAAAGTCCAGGCTAAAGCGATGGAGCACTGGCTGATCTTTCAAGAGGACCTGGGTTCAATTCTCAACACACACATGGGAGCTCCCAACTGCCTGCAACTCTAGTTCCAGGGGGATCAGACACCTTCACAGAGACACATCCAGGAAAACCACCAGTGTGCACTTAAAAAATATAAAAATAAGTCATTAAAATATTTTTTAAAAGCTTCTGGGAAAAGTCTTATGTGTATTAGCTCTTAGAGAGACCGATCTGAAAAAGTCAAAAAAAAGCATGAAAAACCAACCTGCTGCCACTTGGTGGAGACTAGAGGCAGGCTGGCAAGCCTCTGAGCCGCTTCTCTTCCTCCTCAGCTGACTGGATTTGCCCCGCCCTCACTCGTTCACTGTGACTCACATGAAGACACAAAGGACGGCTGGACAGGGCCAGTGAATGAAGGGGTTGATGCGCATGCATGAGGACTTATGACCTAAAACTATCTAAAGTTCAAGTGTGAAGGTGCATGCCTGTAACCCCAGTGGAGACAGGTTGGAGCAGGCAGACCTCAGGGCCTTGATACACATCTAGTGTAGCTGGAACTTTGAGACACCTTGTCTCAAGTGTGTGTGTGTGAGCTTTACTGGAACATGATAGAAGATTCCCCAATGTTGACCTCTAAAATCTACACATGCCCTCACAAGTAGGCACACCTACAAACATACATGCACACACAAAATAAAAAAAAATACATATAAATAAAAGATACAAAGAAAATCACTCTGGAAACTTGAGTGGAACTCGCTCTGTAGACCAGGCTGGCCTCGAACTCAGAAATCCACCTGCCTCTGCTTCCCAAGTGCTAGGATTAAAGGTGTGCGCCACCACCGCCCGGCTGGAAACTTGAGTGGAAAAAAAAATCTCATGACAAAAAAAAATATTCTCATAAGCCCAATACATGACTTATTCAATCTTTAAGCTTCTGGCATTCATGCCTATCCAGAACTTAGAGGGAAAAAAATTAAAGCCAATGGAAGCAGAAAGAAGCAGTAGAAAGAGTGGGAACTGCCTGGACGGCCCGAGCTGCTCACCAACACATACTGTGGGTCAGCTCCTAGGCCCACTCAGGGTGTGTCCGCCCTTCTGAACAAGTCTTTCCATGAGAGAAAAATGATGACTTAATTTCAAAATTACTTTCTCAACTGCTATTTTATAGACGTGAAGCAGTCCTAACCATAACCTTATTACCTCGTTAGAGAGACTGTGTTTGTTTTTTACTGTTTTTATATCTGAGATCTCAGGAACTAACAACAGCAAACACTAAAAAAAAAAAAAAAAAAGACTGAATTATGTTGCAAATTATGCAGTTTTCCAAAAGTCAGAACATCGGACATTCTCTGATAAATGAAAATAGAAATCAGGAAAAGGCAAGGGGAGGCATTAATTCATACGTCCACGATGGTTTTAATGGATTCTCTTGATGGCAAAATAACGACACTTTGGAGTTCTGAACAATGTACTTGGAAGCACCTCTGTTCTTCAGAAACCACTCACTGAGGAGTTCACTCAGTCTGGAGGAGAGGCATGAGGAGTGGGACGGCAGAACAGACAGCTCCTTTTATGGACAGCCCAGTGTCTGAGGGTTTCTGTCACTGTGATGACACACTACTGCCAAAAAGCGAGCTGGGGAGGAAAGGGTTATTTGGCTTACACTTCCAGTTCATGGTCCCTCACTGGTGGAAGTCAGGACAGAAACTCAAAGCAGGCCTGGAACCTGGAAGCAGGAGTTGATGGGGAGGCCATGGAAGGGTGCTGCTAACTGGCTTGCTTTCCATGGCTTGCTCAGTGGGTCTTCTTAGAGATCCCAGGACCATCAGCCCAGGGATGACTCCACCCATGGGCTGGGCCCTCCCTCGCTGATGGCTAATTGAGAAAGTGCCTCAGAGCTGGATCCCATTGAGGCATTTCCTCAGCTGAGGCTCGTTGCCCTCTAATGACTCTAACACACATCAAATTGACACACAAACCAGCCAGTACACCCACGTACTGACTGGTCTACGCTGGGCCATACTTGTGTTCACATCCATTCCCCTGGACCATTTGACCAATGAATCCAGTTCCTCCTCAGCAGCAGGTGAAGGTTTAGCCCTGACTCTCTGCTTCCAAGGATATCCTGCATTCAGAGTGCCGAGGCTAGCCTCCAGGTGAAATCTGCTCAGTGGAGGCCTGACCGGCCGACTCCACAATCGCTGCTGCCGCGGCTCCTCTCTCTGCCCACCTCCACCTTGTGAGACCAGCTGGCCGTCCCCTATTTTCTACTTCTTCTCAATTCAGCAAAAGCAGAAAGAAGCTTCATATTCTCTCAGGCCCAGGACACCTCTGTGCTGGTTTGGGTATCGAACGGCCCCTCAGAAGGGCTCATGTATTGCAGGCTTGGGAACATCTGGAAACTTTAGGCAGCAAGCCCTCTAGCTGGAAGAAGTAGGTTACTGGGGGGGCAGACCTTTGAAAGCTACCCATGCTCCCCCATCTTCTATCCTGCTGCTTCCCATCTGCCACGGGGGTCAACAGCTTTTCCACATCCTCCACTGTCGGGATGTTCAGCCTCACCACAGGCCTTGAACCTGAGATGCAAGGACTCAGCTTGGGACCCTCTGAAACCACGAGCCAAACTGTATTTCCTGAAGTTGCTCCTTGGGTATTTTGATGATGGCTACGGTAAGCTAACCAACACCGCTATCCTCTGATCTAGTTAGACATCCAAGCTGATTGCCTAACCCCAACGGATGACAGGTACTGTAAACTGAAACACAAAGGGGACCAGGACAGAGGGGCTGTGTGTCCCTGCGCACACACAGAAATCCTAATACTTACCAGTCTGGACAAAGCTTTGGACCCCGCATAGATTATGCCCACAAACAGCACTGAAGCAGGAAGCCACGTCAAAACATCAGATCTAAAAGGAGGAGGAGAAACCATAAGGTTTTTGCTACCTCATGTTTGAAAAGATCCCACCCACCCCCACCCCAAAGGCACCGACTCCTTCCGCCAAGCTTGTCTAAATATCCTTGGGGGCCTGTGATAAGTGACAGGTGCTCTCGACTCACAGAGAGAGCAACACGAGTAAATGAGGCCATTGGACACACAGCTCTGTCACGTGACATCTACTGGGCGTTCAGGAACACCCCAACACTGAACATGGATATGCCTTGCTGCTGCTCTGGGAAAGGATGCAGCTGATATTCTTCAGCGGCAGTAGACCATTCATTTTCAGGTATACCGATAGTTTTTTTTTTCCTAAAATGTTTCAAACAGGCTCCATGGAATTACAACTTTGAACCCCAAAAACTTGAAAAAAAAGGTTTTTAAATGATAAATCTTAGAACCTCAACAGGGTGATCCTATTCCAGCTTCTTCAGACTTTAAATTGGAACTTTAGAGAGCCCTGAGGGCTTTGAAAGGCACACTTCTTTGGCTCAGGTTGACCATACTAGGATCTGACTTTTCATCATGATCTAGACTCTTGTCCTCAAAATTAATAAGTGTGGTGGCACACACCTTTAATGCCAAGCACTTGGGAGGCAGAGACAGGCAGATCTTTATGAACTGGAGGCCAGCCTGATCTATACAATGACTTCCAAGACAGCCAGAACTACATACTGAAATCTTATCTCAAAAAAACAAAAACAAAAACAAAGCCAAAAACCTCCCATAAACAAAGAGAAGGGCTGGACACAGGGCGCGTTTCATGGGGGCTGCCCCTTGTTTGCTCTCACTGAGGTTGTCAGTGGTGTCGCTCTACTACTGAGGTTTCCAGAGCCAGGCTCAAAATTAATAAAAGTAAGTAAAGCTGTTTGAGCAGTAGACAAGGTAACCATCCCCCAGCGCTCAGTGGACACCACTGGGGCAGTGGCGTGCTAACCAAGAGTCCTCCCTTTTACTGTCCAGGACAGGCAGTCTGTCCATGATCAGACTCAGACCTAGCACAGCAATGTTCCCAGGTTCCAGGACAGCCTCTCAATCTTACTGACTATACCGCTTACTTCAGCCAACACCTATAGCAACTTATGAAGTTCTAAGACTCACTGTGAACAGTGGCCTTGCAGCATTTAGTGGGCACGTGCAGCCAATCAGGCACCATGTTACATGGTCTCCAGGTTACTTTTTTTTTTTAAATGAATGGCCTTTTGTAGGTTGGACTACTGTGTGTGCAGTGCCCAAAGAGGTCAGAAGAGGGCATCAGATCTTTCTTCCAAGACTGGAGTTATGGAAGGTTGTGAGTGGATCTGTGGGTGTTGGGAATCCAATCCAGGTGCTCTGGACCAAGTAGCCAGTGCGCCTAACCTCTGAGCCTCTCCAGCCCTATGCTACATTGTTTAAACTCCACACAATAGAGGCTATGGAGAATGCTCAGTTAGCAAATTGCCTGATATGCAAATATGAGGATCTGAGTAAGATCCCCAGTATCCATGAAGAATCTGGGTGTGGTAGTGCACACCTGTCATCCCAGCATGGGGGTGACAGGAGGACCCTTGGGGCTTGATGGTCAGCCAGTTTGGCTGAATCTGAGAGAGCCTTATCTCAAAGAAATTAAAGGCAGACAGTGATTGAAGAAGACACCCAATGCCAACCTCTGGCCTTGTGCATATAGACACAAATAAAAAAATCCACAACAATCTCATGAAGGCGTCTGACATAACAGTGGTTAACACTGTCAACTGAACACTTTTCAGTTTTCTGATGGGGGAATCTGTCCATTCTATTTGGCACTTTTATACAGTACCCAGTCAATCACACACATATGCATAAGAAATTCCTCCCCTCTTAGATACTGAAAAGCATCCTAGTGGGACACTGTAGAAAAGCTCTCTCACCTGTGCCACTGCACGAATTATGTGTTTGCTTTTCTTTTTGAATTTGCAGGGGATCACAGTTAAGAGATTGCCTAAGTCTCAGAAGAGTTTTTGAACCTTAGACTATTAACATGGTTGAGACTGTGACAGACTATGGGAGACTTTTGAAGGTGGACTGAATGTATTTCTGTATTATGATATGGCTAGCGGACTATTGGGGACTCGGGAGTGGAATGTGATGGTTTGAATGAAAATGGTCCCCATGGGCTCTTAGGGGGTGGTGCTACTAGGTGATGTGTCCTTGATAGGGTGGGCGTGTCCTTGTTGGACTGGGCTGTCCTTGTTGGAGTGGGCGTGCCCTTGATGGGGTGGGCGTGTCCTTGTTGGAAAAGGTGTGGTACTGGGGATGGGGTTCTGAGGTTTCAGATGCTAAAGCCAAGCCCAGTGTCACTCTCTCTTCCTGCTGCCTTCCAATGTGGATGTAGAACTCTCAGCTACTTCTTCAGAACTGTGTCTGACTGCGTACCATCACGCTTCCTCTGAACCTCTAAGCCAGCTGCAATTAAGTGTTTCCCTTTAAGAGTTGACATGGTCACGGTGTCTCTTCACAACAATAAAAATCCACACTAAGGCACCTTAGTCTCAGTTATCCGTCTCAGTGCCTTCTCAAGATAGGCTAGACCAACCTACAGTATTCTCTACAGTTTACTTTATGTATATCAAATGCTTGTTTGCTTTTGTTTTGAGCTGAGGTCTCGCTTACACCACAATGGCCTTGACTTACTATTTAGCCAAGGCTGACTTTGAATTCCTGATCCTCCTACATTCGCCTCTCAAACTTCAGTGTTACAGGCATGCCCCACCATATCTTGTTTGAATTTTCAACTTACAAAACAATTTACAAATATGGGGTGTCATTGAGAACATTGGGGAGGTAGAGTTCTGAAAACTCAAGGGCCACCCCAGTGTGACACCTTCTCCAACAAGGACACGCCCACCCTATCAAGGACACGCCTACCCTATCAAGGACACGCCCACTCCAACAAGGACACATCACCTAGTAGCACCACCCCCTAAGAGCCCATGGGGACCATTTTCATTCAAACCATCCCATTCCACTCCCGAGTCCCCGATACTCCGCTAGCCATATCATAATACAGAAATACATTCAGTCCAACTTCAAAAGTCTCCCATAGTCTGTCACAGTCTCATGTTAATAGTCTAAGGTTCAAAAACTCTTCTGAGATTTAGGCAATCTCTTAACTGTGATCCCCTGTAAACTGTGGTGGTTTAATAAGAATGGCCCCCATAAACTCATGTATTTGCATGCTTAGGGAGGGGCACTATTTGAAAGGATTAGGAGGTATGGCCTTATTGGGGTAAGAGTGCCTTGTTGGAGGAAGTGTCACTGGGGGTGAGTATTGAGGTTTTGTCAGACCCAGTGTCTCTCTCTTGCGCCTGCCTAAGGATCCAACAGTAGACCTCTTAGCTTCTTCTCCAGCACCATGTTTGCCTATGTGCCACCATGCTTTCTGTCATGAAAGTAATGGACTAACCCTCTGAAACTGTAAGCCAGCCCCAACTAAATGCTTTCTTTAATAAGAGTTGCTATGGTCATGGTGTTTCTTCACAGCAATAGAACACTGACTAAAATAACTTTCTGATTCTCGTCTCTAACAGTCAAAGAATAAAACTCAGGAGTCCAGAGAGAGCTGAGGACAAAGTTCACTTCCCAGCATCTAGATCAGGTAGCTCACAACCGCCTATACCTCCAGCTCCAAAGGCTCCCATTCGCTTGTCTGGTCTCCAAGCGTACCTGCACACATGTAACATACACTCACACAGACGCACACATAGATAAACACACGTAAGTAAAAATTAAAATAAAAATAGTGAAATTGATGAACCACAAAAGATCAGTTGTAGAGAGAAACTTATTTTAGATTCATAGGTAAAAGCTTAAGAAGTTGGGGAAGAGGAAGAGGAAGAGAGAGCGAGTCCCCATATAACAGGGGGGAGAGGTCCCAGAAATAAAGCTCCTTTCAAGGTGCTAGTCTGGGGACTTTAAAAGGACTTCAGGCAGAAGCTGGCATGAGGCATGGTGAGGATGCACTGTTAACCCAGGGTAGCCCATCCGGGTGGGTGTTCAGGGGCCTCCTCTCACTTCCAGTCACAGAGCCACTAAGGCCTCTCTATTCAGAACACAGCTGAGAAAATGCCTCCCTAAGACCGGGCTGGAGGCCAGCCTATAGGGTATTTTCTTAAGTTACAATAGATGTAGGAAGGTCCAGTCCATTGTAAGCAAGGTTATCTCTGAACTGGTGGTCCTGGGTTCTATGGGAAAGCAGTCTGAGCAATCCCTGAGGAGCAAGGCAGTAGGCAGCATCCCTCTGTGGGCTCCGCACCAGCCTCTGCCTCCAGGTTCCTGCCCTGCTTGACTTGTTTCAGTGATGGACTACAGTATGGAAGTACAAGCCAAGTAAACCCTTTCCTCCCTGGCTTGCTTTTCATCATGGTATTTCACCACAGCAATAGTAACCCTAACTAAGACAAGGAGATAACACAGAAACAGGAACCACAACCGACTTCTGACATCCTCAGACCTGTTGCTTTGGGATCCCTGGCCTACTTGACCAGTTGCTGAATCCTGTTCTCACCAAAGGTTGTCAACTCACACAGATGCACACTGACCTCAGGTCACTTTCCTACTGAACAGCTGGTAAACAAGGCCAGACTCTGAAGTCAGGTCTACCCAGCTCTAAGCGTCCAGTCAGGCCTTAGCACTTACCCACACAACCCTCATGCTCTAATGGAGACAAGGCTACAGTCAGGTAAGCTGCAAGCACAATGGGTGTTTTGTGTCCGATAAAAAAGCTAACAGGAATATATTCTCCATCACCACCTGAAATAACAGACATCTGTATCCCCAACCTAAAGGGGAGGAGAGAGGAGAGCATGCCGGCGCCACCCGCAGGGGCCAGGAGGTACTACAGATGGTGGCCATTCCCTAGGAAAAAGCTTTCCCACTTCTGACTAAGCTCACAAGGATCAAAGGCAACAACAGAACACAAACCCATAGCGGGCCATGCTCCAGAAGTGCAGTACTCAAGGCAGGCCAGCAGCTGCCTTGGCTGCAGCAGGTCACGGCTGTGGAATGCAAGGTCAGTGAAGTCCCAGACCTCAGCACTACAGTCCCTCTTAAAATAAACAAAGGAAACGCCTGCTGACTTACAGGCTCCAAGAAGAAATCCGTGTCTTGCACTGGCTGAGGATGTGAGGACAAGAAGCCAGCATGGTGTGTGCCAATCCCAGCTCCAAAACACAAAGGCAAACCTCACCGGATACACAGAAGACTCCTGGGAAGTGTGGCGTGGCGGGGAGGCTGAGGGAGCATTTTGTTCCAAACATCTAGGCCAGGGCCCCGGCATAGGACACTGTGGCTTATAATGACCCCATACTGAACTGCCATCTCATTTGGGACTTACAGGAAAGGGTAATATATGCCCATGAGACAGTGTTTGCCCTTCAGTCTAAAGGGTGCAGGCATTTTCCTTAGACCTTCAGACACATTTGGGAGAAGAGGTTATGAAACTGGCCTGGCTTCAGAAAGAGTCACCCATGTCCTTCACTCTAGCTGTCTGACTGTACAAATAATGGATTCCTCCAAAAACCTTAATTACCTCAGCAGTCTCAAACTGGAAAAAGAGAATGCCAGGGAAGACACTTTCCTACCAGAAAGACAGGTATGACCTGTTAGGTGACCTTACAGAAGACTGGGCAGGTCAGTGGTGGGCAGGGTTATACATTGCCATGCCCTGTAACTCTGGCCATGCAGTAACTGTAACCTGAGGACTTTAGGACCCTGAAGATGATCTTGGTGGGGAGTATGACTCCTTTGTCACTCTTTGTCACTCCTCCCAGTATGATCACAGGGAGTAAATTGGCTTTCTCTACTTTTCACTATTAATTTAGCTATTTTAATTGGATTGTTGTGGACGGACAGCTGAAACCTGGCTTATTGGAGCACAGGCTGTGACCCTAAATCCCTAACAGTTGGCTATGGAAACACTTGGCCCCTCTGAGCAGGGAGAACATGCCATCCTGGACCATACTCTAACATTAAGAAAAACACTATAGGCTTAGTGGGGCACACACCTAAAATCCCAGCACTTGAGTTCACAGCCTGATCTACACAGTAAGTTCCAGGACAGCCAGAGCTACATAAAGAAACCCTGTCTCAAAAACCAGAAAACAAAAGAAAAGCACTACAATTATAACCCAGTACATGCCAGAAAGCAGTCAGATCCGGCAGGCTCCTCCCAGGGCCCAATGTTACCCGTGGTAACACTTCAACAACAGCAGGGTCTTGTTGCACACATATATTGTCCCATAATCTCCTCAATTTCACATTTCTCATGGCAAAAAGCCACACCCAACTTACTGACAACTGAATTAATGACCACTGACTGCCTTGATAATAAATGAACAATTGCATGAATGTCATGTGGTTAGATATTTATGTCAGTCGTGCATTGTTTACTATCCCAATGCTGTATGAGTATAGCTGAATACATTATTTTCTCATATTTGGGATGGTTTCATAATACTCAGGGAATTATGAGCACCCAGAAATGCTGTTCAAAGATACAGCTGAAGTTTACAAAATCACTTTGTAGAGGAATCACACTGACCCGGCCACCTTTAAAGGCCTAACTCTGAGTTAAGAGACAAGGGCCTGAACATTAAGAATGGAGGAGGCTCTTCTAATTCATCAGCTGGTGGCATCTGGGCCTCTTATGTGGGTTAATTTCTTTCATTACCGTATTTGCCCACAGAGGAAACAAAATAGAATTGAAGTCTGTGGTGGTCCTGGCAGAGTCTCAGGTTCTTTCAGCGTCTGGGCCTCTGGAAATGGCTGAGCCAGTGAGAGTGTTCGTGTGCTTCACGGTTGCTTGCACACATATGTGTTTGCATGAGGGTAGAGGACCAACCCTTGACCGGAGGGATTGCAGGTACCATCATGTTGAAGTATCTCTTGCCAAGGGGTCTGGTTTGAAAACTGCCAATCTGTCATGCCCCTTAAGTGACTGGAAGGCCAGACAGTGCATCTCACTTGAATCACAGGTCTGTTTTCCATTCGCACATGAGCCCCACCATTGGCATACATAGGACTGTTATTATTGAGACGGAGCTTAATTAAATTAAATCACTTGTTTTTTAAATAGAGCACACGCCTTATTGAGAGAACATCTGCTTCCTGCAAACACTCTACAATGTTTTGTTATGGGTTCCTGGAGGGCTTCTCAAATGGAATTCTCAAAAAATTCTGTATTCTATCGACATCTAGTGGACAAAAAGTAACTTCCGAACATGAAAATAAGGAGCCAAGACAGTTCGCTGACACTGCCTAAAATACTAACACCCCACCACCGTAAAGTCCGTACTTCCCTTTCTATCCTGTGTATATACGTGTGTACATGTTTGTGTGTGTGTGTGCACATGTTGTATATGTGCATGTGGAGGCCAGAGGTTAACCTCAGATGTCTTCATCAATTGTTCTGCACCATTTTTTTTTTTGAGACAGGGTCTTTCACCAAAGCTGGATTTCACTGATTCTGTTAGACTGGCTGACCGGTGAGTTCTACCTTTTCTCTGTATCCTCATTATACACACACACACATACACACACACACACACTCCAGGCAAGCAAGACCTTTACCAACTCAACTGTCTACCAGCTCCTTCTGGGTATATGGGAGAGGTTGGTGGGAAGAAAGCAAGGAGGCAAACAGTAAGTAAATTATAATTAAATAATTTTTAAATAAAAAATAATTTAGAAATTCAAAAAGCCATATATTGTTTTCTGTGCACTCCCTCTGCTTCCTGCTTGCAGACCAAGATGTGAGCTCTCAGATTCCTGTCGTCAAGCCTCTGCTCAGTCATCACGGACCCTGACCCTGTGGTTGTAAACCCACCACAAACCCCTCCTTCTATATGTTCTTTTGGTCTTGGTACTTTATAAAAGCAAAAGAAAAGTAACTGATACACTGGAACTATTCTTAACTATTCTGTAAATAGAAATAACTTAATAAAATTTCCAAGAATATTTAAAGCTGCTCCAGTAAGTTATCTGTAGTGATCCTCAGACCTAAAATAAAGGCAAATTGATATGGCATTGTAACTTGTATGTCCCTAGTAAGTTTAACATCGTATGACTCGCACTGTTCAAGATTTGTCCCATTATAAAATCACTGAACCTCAAGGGTGGTTTCCTGGTGCAGTTCAAAACATATTTAAAGCAAGTGTGCGTGACCCACGAGTCAGTTACACAGATACTGTCGTACCTTAGACTGCTGTGGATCTCCACCCATCCCAGCTTCCATGACACATGAAGCAAAACTCCACCAATGAAGGTCTGCCACCTGGAAAGGACGAAGATCACGATGAGTAACTCGTCTAGGCCTGCAGTGTCCAGCTCTATCCGGTCATGACACACCTATTGATATCACTACTGCATACTTCCAACCCTCCCCCTCTTCTCTCCCATTTTCCCTCAGACGATTCCAGCTTCCCAGTAAAGTTGACGCTCACCTGTTCCACTTCTAGACATTTCCTAAACAACTTCATTCATAGCCCATATATATATGTAACTTCCAGATCCCCATTCTTACCTAGATCTACCCTGAAATCCCATAAACTCCCAATTGTATCATATGCAAAATGCCACCTTAGACATGGTCAACCATGAACATGGTCCTACCATCCTTACAGCCAACTGAGACACGGTCTTAACTGTCCTTTATAGTCCTTCCTGGGCTACTTGGCCAAGTCCTCATGGTTGTATTTAGCCCCACAGCATCCACATCCAAAGCCACCGCCCTAGCTGTTGTAATTTGGTCTTTCTTGTATCTGGTCCTTAGCTTAGTTCTATGAGTCCCCAGAGTTGCCCCCACCATTCATTCTCTGTCTGGTAGCATTTTTTTTCTAAGCTGCTAATTAAATCATGCCACTCACGTGTTTTAAAAGTCATTGATTCTTCCTCAGTCTCTTCACAGCCATGTATACTACATACACCCTAGGGCCATGAAGCTCACTAGAGACACTATGCTCTTAGCTATTGTATATGTATATGTGCTCATATATACAGTCAGGGAGAGTGTAGGTTAGCAACATTCCTTCCTCTCCTACTGTGCAAAACACATCAAAATGTCAAATAAGCTGGGTATGGTGGAATAGACCTGTAATCCCAACACTTGGGAGGCTAAATCAAGAGGGATGTGAGGGAGTGGGGAGATGGTTCAGCACACACAGCATACACACACACACACACACACACCACACACACACACTTAGAAAAATAAACCCTAAAAGGGGCCGGGGAATTGTGAACTCAAGGCTATCTCTTAGAGGTGATAGCAAAGTGATAGTTCCAAGTATTCTCTTTAGTGATGTTTCTTATCCATATTCTGGGGCTCCAAGTAATATTCAGCTCCTAGAGCTACCACAAATGCAGTAAATTCCCACTGATCCCTTTACATGAAGGAGCCGCAGTTTTTGAAGCCATCCATGTATCCTGAAGATTCACAGTGGGTCCAAGGATCTCTCACCCCTCATGCAGCTAATCTCTCCCTGACAGTTTCTAACAGTGACCTTTCTATGTCCCACGCCTACATATGGAAGTTCTAGTTACTGTGATCAAGGCTGCGTTCACATCCATGTCCAGGGGTCACATCTGACAGCGATCTGCCCTCTCGGGACACTGAGCCACCTTTATATTTTACATGATTCATCCATACGTTTTAAGACCTTAAGTTTAGTCACAAATGACATGAGGGACCTCACCTCAGATGTGACTGCAACACACCCATGTGTTGTGATATTGTACCAGGAACCCATGGCCTCCAGGACAAAGTCTCTTATGTGTGACTCAAAACCCTCTGACTGAGGCTAGTCCCTCCAAGGACAAACTCTCTCCCTGTCTTGGGGATTCCCAAAGCACACAACATGCAACCTCAGAATATGCCAGGCTAATTTCCTACTTCTTGGAATTTGTGGGCACTGCCCACATTCTCCATAATATGCCCCTATTTCCTAATGCACTAGAAGACAGCTGGTCAGGAGTAAGACCGAGTGTTTCACTGGTCCAGCTAAGAACAGGCCAACTAGAACAGGACTCCTGAATCCACCTGGCCTAGAGCAGAGGTCTACACCCGGTCAGTTTTCTCCTTCAAAGAGACTTGTAGTAGTGCTTGGAGACTTTTTGAAAATAAATATATTTAATTTTATGTATATGGGTGTTTTGTCTTCATGTCTGTGCACCACATGTGTGCAGTGCTTTGGGGGCAAGGAGTGGGTGTAGGATCCTCAGGAATTGTAATTATAGACAGTTAGGAGACATCGTGTGGTGCTCGGGCTTTCATAAGAGCAGATAGTGCTCTTAAACAAGGAGCCATTTCTCCATCCCCCAAACATGTTTCTTTCTTTTTTTTTTTTTTTTGGTTTTTCGAGACAGGGTTTCTCTGTGTAGCCCTGGCTGTCCTGGAACTCACTTTGTAGACCAGGCTGGCCTCGAATTCAGAAATCCTCCTGCCTCTGCCTCCCAAGTGCTGGGATTAAAGGCGTGCGCCACCACCGCCCGGCTCCCAAACATGTTTCTAAAGAGAAGCAGGAGGGATGTATTCTATACATACATAAATGACATAATGCTTAAAAAAAGTCAACAGCTCTTCTCCCTAAAAAATTAACAACAACAAAAAAAGAATACTCCAAAAAAAAAAAAAGACCACAGAAGACTAACTATACATTGTTTTAAGGAACCAAAGGCAAAAGGAAGGATTACACAATCAATGAGTACATTACTAGCTGGGTAACTAAATGTACTTTTTATTCTCCTGTATTAATTGTCATCTCAGAGGCTTACTGCTTCTGTCTGTTAACCTAGTCCTAGTCCTGGAAGCTTCTAGCCTCCATACAATCTTATCTAGGCCTAGAATATTTTCGGCCTCTGAGACTTACTTCGAAATATGCTCACCCTTTCTTGTCCTTTGTGGACTCTGGCTGGCTGGTTCAACTCAGCTGCTCTGGCTCAGAGCTCCTCTCCAAGCTGACTGATTCGATTTGGCTTCTCTCTCCGCCTCTGACTGATTTGCTCTGCTTGGCCTCATACTAACTTTGGCAATCTGTTCTAATCTTCTGGCTCCTTCTCATTCTCTGGCTCATTCTGTCTTCACTCATGTCTAGCTTGTTCTCTCTCTGCAACCTGTCTACAACTGTCACAGTAAAACTGCACACACGCGCACGTGTACACACACCGGAACTGCTCTCTTAAGTGAGAGTTGGGCGTATCCTATTCTGTCAAATCTTTCTGATTTGTCACTTTGTCTGCCACTCAATTAGACATCACTTTCAAGAATGAGTGCTTCCTTCTATAAACTAAGACATTAAAAGGTAATTTTAAACAATTAAAAACAAATTACAAAAAATGTTCCAATAAACGCAGTGGTCATGTGTTAGTACCCTTTTCTTTTTCTTTTTCCTTTTATTTGGGGTGAGGAGTGGTACTGAAGAAAGCATCATATTCCCTGGACCTGAAGTTACAAATGATCTCAAGTTACCTGATATGGATGCTGGGAGCCAAATGCTAGTCCTCACAAACACCCTAACCATTAAGCCATCTTCTCCAGCCCCTAATGGTTATATCCTTAAAATGCAAAAACATACTAAAGTCAGGCCTGGCGGCTGAGGCCTGTGATCCCACCTACTGGGAAGGCTGAGGCAAAAAGATCACACATTCAAAGTGTACCTGGGCTACAGAGTGAGTTAAAATCCAGTCTTTGTCTTAAAAGCAAATTTCTAAGGGCAGGTGATACAGCTACGTAGTATAGCAAATCCCAGCAGGTTCAGATCCTAGGCTCAATCCCCAGTACCAAGTCCAAAATGCACCAAATAAATAAGAAAAATGCTAAAACTGCAGTGAGAATAAGTGGGTAAAAGACACAAATAGAAAATTCACCAAAAAGAGGTCAGAACAGAGAAGCACAAGAAAACCATCTGCCTTTAGGAATTAGTTACATTGTGAAACAAACAAACAAAATGTATTATTATTTGCTTATGAAATTTGCAGGTAGGAGAAAAATAGGAGTCATAGTTTGGATATGCATGCAGGGTTAAAAGGCAAACTGAGGCTGAAGAAATAGCTCAGTGGCCAGAACTGACTAGTAGTCTCCTGGGGTTCAGTTCCCAAAACCCACATGGCAACTCACAAGGGGCTATAACTCTAGCTCCAGGAGATCCAATATCCTCTTCTGAACTCTGGGGGCACCAAGTACATAGTGTACATACATACATACACACACACACACACATATATACATATACACACATACACATACACACATACATATACATACACACATACATATACATACACACATACATACATACACACACATGCATACATACATACACACATGCATACACACACATACATACACACATACATACATACATACACACACACATACATACATATATACATACACACATACACACATACATATACATACACACATACATACATACACACATACATACACACACATACATACATATATACATACACACATACACATACACACATACATATACATACACACATACATACATACACACACATACATACATATATACATACACACATACATACATACACACACACATACATATATACATACACACATACACACATACATACACACACACATACATACATATATACATACACACATACATACACACACACACATACACATACATACATATATACATACACACATACACACATACATATACATACACACATACATACATACATACACACATGCATACATACATACACACACACATACATATATACATATACACATACACACATACATATACATACACACATACATACATACACACATACATACATACACACACGCATACATACATGCATACATACATACACACATGCATACACACACATACATACATACAGGCAAAGCATTCATATACATAAAACAAACCAAATCTTTTTTTTAAACATTGGTAAAGTATTTTTTAAAAAATGATTTTATTGCCAGGCAGTGGTGGCACACTTCTTTAATCCCAGCCCTCAAAAGGCAGAGGCAGGCAGATCTCTGTGAGTTTGAGGCCAACCTGCTCTAGGACAGCCATGTAGAGAGACCCTGTCTCAAAATGAAAAAAGAAAGAAAGAATGCTAAAGAAGTTCTTTTGTCAGATTTAAGTGGGAATATCCAAGAAGTCATTCAGTTTGGTCAGTTGAAAAACAAAGATGTCTGGTGCTTTTATGCTTCCTAAGTGGGACATGATTCAACACCAGCTAACAAAATGGATGAACTATAGTATCTGTCATTGATGATGAAACTGTGTAGTTACTAAAACTTTCAAAGATCATTTTAAGGCACTGTTTGAACAATTCCTACAAATGCACATGAAGGCTCCTAAAGATATTTGCCCTGGAAGCTGGAGAGATGGCTCAGTAGTTAAGAGCACATGTGGTTCTTACAGAGAACCAGAGTTCAGTTCCTAGCAGCCCTGCGTGTGAGACAGCTCACGAGGACCTGTACCTCCAGCTACAATGCGCTCTCTGGCCTCTATGGGCCCTTCATCCACGTGTCACACACGTAGACACAAAAACATACAAATTTTAAATGAACAAAATTTGAGGGAAAAAAAAAGATACTCACCCTTGGAATAATGTAGGGTAGGTAAATTTCAGGACAGACAGGACATACTGAAAAACAAATACCAGATTAATGGACATTCTGAATGACACAGGATTGATAAAGCATATTGAAGACATATGAGTATGTTAAATATCTCAAGGGTTTCATTCCCCCAAAATCATGAATGGCAAAAGAATGACCTTTCCAGTTATACTGAAGAGAAGCTCAGATAAAGCAAGGTTATATTTTTGTTTTGTTCCTGTTCGCCTGTTTGTTATTAAGACAGGATCTTGTCTGTAGCCCAGGCTGGCCTAAAAGTTGCTATGCAACTCAGGCCCCCGGTAATCCTTTGGCCTTGGCCTCCTAAGTGCCAGGTATGTGCCACCACAGCCTAATTCAATTTGTATTTATGTTAATTCTTTCTATTTAAATTCTTTGTTGTGTATAATCTGTTGATACAATGTATGTGTGCACATCCGTCTGTGTGAATGAGTGTGGGTGCAGGCACAGCCATGTGTGCAGGTGTTAGTTTGCCTCTCACCTTGCTTGTGATACACTTTTGTCATCCTCCATTGCATAGGCCAGGCCAATGAGCCCAGGAGTTCCTGGACAGCCTTCTCTGCTCCCTATCTTGCCAAAGGAGTACAGACACACACTATTACAGGAGTACAGACACACACTATTACAGGAGGAAAGATACACACTATTACAGGAGCAGAGACACACACTACTACAGGAGCACAGACACACACTATTATAGGAGCACACACACACAATTACAGGAGCACAGACACAACTACTACAGGAGCAGAGACACAACTATTACAGGAGGACAGACACACACTATTACAGGAGCACAGACACACACTACTACAGGAGCAGAGACACACACTATTACAGGAGCACAGACACACTATTACAGGAACACACATACACTACTACAGGAGCACAGACACACTATTACAGGAGTACACACACACACTATTACAGGAGCACACACACACACACTATTACAGGAGCGCAGACACACACTATTACAGGAGCACACACACACACACTATTACAGGAGCGCAGACACACACTATTACAGGAGTACACACACACACACACTCACACTATTACAGAAGCACAGACACAACTATATCTGGAGCACACACACACACTATTATAGGAGCACACACACACACTACTACAGGAGCACAGACACACACTACTACAGGAGCACAGACACACACTATTACAGGAGCACAGACACACACTATTACAGGAGCACAGACACACACTATTACAGGAGCACAGACACACACTTCTACAGGAGCACACACACACACTACTACAGGAGCACAGACACACACTACTACAGGAGCACAGACACACACTATTACAGGAGCACAGACACACACTACTACAGGAGCACAGACACACACTATTACAGGAGCACAGACACACACTACTACAGGAGCACAGACACACACTATTACAGGAGCACAGACACACACTACTACAGGAGCACACACACACTATTACAGGAGCACAGACACACACTACTACAGGAGCACAGACACACACTATTACAGGAGCACAGACACACACTACTACAGGAGCACACACACACTATTACAGGAGCACAGACACACACAACTACAGGAGCACACACACACTATTACAGGAACACACATACACTATTACAGGAGCACAGACACACACACACAATTACAGGAGCACAGACACACACTAATACAGGAACACACACACACTACTACAGGAGCACAGACACACACTAATACAGGAACACACACACACTATTACAGGAGCACAGACACAACTATACCCGGAGCACACACACACACTATTACAGGAGCACACACACACACAATTACAGGAGCACACACACACACTATTACAGGAGCACAGACACACACTACTACAGGAGCACAGACACACACTACTATAGGAGAACAGACACACACTATTACAGGAGAACAGACACACACACACACACAATTACAGGAGCACAGACACACACTATTACAGGAGTACACACACACACACAATTACAGGAGCACAGACACACACTATTACAGGAGTACACACACACACTATTACAGGAGCACAGACACACACACACACACACAATTACAGGAGCACAGACACACACTATTACAGGAGTACACACACACACTATTACAGGAGCACAGACACACACACACACATACACACACAATTACAGGAGTACACACACACACTATTACAGGAGCACAGACACACACATGCACACACACACACAATTACAGGAGCACAGACATACACTACTACAGGAGCACAGACACACAATACTGCGTCAGGCTTTTAAGTGAGTGCCAGAGTCTGAATGCAGGTCCTCACACCTAAGAGGCAGCCACGCTTACCTGAGTGTCTCCCCAGCCTTTCTAGTCAGTCTTAATCAAAGTTACAGAGCTTTATAATGGGGGAACTGTATTGTGTCTTTGGAGACATCTTTTTCTATTATGAACATTTTAAGTTTATTCATTGTGTATTCATTCATTCATTCATTCTTGTCTAAAACCATTAAATAGAAAAGAACTCTGCTAATTCTCCACATTGTCTAAGAAAAAAAAAAGGCAGTTAAGCCAGGTAGGGAGGTACATGCCTTCAACCCCAGTGCTTGGGAGGCAGAGGCCGGTGCATTTCTGTGAGTTCAAGGCCAGCCTGGTCTAAGGTAGTTCCAGGACAGCCAGAATTACACTCTGAGACCTTTTTGGGGAGGGGTAGGGAAAGGAAGGGAGGGGGAGGATTGAGGATGTTCATGGAAGTACCCTCCTCTGCCTACCCAAAGTTCTCCATGAATAAGCTCCTATCACAATGCTGGATGATTTCCTTGCTGCAGTCCACGTTTATGATTTTTCCCTTAAGTACTTTCACTGACATACTCGGCGTGCCCCACACTACCTTCTCCCTTGATGCTTTTACTCTATACTGGAAGAAAGATGACGAGACCTGGGCATGTCTTGGAACACCCATAACAACCTTCATTGTGATGCCAAATGGCTACTCGATTTATTGTGTGCTTAGTTTTGGTCTACAAACGGTGGGACACCTAAGAAGGTGAAGGCCAGGCAGGGACGGGGATGCAGGTCACTGGCTGAGCACAAGCCTATCGTGAGGTTCTGGGTTCGGTCCCCTCGTACCGCCAAATCAAACAAACCTCGGAGGCTCTCACCTCACCTTGGCTAAAGAACAGTAAGGAAAGAAATCTACGGGCTGGCAAATTGCTCAGAGGTTAAAACTGCTTACTTGAGAAAGGCCAAGGTTATATTCTCTGCATCCACACTGGTTGGCTCATAGCTATCTTTAACACCTCAGACAGTTGCACTCACAGGCAATTACCTACACTGCACGCAGTGTAATTAAAATGTAATTAAAAGTAAATGTAATTAAGTAAAAAAAATGTAATTAAAAGTAAAGTAAATATTTTTTAAAATTTATGACAAATTGGATGTTAGTTCTAATAATGTCACTGAGCTATGTGTAGTGGTACTTGACTGAAATTCCAGCATTCCCATGAGGAGGCAGAAGGACGATTCCAGACCAGCCTGGATTGCATAGCAAGGCTTTGTCTTAGGGGAAAAATAGGACTGGTGAAACGGCTCATTGAGTAAAACCTGTTGATCTGAGATCTGAACTGACTCCTGCAAGATGTCCTTTGTCCTCCACATGTACCCCTCAGTAGGTAGACCCACAACCACACCACCCACGAAAGGGTGAGGGGGAGAGAAAGGGGGTTGAGGCAGGCAGGCTGGAGTTGTTGAGATCGCTCAGCAGTTAAGAGCCCTGGTTGCTCTTCCAGAGGGTCTTAACACATGGTGGCTCACAACCATCTGTAACTCCAGTCCCAGAGAAACTACTGCCTTCTGGTCTTTGCAGACACTGCACACACACGCCGCACAGACATACATACTAGGAAAACAACCATACACATGAAATAAAAAATAAATCTTAAACTCAAAGCAACTTCCCACTCTTATCAAAACATGACAGTTTCTGCCTCACCAAGATTTTAAACCACAAAAACAAACAAACGAACGAAAAACCTCGGGTATATTGGAAATGCTTGGAACGGAGATAAAGACTCAATGGTAAGGGCTTAAGGAATTCATCTTTCCACTGCTCTGAAACTTTGGATCCTGGGAAAGAAACCAATGGGCAACTGCTTGCTTTCTGTTTATTTGCATACATTTGTATTCATTTACTTGACGCAAGTACCCCACGCTAGCCTCAAACTCTTGATGTAGCTGAGGATGACCTTGAACCCCGGATCCTCCTCCTTCCACCTCCCAAGGTCTGAGAGTTTAGGTGAGTGCCGCGGATGGAACCCTGGGCTTGGTGCACGCCGCCAAGCCACGTCCCCAGCCTCCTCTAGAAGATGATCCTCCCAGTCCAAGACAAAGTTCCGGGAAGTGGACTCAGAGCGCTTCCTCTCAGAGTCCGGTTCCTCCACCTTCCATTGAGACCAGCCAGCCCCGGGCAGCTTCTGGAACGCGGACCGCATGGCTCGCAGCCCACGCGCAGTCGCGCTCGCCCGCCTGCTCACCTTGTTGGTGAGGTGAGAAGCCAGGTAACAGGTGCAAAAGGTGAGGCCGAGCAGAGACCGCCTCACGTTCATCTGTCGGCTCTCCCGGCTTCCCGGGGACACGCTGCGGAGCCCAGCCAGCCACCTCCGTCGTCGCCGCCCTGACACGAGGCTCCGCTCCACCAATCAGCGGGCCTCTCGCCCGGGCGCCCGCCTCCTTAAAGGGGCCACGCCCGCAAGGGCTCCAAGCGTTTCTGCTGGTGGGTCGTCTTCTGGGTAGCAGGACCTGGGTCCAATCTGGATGCCCGTGGTAGGAAATGGTGGAAGAGAAAGTAAGCACGTTACGGAAGATGCCATAGCCTTCCTTTATGGTTTGAAGAAAACTAGCCATAGCTATTACTGAATGACTGGATGAAAATGCTGTAGGCTTTACCGAAGCCACCACACACCCGCTTTTTACCGTAGTGTTGAGGACCATAACTCGGGTCCTCATATTTTCATAAGAGGTGCTTTCCAAATTGAGCCCAGTCTAGATCGAAATCTTCAAACAGGATGAAATGTGAAGAAGTAAATCCAATGACGTATGGATGGAGTTTTTAAAATGCCCTCACCATTTCAAAAGACTTCACAAAATATTTCCATTTTAAGGGCGCGGTGATACATGGTCTTTAGTCCCAGCACTTGGGAGACAGAGGCAGGCAGATTCTGTGAGTTCAAGGCCTGCCTGGTCCACACAGCATGTTCCAGGTTAGCCAGGGCTACACAGTGAGACCCTGTCTCGAAAAGAAAAAAAAAAGTGTGTGAAAATCTATGCAACCAAAATATTTAAATTCATTGCCAGAAAATACTGGCCTTGATAAAGTTCTGATATTCCCTCTTTGTTTTGTCTTTTCCCAAACTTTGTACACTAAAGCAATGAATGGGTTTGCCAGGTTAGCTCCTACTTAAAATTATCCAGGCTCAAGGAATACTGAAGGAGATAGGGTGGAAGGATGAGAGAGAAGGGAGAGGTGCGGTGAGATGCTGGCTTCCGGACAGGACACAGCATCTGCACTCATGAGCTCACTGCGGCTATGGTTACCAACATACAACCTGCAACATACAACCTACACAAGATCAGGTGGACACGGGGATATACACATGAAACTTCCAAGGAATAAGTAAAATGTCTTTAAAATTTGTTCATATTGTATGAGGTTTAATATCCATGATGGTATTAAAAATGTATAAAAATGTAGTACTGTCAACTTGACAGAATCTAGAATCAATTGGGAGATGGGTCTCTAGGCAGGTCTGTGGGGATTATTTTGATTACATTAACTGAAGTGTGTTGCAGAATATTTGATCACATTGTGAGCCCCAAGATTGTGGTGTTTACTGGAAAAGCCTGTTTCTAGATGTGGTGCAGCTCAGCCTTAGCACACAGGTTTAATCCCTCTGGCTGGAATACAGATACCACCTTAATTCACACCTCTAGCCCCAAACAATGAAGGTAAAGTGAGTTATAGAAGGAAGCCCCCATATTTGAAAGTGATGTCTAATTGAGGGGCAAAGTGTCGAGTCAGAGAAAGACTTGACAGAATAGGATAGGCCCAACTCTCACAAGAACAGAAAGGAAAGGGAAGTTACTTGAGGAGGCCGTACAGAGAGAGGAAAGAGGATTAGGACAGATTGCTAAAGTTAGTATGAGGCCAAGCAAAGTCAGTCAGAAGTTGAGAAAAGCCAGTTTGAATCAGTCAGCATGGAGAAGGGTTTGAGCCAGAGTAGCTGAGTTGATCAGCCAACCAGAGTTCAGAAAGAACTAGTAAAGGGTGAGCTTATTCCGCAGTAAGTCTCAGAGGCTGAAAATATTGTAGGACTAGATAAAATTGTATGGAGGCTGGAAGTTTCCAGGGATAGGTATGGGTTAACAGAAAGCAGCAAGAGAATAAAAGTTACTTTACAGAAGTGGGAGGAGCCACCCCGTGTGAAGACACCATTCTCTGGCGTTCTGGACTGTGTACGAGGAGGAGGACTGTACATTTGTAGCTGTCTGTTTCTGGCTGTGGGCATGATGTGGCCAGCAACTAACTCCATGCTCCGGTTGCCTTGGCTTCTCCACCAGGACAGGCTGGAGTCCTAAATTGTGAGCCAGAACACACCTTTCTCCTTTTACTTGTTTTTTGTCGGTGGTGGGGGATCTGGGAATCACCACTCAAACCATACAAATCCTGATCTCAGGTAAGCAAGAATAGTTTATTGACACACAATTTAAAAAAATCACTAGCACTGGAAAAAAAGAAATAATAAATACTAAACGGAAAGCCTAGAATCAATCAGGCTTCGAGTACAATCTGATCCAGACACTCAACAATAATGCCTCTGGGGAATGGGTATCACTGAGGACTAGAGCGATCGCAGGTTCATGCTTCCTTTAAATACTTCTTACTTTATTCTGCATTCCTACCGTCTCACTGGTGTGGATGCTAACGTATACAGTCACCAACTTTAGTTAGCTTGTTTATCTGTGGAACAAACTTGGAGAAAAGCAACTTAAAGATTGATTTGGGCTCAGTCCTTCCTGGCCGAGTGGGCTTGACAGAGCAGAGTACGTCTGGAAGCAGAGGGGAAACAAGGCCTGTGTTCGGAGCCTCTCCTTCCCTCCCCTTCCTTCCCAGCCCCAGCCTAGTGAGGAATGTTGCCTGTTCTCCCCTCCTTGTAGCGAATTTCTAGAAACACACATGTTACTGATCTTTCTACTTTGTGGTTCTTTTTCCTTCCACCCTTCTCCACCCCCTTCCCACTCCTTCAGCTTCTAACACTAGATAGGAGAGGGAAAAAAAAGGATAGAAAGGAAAGATGTTCATTAGACTGCCTCCTGCCGATTAGGGATGCCAAGTTTCTTGGGGTAAGTTGTTCTTCACAATCAGGATACCTAATTTCTTCTTCTGTTGTTTCTTGTTTGCCCATGACTGCTTAACAAACTGTGAGCATCAGCAACCAACCACCGACCTACCCCTGCTGGGGCCATAGCATTTATATACCCTCTGAAAAGTCCACAGAACTCCAATGCCGGGGTCCAACCTCAACACAGGATCGGAGTTCTCAACTGGAAGCAGGGATATATGGAAGGCTAATAATAAATATACACAGACTACTTTTTGGGTACAAGTTGACAGGCAATTTTTCAAGGCTTAAAGTTTCTCTTCTCTCTGATTCTCTGCTCTCTTTCTCTCTCGCTCATTCGCTCGCAGCTTGAGGCTGCACACACTCTGCATTCTCCTGCGCACGCTGCTTTTCTCCTGTGCACTTTTCTTTTCTTGCACTCTCACACTCATACACACCTCTGTGTGTTCCCCTTTCACACACACACTCTTCACACACATCTCACACACACACCACATGCACTCTCCTTTCACTCACACACACTCTTCACACACACACACCTCACATTCTCTCTTCACTCACTCTTCACTCACTCTTCACAAGCTCTTCTCATGCTCTCCGCATTCGCTCTCTCACTTGCTCTTCATATGCTCTCTACATGTTCTCTACATGTTCCCTACATGCTCTCTACATGTTCTCTATATGCTATCTACATGCTCTCCTGCCTTCTTCTTGCCCCAGTCTTTTATTGATACTCCAAAAGCAGATAAAAGAGACATTGTATAATCATTGCCAAATCAAAGTCTAAAGAATAACCACATCCCACAAAGAATCAAGAATTACAATTGTTCCCCAAAGTTTCAAGTTTCTCTATTCCCAATGCCTATAGCCAAAATAATAATAATTGCAAATTTATCATTATTTAAACTTTAACTATTATACTTCAGAGCTCAGAGCTCCGAGGCCAGCTACTTGCATTTTCTTGTAAAGTTCTAATGATAAATGACATGGGCAAAGCTACCAGGCAGTGGCCAGAGAGAATCAGGTTAACCTTTACCTCGGTAGTTCCCCTAGCTTTCCGCTTCTACACATTGAACACAATGACTCTCCTAAGAGTTCCAGTGTTTTGACTTAGTTTCACTAACATAAGATTTTACATATTCTATACTTGTTCATCGAGGAACCACTCTCAAATGTTGTATAAAACTTATTTCATAACTTTAATAGTTTTTTCTTTCTTTGGGGTCCCAATGTTTGCTCTAATTCATTTTCTAATAATTTCATCAAACTTTCTTTGTAAGTCAAGCATTAATCTGGAACTACCATTGTGCAGTTATTGCATTGTTTCTAAGATGAGAACACACAGCATGCGCCTGGGCCATTAGGACTGTGCTGTGCCCCATGCCTCAGTTCCCAATTGTTTAAGAATCATTACATCAGGGAACATCTAGTTTCACAGAATTCGCCAGAGCAGAAGGGGAAAGAAGTAAGAAAGTCAGATATAATAGAATAATTATGCACATCAAGACCAACTGAAAAACAGTCATGCGCAAGTGAAATCTCTACAGCCTTTGTCCAGGGCTAAGGTTAGGAGAAATGGGAACAACTGTTGTTACAAAGAGTTGCTGCGGGCTTCTGAGATGTCTCCATCCCGGACTACTGCAGGCAGTCCCTGTCATTGTTTGTTGTCCCCAGCACTCCAAATTTCACACAATCACAGAAACTATTCAATGCTGGCAAAATCAAACCCTTGCTAGAGCACAAAGCGAATCATAGTCAGCTGCTGTGGACAATCTGAAGCAGCCCCACATCCCACATCTGGGATTAAAACAAAACATATTCTTATAATATTTCTGTGTTTTTCGAATAAACCAGAATTCCAAAATTGACATTACACACACTTTTCCCACTTTCAGTACTGTTTGCATTTTAAAAGGCCTATGTGTAATTCTGACACACACACACACACACACACACACACGTAAACAATCAAGGGTCCTTCAGATAGCTCAGCATGTAAAGGTACTTGCCACCAAGCCTGGCCTACATACACATGAGTCTCATGGCACTTGTGAGTGCCTCACCACAATAAACAAATAAACAAATAAATGAATGTATAAAATTTTGGTCTTTTTAGATTTATTTGTTTTATTCATATGAGTATGTTGCTGTCTTCAGACACACCAGAAGAGAGCATCAGACCCTATGACTGAATAGTCACCATGTGGTTACTGGGAACTGAACTCAGGATCAGTTAGTGCTCTTAACCACTGAGCCATTTCTCTAGCCCCCATTTTTTTTTTAAAACCTGTTAAATCAACAACTAAAAAGCCAGAGTCCAGCAGGGCGGTGGTGGCGCAGGCCTTTAATCCTGGCACTCAGGAGGCAGAGGCAGGTTGATCTCTGAGTTCGAGGCCAGCCTGGTCTACAGAATGAGTTCCAGGACAGCCAGGGCTACACAGAGAAACCCTGTTTGGGTGAGAGGGGGATGATGAAAACAGTTCCAGGACCACTCTGTCCTCATTCACCTTGTTCTGGGTGCTTCGGGGCTGGAAACAGTGTGCCAAGCTGAGGGCATGACAGTTAAAGTATTTAGCACACCAGAACAGACACAGGAAATATTTATTAAAGAAAATACTGCAGGGCTGGACAGATGATGGTTCAGCAGTTGAAGCACTCCCTATGCAAGCATGAGGTCTGGATTCCAGATCTCCAGAAACCCATGTAAATGCCAGGTGGGCATGGTGGCACACTGTAATTCCAGCTGTGGAACGTAAGAGACAGAGGACTCCCTGGTGACTGACAGGAAACTTCAATACAACTGACCAGACCACAAAAGCCCCAGAGATAATGTGTGTTTTCCCAAAGAAGGATGTTAAACACAACAAGTAAGCTAAGCTTTCTTAGGGCAGAATTTCTTATCTGGAATCTCTCACTCAGGTACCTCACAAAACCACCTCATAACTTCATTTGCAAAAGGAAACTCTCTATAAGAGAAATAAGTAAACCGGCTTGGATATGTTTGTTACTTAGTTTTTAAACACTGCTAAAAATTTCAAACTTTGCCTAATTTTTAAACCTTGTGGGAGATTACAGGTTTTGAGCAACATAACTTAAGAACTCACAGGATCATACATTCATTCATATATTTATACATACATACATACATACATACATTGTAAAGGTACCTAACAGCAACTGTCTTTCAAAAGCAAAACAGATTTTTTCTCTCTTTTTTTAATTAGATATTTACTTTATTTACATTTCAAATGGTATCCCCTTTCCAAGTTACCCCTCTGAAAACCCCTTATCCCATCCCCGCTCCCTGTACTCATCCCCACCCACCCCACCCCCGTACAAAACAGATTTAAATTCATTTCAGCATTAAAAACCAAAGAGCCTTATTTATGTTTTCTTCGGAGACCAAAGAATGTACTGATTCCAAGTTCTGACACTGGAAATGTGTTGAATGTTTTCTCTCAGCTGAGCACTACTGGGCTCTTCAGCAGAGATGGAGCAAAACCTGCAGTGAAACCCTTTAATGTCATCTTCGTTCCATAGCAAAACAGGCAGGACCCCATTCAAGGGCTCCCTGTTAAATCTTACAGGTCTAAATGCCATCGTTGGTACACCATACCTGTGGGGGAGCTGAGGAAAGCTTGACTGAATGTGTAAAGATGTGTGTAGTTGACATGGGCACATCTACGTCAAGGACTGAAGGTCCAGGACCCATGGGCGTGGCAGTGCCTTCCCTGTAAGGGTCAGGCTTGGAACTGGTAAATGGTAAACCCTTCCTGGGGTCCAAGTAAAACTGTTTTCAAACAATTGATGCAGATATGCAAAAGCTAGCGGCTGGAGCTCTCTCCGACCAGATGGCTGCAACTGGAGACTGCTCCAGCACAAAGGCCTGATGCCCACACTGCACCATGCACAGTCACATGAGCTGCTGCATAGTAGGGGCACTCCACCAGAGATGGCATAACCTACCTGATGCCAGCTTTTCTGGACATTGTGTCTGCATGTCCGTTTTTTCTTTATTCCCCGGGCACCACAGTCAGGCTTTCAAGCCCAACTGGTATAGTAAGCAACGCATACCCGCTCTATTCAGATTTGAAAATATAGGGTTATTTATTTAAGCCAGGGTCTCACTATGTAGCCTCCACTGCCCGAAACTTGATATGTAGACTGGCCTGGTCTCCAACTCAGAGGTTCATCTATCTGCCTCTGCCTCTGGAGCTTTGGGATCTAAGGTGTGTGCCAGCTCACTTGGCCAAAGGCTGTACATATTGTAAGTGTCTGCCTGACATTTTAGGAGTATGTAGTTGGCAACATCAAGCAAACACCTTAACTACTGAAACAGAGGCATTTGGTTAGCCTACAAACCTGTGCTAAATGGGAACTCCATCTACGATGAATCAAATCTCCTTGTCTATTTCCGTGCCTCAAGTAAGTCTGAGTGTTCTGTAAGAGGATTCACTTGTCACTGATGTCTGGAGCAGAGAATGGGGGTAGGAGGAGTGTTCTTCACTCTTCAACATAGCTCTCAAGCCATCCTTTTTTTTTTTAAATATTTATTATTTATTTTATGTATGTGAGTCCACTGTAGTTTTAGACACACCAGAAGAGGGCATCAGATCCCATTACAGATGGTTGTGAGCCACCATGTGGTTGCTGGGAATTGAATTCAGGACCTCCGGAAGAGCAGTCAGTGCTCTTAACCACTGAGCCATCTCTCCAGCCCTCAAGCCAGCCTTAAAGTTAGTCCCTGACCACTGAGATCTCGAAGCTCCATGACTTTGCCACCTACAGTCTCAAGGATACAGCCTGAATGTCTTCTGAAGACTGTGACAGCTGGCCACTGCACATCTTCCAACCTACTCCCAGTACTGTCATCGTGCTCAGTGATTCAAGATCCATCTGGATCCCTTATTCAATGTCCTGATACTTTGTCCTGGTTCTTATAAGCATTCCGGCCTCCATCTTTCTTCCACTTCCCTGTGGTTTCCTTTTATTCGAGAATACACTGCATTTGCTTATCTCTAAAACTCTTTTAAGCAATATACTACCAACATCTGTACCCCAACCCAAAACTAAAATCTTGGAAATAAGAGAAAGATCAGAGTTGGAATACATAGTCACCTGACAGAAACCTGTTAAAGTACCTAAGACTTGAAATTAGACAGATGGCAACGCATTAAAAAACAAACAAACAACAACAACAAAAACGTGTGAAGGCAAGTCTCCGAACCTCTCCCTGTCAGGTTAGCCTTACCCACTGCGATTACCCATCAGACAGCTATCGGAAATATCCTTCTGGTATGCAAACTAGAAGCATTACACTCTGCTTTTAATGGCGTCTCAGCTCTTGCTATTTCTTTTTTTGTCATTAACAACCAGCTTTGAGGTTTGTTTTTGTTGTTGCTGTTTAATCTTAGCTCTTGTGATTTGAATCTTTTCCAAATTGGGTTATTTTATTCTATGTGCCTGTTTCATTTTCAGGTACGGATAGAATCTTCTCCTCAGCATCATTTTTGAGATTAAAACCCTGACTAGTGCTTGGATATAGTGATGTATAACGACGCTTATGCTTCTCCAGCCACTTTATGAATTTTCCAAAAAAATTGAGCATCACAAATTTTATTGTGCAGTCTTATTTTTCTGCCCAGTATTATACCACATATTCAGTAGTTTTTCTCATTCCACACCTGCCCTCAAATGACATTAGCAACAATGGCAAACTGTATCAGTTTCCCCTCTTTAAACCCGTCAGTTCCGCCCCCCCGCCCCTCGAATCTGTTCTGGTTTCGAATTAGCCCGGGAAATAATGATCAGAGACAGCCTGGTTTGAGCATTCGGAGGCCACACTGGTTGGATTAATTAGATTCGGTGACTGGGAGGAAGGAACCGGAAGGCGGTGCCTGCACAGGGAATACCAGCTGAGAGAAAGCCAAACAAACCCAGCCCTGCTGTGCCAAGAAACCGGTCAACACCAACCCTTGCCAGGAGACCTTTGAACCAGAGACCGGAAGTGCAGCCCTCCCGGGCTACGGACAGCCAATCAGAAGTGAGATACCTAGGGTAGAAGGCGGAAAAGAAGCGGTCCAGTTCCGGCCGCGGCCGCCGCCGCCGCCGCCATCTGTCACCTCACCTCCGGCACCGGCCGCGGGTTGCCCGTGCCCCGCCCGTGTCCTCGGCGGAGCCCACTCTCCCTCTTGTCACCTTTCGGCTCCGTTCTCGTCTCGCCTGCCTTCTTCCCCGAATGGATCTGGTGGGAGTGTCTTCACCTGAGTCCGGGCCCGCAGCAGCTTGAGGACCCAGTAAGGTGAGCAATGGTCACCAAATGCTGGTCTCCGAAGCCAGCCAAGAGGGTCAGCCCAACCCCGAGAAGGCTTAGACAGAAAGTTGCTTTAGGAAACGGCCGCTTACAGACGAGCGCGGTTATCCCAGTTCCGTAATGTCTTGTTTTTGAAATGTTAAAGATAAAATTCTAGGTGCACCTTCCCCGCTACAGCTAATTATATACCAAAATGGGCAGTAATACTGTAAAAATGGTTATGGATTTCGAACGCAGACTACGATTCTTTTCTGTTCACGTCTGATTTTTAAGCCTCCTTTTTCTCGTGTTATTCTGGTTAGGATGAAATGACCGGTAACACTTGGCTGAGGGCAGTAGTTCTTCCTTTGGAGTTTGTATTCCTCAGGTTTAAGGTCGTGAAGGGGATACAGCCTTCCAAAACCTCGTAATAGTTTTTTGCATGCTGACACAGAATATTTTGTTTCATTTATTAATTCAGTTGTTAATCTTAACGGACCCTGCCTTTTTTTTTTTTTAATCCCAGAAAAAGAGATAATTAACTGTTGAGTTTTGGATTTCGTGGGGGTTGGTGTGGAAGGGTTGGTTTTTCGAGGCAGGGTTTCTTTGTGTAGCCCTGACTGTCCTGAAACTTACTCTGTACATAAGTCTGGCCTCTAACTCAGAGATCCACCAGCCTCTGCCGGGACTAAAGACAATCACCACCACTGCCAGGCTCAACCGTGCAGTTTTTTAAAAGTTGGTTTTATAAGTTTACGAACCTGTAGGAAGAGTCAAATGTTGTACTACGGTAAATTATGGTTATACCTTCATGTCATAACGTGGATAAACATTTATGTAGTAGACAGACTGCCAAAACCAGCTTCACATAACCGTTTCCTTCTCTAAGCATGGAAAAGCACCGTGAGGGCCTGGGGAGGAGGAGATGCAGAGGCCCTGGGAAGAGGGCTGTTTTACACTAATCACTAGTTCAGGGTTTGATAGAAGGGAGCTTACTCTTCTTTTTATTTGTTGTATATTTTTTGATTGAAGTATATTGGGAAAATCCATCCCACAGATCGATCGGTCTATCTATCTGTCTGTCTGTCTGTCTATCTGTATATATTAGTTACAGCAAATGTAACTGAAGATGGACCCCGTAGAGTGAAATGCAATAGAGTTAGCATGAGTGTGCAGTTACACGTTCAGCCAGCCCACAGGATGATGATGTCATCAGATCTGATGTAAACTCTGGAATGCCCTATTATACTTGAGAGAATAAAAGTTACAAAGAAAAAGCGTGTCTTAGTAATGCTGAAAAATTGTTGACTTCACAGTTCACCTGATGGGGTCCCAGTGACCTGCTCTCCCAGGGTACAAGTGACAGAATGCCACACTGCTATTACAGGCCGTAGCCCAAGACAGCGGGGGACTGTCAAACCAGAGCAGAAGTTGGGAAGTTTCCAGCTCCGACAGGGAGTTGTAGAAGTGAATCCACGGAAGTGTTACAGACACCAAAGAGTCTGAGAAACTCAAAACCAAAAGGAGGGTTAGGAGACCTGACAAATCTAATGTGGCGTCCTAGATGTGATTCTATATCAGAAAAAGGCATTAGGGGGAAGCTAAGAAAATATTAATAAAGTATGGACTTTAGTTTTAGCATATCGCCGGGCATGGTAGTGTGTGCCTATAGTTCCAAGGCTGAATGCAAGAAAGTCAGGAGTTCAAAGCCAGGCAGGGCTACCTGGTGAGAGCCTGGTCTCAAACACTGTCAGTATTTAATGGCGCATACCTGTAATCCCAGCACTGCAGAGGCTGAGGTAGGAGAACTGAAGCCAGGTGGGAGGTGAAGTTTCAAGACCATTGTTGGCCCTATACTCTGTCTCCAAAACAAGTTATATTAATATAATGTGTGACTCTAGTACACGGTGTTGACCCTTAGGGAATACCCAGAACATTTTGTTCCAGAAATGTTTGACTCATTCATTGACTCATTGACAATGTGTCCTGGGTTATTTGGTTAGAAAAATCATCTTCCTGTGAGTTGTGATCTTCTTAGACTTGTTTTAAGTAGAGGACTGAACTTTTGTTACTGTGTGCCTCTTTTGTATTTGTCATTTTTCATTTTACCTGAGTCTGTCCCCATAGATATCATCAGTAAAAACTGTTCTATATTGTGGGATGAGCAGCTAGGAGCAGATACGTCATTTGGAACCAAAGGAAAGAAGGCTGATTCTCCTTCAGCCTGCACTAGCCAGAGACTGATGAATGTGGCCATGGTCAAGAACCTTGAGGAGCAGAGTTCAGTGGTGGACTTCACCAGATTAGGTGATGGGACCATCTCAGGGTTATGGATTTAGGAAGGTGGCCGTGGGTCTCTCAGATACAGTGTTAGTTAGGTTTGTATAGCTGGACCCAAAATACTTGAGAGAACCATTTAAAGGGTGAAAGATTCTGGCTTACAGTTTCAGAGCGTTCAGAGTGGTCACTTGGCTGTGTTTTTGGGCCCGTAGTGAGGCCGCATGTCATGGAAGTCAGAGGATCTGGAAGGAAGCAGAACAGAACCCTTATGGTCTAGTTGACTCTGGAAAACCCCCCCAGACACACCCAAAGGGGTGATTAGAATCTAGGCATTTCTTAATCTGATTATATTGACAGCCACGATTGACCTCAGATGCACTCAGGAAGGATTGGGTGTTGTTTCTCAGACGAACTTGATGTTATGTGTAAATATATTCATGAACAGAACTGTAAGTCAGAGTCACTGATGGGGTAGGAGTCCGAGATTTCCCATTGCCTTGGGTTTACTGCCACTTAAGTTTCTTATTATTGTGTACATGTATGATGTTGGGGTGGTGCACATGTGCCACGGTTTGCATGTAAGGATCAGAAGACAACTTTGTGCACTTGGTTCTCTCCTTCCAGCTTTCCATGGGTTCTGGGGATTGAACTTAGGTTGTCATTCTTGCTCCACAAGTGCCTTATCAGCTGAGCCATCTCACAGCTGCCAGCAGGATGAGCATTTGTGGAGTGTTCCTTTCCCCAAAGCTGTCCCTCCTAGAGCCCAGGAGAATTTTGTGGAAGGCTTTTACGAGCTACTTTTAAATGTTTCAATTTGATTTTAAACTGTGGGAGCCTGAAATTGTGACTTACCTAACTCAGGAAGTTGCCTCTGTGGGAGGTGGCCCTGTTGAGCTGGTTGGCAGAGATAGGGAAGTATAGCTGTAGAGGGTGAGGTTCCATAGGACGTGGTCACTGTGAGTGGGCAGTTCCATGGGCTGTTTATATCTGTGGTCTGTGTTTTTGGACTTATCTTTGGGGAATAGAGAAACTGCTATTTCAAAGGAACAAAATTCCTGCCTGATATTGTTGGCTCTTCTGAGGACTGTGTCAGCTAATAGTTTATAGTTAATGTCTTTAGAAGCTGGTGATGACTGTAGACCCTGAGCCTCAGAAATAGGCCGGCAAAGTGGAGGAAGGGACTTGAGCAATTTGAGATGCTGAAAGGCACCAGACTCCTACAGCTTCAGACTACGTTTGCTTACATGTATCATGCAGTGATTGCGTGAATGTTTCTGTGTCTGAGACGCATCCTAAGGATGAGAGTGCTCATGCTGACCTGACTGGTGATAAACCTAGTGCTGATTCTGCACTAATGGAGCTTTCCGTTGTCCCCACTGCTAAGCCTTTAAAATGGAAGCAATGTGGCCAGATGTCACAGCTCACGCCCTTGATCCCAGCACGGGAGAGGCAGAGCCTGGTCCACATAGTTTCAAGACAACCAGAACTACAAAACAGAGACCTAATTCGAATGAGGACCCGAGAGATGGCTCCTCATCCAAGTGAAGGGTTTTATTATAGATCTGAGGGAAAGTACAGCTTGAGGCATCTGGAAAGGTTCACACTGGACTTGGCCATGGTTGGGGAGAAGAGAGAGAAGCAAGAGAAGGGAGAGGCAAGCAGATCAAGAGAAGAACCACAGACCGAGAGACCAAGAAAGCTCATAGCCAGAATGGTTGGATTGTATAGGAATCATAAGCTGGGGGAAGGGAAGCACAGCCATTGGGCTGAAGAGGTAGAATGGGGGGCGGGGCTGAGAAGTGCTGGGAGGAGCCACAGGTACTGAGTGAGACTTATCTGGGTTTCTTTGAGAGCTGACAAGACCAACCAACCAATAAAGAGATAGTGTAGCTACTCAGTTGTGTCTTGATTTAAATGACTTAAATACAGGAAATATTAAAGTGTTTTCGGTTGGGCTGGGAATGTAGCTCATGCTTTGCCTGGAATGGCAGTTACCTAGAATGGACCTTAGATTCAGTCTCCACCACTGCAAAACAAGAGGGGGCAGGAGGCTGCTACTTACCTTATTGATTGATATTTGTGGTGAGCATTGTGACTGAGAGAATACAGTCATCTGCTTTCAGAGCTTGGACTTTGGAATTGATCACACCAAGAACTTCTTTTAATTAATTTATTTATTAATTAAGTTCACATGCATGTATGTTTATATGAGGGTGTTGCATCCCCTAGAAATGGAATTACAGACAACTGTGACCTCCCATGTGAATGTGGGGATTGAACCTTTGGAAGAGCATCCAGTTACCCTTAATCGCTGAGCCATCTCTCCAGCCCTCCAGACCAAGCATTTCTAGGTTAAAGAGCAGAAGGCCAAAGAAAGCCATGTTCTGCACATTACAGAGACCGTCAGTCAACTTTTAAGACGTCTCTGTTCTGTCTAGGTGGGGCCTTCCCTGAGGATGGACCAACTCTACAATGGCTGCTGTAGGTGTGTGTGCAAGGGGCCATGTGCACCTCTTCTGTCTTGCTTTGGTTCCCTTAGGCATGAAATACTGTTGATCACCCTCAGGTTCCATCCCGGCAGCCTCTACGGTCAGTGCTGACCCTCCCCACGGTGTTCTGGAACCCTAGCGTGGGTGGTTCCCCGTCCAGTTGTCTCAGAGGCTCATGTACCTTTGCTGTCTCACCTTGGTTAAATAGTCTTGTGGCTAATACAGATGTTGATGTTTGCTAATTCCGTAGTGAGCACTCATTAAGGAGTGAGCTCAGACAGTGAAAGTTAACGCAATGTTTAACTAGGGAAATCTACATTTTATAAAAGCTCTGGGGCTGGAGAGATGGTTCAGTGGTTAAGAGCACTGACTGCTCTTCCAGAGGTTCTGAGTTCAAATCCCAGCAACCACATGGTGGCTCACAACCATCTGTAATGAGATTGGATGCCCTCTTCTGGTGTGTCTGAAGACAGCTACAGTGTACTCACATAATAAATAAATAATCTTTAAAAAAAAAAGCTCTGTATTATGGAAGATGGAATCAATATAAGGAGTAAATGATGAATTGGATGTTCTAGGGAAGTGTGAAATAATATAGAATCTGTGTTTCAGGAGAGCTGAGACAGTGACGTCACTAAGGGAGGCCAATGCTGAAGAAGAATCTCGGGAACATTACTCTTGTAATCAGATTCTGAAGTGGGCAATACGTATTTTGTGGCTTCTTCTTGGTTCTATTTTATCATATACTCAGACATCTTAAGGAGGTCTTACGCTTTTATAAGGAGCCATGTCCTTATACTTAGATTGGAATCAGGCATAACTCTTGAGTGGGATTAGGATTGTATTAGTTGGTAAGATTAATTTCTTCTTCCTTTCTGAGACATCCTTGCTTTGTAGGGCAGACTGGCCTCAAACCCACAGCAATGCTCTTCCTTCGGCTTCCTAAGCACTGGAATCACAGGAGTGAATCATATGGCTGGTGATACAGTCTGTCCCCATAAGAAAATCCTTTAGGGAAGCTAAGTCACAAGCAGAAAGGTTAGATGCGAAATGGATTGGAACAAAGGGAGTTAGTTGTACCGAACTCCTTGCCTCCTGGGTGATGCTGTGCAATAGCCTGGTACTTTATCGACCTGAGAACACACCTACCAAAAGGCCAAGTGCTTGTCTCATTTTACATTTACCTTCAATAGGATTTGCATTGGGAGGTGGTCACATGGCTCAGTGGGTAAAGGCATCTGTTGACAAGCCTGGCAGTCTGCTTTCTGTCCAATCCCTGGGACTCACATGGTAGAAGGAAAGATGCAACTCCCACGAGGTGTCCATTGACCTAACTTGCGCTGTGGTGCTTGCACATAAAGTAAACAAATGAAAATGCAATTGACAAAAAAAGGTGCTTTCTTTTGAAGTGAATTTTGTAAACAGTGAATCACTCATTTTGATAGTTTAATTCTCAAAAGATAACCTCGTTTTCAACTATGTAGTTACTATTATGTTTTTCTCTTTTGTTTAAACAGTGCCCATGGGCTACCCCTCAAAACACAGAATCCTGTTCCCTGACCGAGGTCATGAGTGAGGAGTTGGCTAAAGAGCTGCAGTTGGAAGAAGAAGCGGCTGCTTTCCCTGAAGTTGTGTACGTGACACGCGCAGCACTTGCTGTAACACAGCTTTAGAGTCTGACTGGGGACTGTTGTTATATATGAATGAGAGCGCACACTCCGCAGTGCAAAAGAAAGCACGCTGTACTGAATTCATCCTGATGCTCAGTACAGGGCCAATAGCCCCTAAAATTTTGGACACTCAAAAAAGCACTCAGAAATTTTCAGGTTTTAGAGTATTTCAGATTACAGTTTTTCAGATCAAGAATACTTAGACATTAGTCACTTCAGACTTTGGGTCTGAAAACTTCAAAACATAAGTACTTTTGGTCCCAAGCAATTCAGATAAGAGATTCTGAGTTTGTATTATCTTAGACAGAGCACTGTTTCTCTGGTATTAATGCAGGAGTTGAGCTACTGAGGTATTGTTTTCTAGTGTTTGTTGTCTGTTTCTTCATTAGTTTTCTTTCTACTTTGGTTAGATTATAGACAACAAGCATTCTGGATTTCCGTATGGATTTCCTGACAGACCCTGTAGGTCTCTCTCCCAGCTCTCAATCCTAGCTGCAGCTCTCAGAGTTGGCTGTGGGTTTGAAGCTGGCTGGACAGAAGATGGTAAATGTGTTGGTAGATCCTTGCCGCTTCTTCAGTAGGATTAGCATTTCAAAGATGCTTTCTTCTCTCACAGTCAGTAGCTGTTTGCACAGTACATCAGATCAACTTATATCACCTTATTTTGAACAGTGTTGCTGAAGGACCATTTATTTCTGGAGAAAACATTGACACTTCCAGTGACCTCATGCTGGCTCAGATGCTGCAGATGGAATTTGACAGAGAATACGATGCACAGCTTAGGCGTGAAGAAAAGAAGTTCAATGGTGATAGCAAAGGTACCAGACCTCACGTGACATTTCTACTGGGTGGTAGGGAATGCCTGTGTACACTACTAAATAAACCGTCAACCATTTTTACCTTTTAAGTTTCCATTTCATTTGAAAACTATCGGAAAGTTCATCCTTTTGAGGACAGTGACAGCTCTGAAGACGAGGTTGACTGGCAGGACACTCGAGACGATCCCTACAGACCAGGTGCTTCTTGTTTCTAGGGCACAGTTGGGAAGGGTAGAGTATGGAGGAGTAGTTCCTCCATTGAACTTGTCAGATTCATGTTTATATCTGGATCTCATTTGATAACTCACTCTCTTAGATTCAAGTGTCTTTCTAGTGTCTTGCTGAATGCAAGACTTTACTACTTGCTGTTCTTATATCCTTGGCTTTTCTTAATTGCCTTTAGCAAAGCCAGTTCCCACCCCCAAAAAGGGTTTTATTGGAAAAGGAAAAGACATCACCACCAAGCATGATGAAGTAGTATGTGGAAGAAAGAACACGGCAAGAATGGAAAATGTAAGTTATAGATAAATACACTTTAAAAACAGCATTCCAGTCCAGGTATGGTGCCATGCCTTTAATCCCAGTATTGGGAGGCAGAGGCATGTGGTGTACGTAGTGAGTTACAGGCCAGCCAGAGATACATAGTGAACACAAAAACACAAAACACTAAAACAAGCCTGCAGCACTCTGGACATAGTACAGGACGTTTCTAAAGCTTTATTGTCTCTTATTTATTTCAAATGGTCTCACACCATAGCTCAGGCTGGCCTCAAACTCATTCTTCTTTTTGTGCCCCTCTGTACTGTGGCCCCACCTCAGGCTGCAGAGATAGTCTAGATGAGTACACAAGTCCCAGACCCAGTGTGAAGTGAGAGCAAGGTGCTGTGGGTGAACCCCACGTGACTGCCAAGCCCAGTGTGCAAAAGAGAGCACACAGTCTATGGGGTAAACATATGATGATAGTTTCAAAACTAATTTGACTTACAAGATTCTAAAATTAAGAAAAAAAAGCTGAGCATGTGTGGCATATGCCTAAAATCCAGCACTTGGGAGGTAGAGGAAGGAGGATCAGAAATTAATCATCATCCTTGGCCTCATAAGTGATTTCAGGGCTAGCCTGGGTACATTAGACCGTGTCTTAAGAAAGAAAGAAAGGAAGGAAGAAAGAAAGAAAGAAAGAGTGAATTCTTAGTTCTAGTATATTTTTTTTGAAAGATTTATTTATTCTATGTATATGAGTACACTGTCACTGTCTTCAAACACACCCTAAAAGGGCACCAGATCCCATTACAGATGGTTGTGAGCCGCCGTGCGGTTGGCTGGGGACTGAACTTAGGACCTCTGGAAGAGCAGTCAGTGCTCCTAATTGCCGAGCCATCTCTCCAGCCACTAGTACATTATTTTTTACAAAATAGCGTTTTTACAGGACATAGCAATGGGGACAGGAAAAGAAAAGAAATGCTTGCACTTGTTCTTCCAGAGGACCCAAGTGTGACTCCCAGCACCCACATCAGGTGGTTCACAGCCATCTGATACTCGAGCTCAGGAGATCTGACCCCGGCCTCCATGACGGCTCACTTGTGCTCGTGCACCGGTGCCCGCATACAGTTAGGAATAGATCCTGTGCTCGTGCACCGGTGCCCGCATACAGTGAGGAATAGATCCTGTGCTCGTGCACCGGTGCCCGCATACAGTGAGGAATAGATCCTGTGCTCGTGCACCGGTGCCCGCATACAGTGAGGAATAGATCCTGTGCTCGTGCACCGGTGCCCGCATACAGTGAGGAGTAGATCCTGTGCTCGTGCACCGGTGCCCGCATACAGTGAGGAGTAGATCCTGTGCTCGTGCACCGGTGCCCGCATACAGTGAGGAGTAGATCCTGTGCTCGTGCACCGGTGCCCGCATACAGTGAGGAGTAGATCCTGTGCTCGTGCACCGGTGCCCGCATACAGTGAGGAGTAGATCCTGTGCTCGTGCACCGGTGCCCGCATACAGTGAGGAGTAGATCCTGTGCTCGTGCACCGGTGCCCGCATACAGTGAGGAGTAGATCCTGTGCTCGTGCACCGGTGCCCGCATACAGTGAGGAGTAGATCCTGTGCTCGTGCACCGGTGCCCGCATACAGTGAGGAATAGATCCTGTGCTCGTGCACCGGTGCCCGCATACAGTGAGGAGTAGATCCTGTGCTCGTGCACCGGTGCCGCATACAGTGAGGAGTAGATCCTGTGCTCGTGCACCGGTGCCGCATACAGTGAGGAGTAGATCCTGTGCTCGTGCACCGGTGCCCGCATACAGTGAGGAGTAGATCCTGTGCTCGTGCACCGGTGCCCGCATACAGTGAGGAGTAGATCCTGTGCTCGTGCACCGGTGCCCGCATACAGTGAGGAATAGATCCTGTGCTCGTGCACCGGTGCCCGCATACAGTGAGGAGTAGATCCTGTGCTCGTGCACCGGTGCCCGCATACAGTGAGGAGTAGATCCTGTGCTCGTGCACCGGTGCCCGCATACAGTGAGGAGTAGATCCTGTGCTCGTGCACCGGTGCCCGCATACAGTGAGGAGTAGATCCTGTGCTCGTGCACCGGTGCCCGCATACAGTGAGGAATAGATCCTGTGCTCGTGCACCGGTGCCCGCATACAGTGAGGAATAGATCCTGTGCTCGTGCACCGGTGCCCGCATACAGTGAGGAATAGATCCTGTGCTCGTGCACCGGTGCCCGCATACAGTGAGGAATAGATCCTGTGCTCGTGCACCGGTGCCCGCATACAGTGAGGAATAGATCCTGTGCTCGTGCACCGGTGCCCGCATACAGTGAGGAATAGATCCTGTGCTCGTGCACCGGTGCCCGCATACAGTGAGGAATAGATCCTGTGCTCGTGCACCGGTGCCCGCATACAGTTAGGAATAGATCTTACAGCCAATAAGCCCTGGGTAGTGGCGAGATGGCTCAGCAGTTTATAGTGCTTGCTGCTCCTCTCCCGCAGAGGACCTGGACTTGTTTCCCAGCACCCACATGGTGGCTCACAATCGTCCTTGACGCTAGTTCCAGAGGATGTGATACTCTTTTGGGTTCCATGGGCACAGGCATGCATATGGTTCATTCATAGAGGCAAAACACTCACACATACAAAGTTAAAAAAAAAATTCAAGTTTGTGTGTGTGAGAGAAGACAGACAAACAGCTGTTCAGGTACCTGTGGAGGCCTGAGGAGGAGGGTGTTGGATCCCCTGGCACTGAGTCAAAGGTTACTCTGAATCTGTTTACATGAGTGCTAGGAACCAACTCAGGTTCTCTGAAAGAACAAGTGTTCCTAACTGGGAAGCCATTTCTCCAGTCCCAAATAAATCTTTTTTAAAAGTATTTTCTTTCATAAATACTGTGGTCTAGTAAATATCTCACTGGGTGTGGTTGTGCTGTATTCTGACTGGAGACACTTGGTATGACTCTGGAACAGTGCTGTTCAGCAGAACTTAGTGATAGGGAAGACCACCTTTCCCCGTCTTCTGACACGGTAATCAGCTCAATTTAGATACCCACCGGGTGCCTAGGAGCTACCTAAGTGGACTGTAACCACCACAGAGGTGTACAGTCTACTGTAGCGACTGAGTTCAAAAATAATTTATGAAATTGTATTTTTAGAGTAGGCTTTATAACATTGTGTTCTTTGGCATAAAAATAAGGTACAAAGCTAATGCTGAGAGACATTCCCTTTAGATATGGTGAAGTGTTTCTCTGAATAGGATATGCCCTCCTTTGGGTGCAGTTTCCTTGCAATGCTCCCATGGGCCTGTAGGTTGTTTCTGCATGAGGTCGTCTGTTGAGTAGGAAACCTGCTGCAAGACTAACTTCTCACTTTGTTTCCAGTGTCTCCGTGTGAAAACATTTAACTCCTGACTTTTCTGTCTTTGTCAGTTTGCACCTGGCTTTCAGGTAGGGGACGGAATTGGAATGGATTTAAAACTATCCAACCACGTTTTTAATGCTTTAAAACAACATGCCTACTCAGAAGAGCGTCGAAGTGCCCGTCTCCATGAGAAGAAGGAACATTCTACCGCTGTAAGCATTCTTAGCACATCCCCCACTTTGGTTGAAAAAATTCATATTATAAACAGTGTTTGAGGGAAAAAGAACAAAACAAAACTTGATGATTTCCCCCACCCCTTTCCCTGAAATTGGCTTTCCAAATCAGTGCTACTCAAGTGATATCACTTTTTGGCATTTTCTGATTTAACATTCAGTTAATCAGTTATTGAAGACACATACTACGGAGTTTTCAATTTCTAGAAGCAGTGCTGCCAGGCTTGCAGGATTTGGTGTAGAAGGTGAAGCCCCTCATGTGAAAGTGGTACCCAGGTCAGCACCCATAGCTCAGCCGTGGTACCCAGGTCAGCACCTATAGCTCAGCTGTGGTACCCAGGTGAGCACCCGTAGCTCAGCCGTGGTCCCCAGGTCAGCACCCGTAGCTCAGCCGTGGTACCCAGGTCATCACCCGTAGCTCAGCCATGGTACCTAGGACAGCGCCCGTAGCTCAGCCGTGGTACCCAGGACAGCACCCGTAGCTCAGCCGTGGTACCCAGGACAGCACCCGTAGCTCAGCCGTGGTACCCAGGACAGCACCCAGGACAGCACCCGTAGCTCAGCCGTGGTAGCCAGGACAGCACCCGTAGCTCAGCCGTGGTACCCAGGACAGCACCCGTAGCTCAGCCGTGGTACCCAGGACAGCGCCCGTAGCTCAGCCGTGGTACCCAGGACAGCGCCCGTAGCTCAGCCGTGGTACCCAGGTCAGCGCCCGTAGGTCAGCCGTGGTACCCAGGTCAGCGCCCGTAGCTCAGCCTCCATCATCTACAGCTGGCTCATCTGCTGCTGCACCCAGGAGCCGGATGCAGTGGCCCGGGCGGCAGCCACGGTAGCTGGTGCTGTGGCTGTTAGACACTGGGCCAGGGGTCATCAGGCTTCAGTGGAGGTAGAAATTTTGAGCCTTCAAACCCTGACATAACCTACCAGGACCCTTAAGGAACCTAACTGGATTAGCAGAAGCAGTTGGTGACCCTTGATTTCATGAGATTGAACAAGTTTTAACATGTCCAGAACCTGTATGAGATTAACTCCTGGTAGTGTTTTAGTAAAGTGACCCGTCTGCCTGCCAGGAACTAGTCTAGTCCAGGAGTTCAAATGGAGCTCGGGTGGCTCATGCCTATAATCCCAGCACATTAGAGTTTGAGACTAACATAGCAGTATTGCCCTTAGTTTGAGGGTAGCCTGGGCTTCACAGTGATTTCCTGGCCAGCCTGGACTAGTGATATCTTTAAAAAAAAAAAAAAGTAAAATATTGCGTTAGTTGCCCTCTGGCCTAATGCAGTTGAAGAAATGTTTGAAAATGACATGAAAGTATAATGTGTAAACTGAATTACACCTCACAGTTTTTTTAGTAATAATCTTACTGCTTCAGAATGCCATGTCCATACAAAAGTGCACTGAGATGACAGGATTTGCCGCAGAGCAAGTGTTTATATGGCCTCCTTAAGCCATCTGAATGATGGTATTTGTGAATTAATTAGAATAAAGGTTTTTTTTTCCAAAAAAGTTTCTTTTTTAATGACAGTAATTTAGAACATACACTGTGCATTTAGTTGAGTGCTCCAAATGTTTAAAGATCTATTTTGCTTCATATTTATGGGCATTTCATTTGTCTGTGTACCATGTGGGTGCCTAGTACCCTTGGGTTCCCTGGAACTGGAGTTACAGCAGTTGTGAACTGATGTGTGGGTGCTGGGAATTGAACTCAGGTCCATTGGAAGGGCAGCCAGTGCTCTTAATTGCCCACACATCTCTCCAGCCCAGATATTCTAGACTTAAAAAAAAAAAGTTTTTGCCTATTACACTGACACTTGTAACTTAATACTCTCTGGTGTTTTACATTAATGAAGATAATATCTATTTTGAAAGTAACAAAATTAACGTGAACTTACTAAAAACTTAAAAAGTTGTAAGAGGACCAGAGAGCTGGTTCAGTGCAATGTAAAGAACATGTTTTGTTCTTGCAGAGGCTCAGAGTTCTATTACCAGCACCCACATTAGGCGGCTCAAACTGCCTTCGAACATCCACATGGACACATAAATAAAAAGAATAACATTTAAAAAAAAGCTGTAAGACTACCAAGTTATTTAAACTTGGTTAAAGTTGGTAAAATAAGATTTTGATTAAGCCAGTGTTTGGATTTTGATTTGTTTTAACTTTCAGTTTCTTTTTAAGAGCATAATGTGGAAGTTATAGCCAAAGAGTCTCATTTCAAGGCTCAGTAGTAGGGACCCACATAGGGTACTTAGGGAAAGATGTCACAAGGCAGAAGAGAGACCTGGGTCCCCAGTGGAGGGTACTTAGCTAGGTAAAGAAGATGTTGCAGGGCAATTAAGAAAGGTCAGAGGTTAGGGAAGGGGAGGGACTTTGTATACATTAAATCTAGAGATTTACCATCTGTAACCTCCTGCCTGGCATCCCACTTGTACCACTTACCACCTGCATTCACTGTCCCAGTCCATATAGGCTGTAAGCTTGGCTTATGTCCCACCCACAGTCCTGGCAACAGTGTGGGGAGGAGCACATTGGTGCCATAGGAGACAGCAGATAAAGTGACCCCCACTCCTCTAGTGCCTTCTCATGCTCTGTCGCTGCAGGGGAGCTGTGGCCATGCTTCCTGTCCAGTTTTCTCCTCTGGGGCTAATCGTTTATCTTGGGACAAAATTGGGGGAATGTTCCAAAGGATAGGAGTCCTGAACACTGTATCTGTGGCCTCTGAGACTGGAACCATGTGGGGTGCCACCCGGAGCCGTCATAGTCTCTGAACCTCGTCTGCTTTAGAGTCCTACCTGGGAGGACGGGGAAGAGCAGATGAGTATAAGCATAGGGTGCAGGTCTCAAGGTTTTGCTTTCCTTGAAGAGATTCCTTTCCAGACCCACATCATCTTCCGTAAAGTGGGGAGCCAGAGCTAGGAAGCCAAAAGTGCTGTGAGAAGGACGGTGAAGCCCTCGGTCAGAACAGGTGCTCGTCAGGAAGCTAGTTTTCCCAGTACATCAGAGCCTCCCACTCTGCTCACGTATCGAGGCTCACGAGACTGAAGGAGAACGGGCTGATTTCCCCGAGGTCAGTGTGGAGGAGCACAGCAGATGAGCAGTCATCTGCAGACACTTCAGAGCAGACTGTGGTGGGCCCGAGTCCCTTACAGTCTGTGCCTGTGTCCACACTCAGACACTGTGTCACACCTACACTGTGTGCTGCCATCTTAGGATTGCCCTTCCGTGGCTCTCCTTACCTTCCATCATGGGTACTATGGCTCTGCTGTCAGCACTTGAAGTCCTTTGGGCTATCCCTCAAGAAACTATGACCCTTGAGGTTGTCTGCCACAGAAACAGTGACTCTATGGCCCAGACTCGCGACTGTTACCAAACCCATCTCTTTAGTCTCATAACACTGGAGCTGATTTCCAGGGGCCCTCGAGGAAAGAAGTATACCATTGTGATCATGCTCTTATAAGAGCCTGCTTTGCATATGCATTTAAAGAAAGTCTTTCATGTTGACCATTTTCACTTATAGAACTTTATCTCTTACAGGAAAAAGCAGTTGATCCTAAGACTCGCTTACTTATGTATAAAATGGTCAACTCTGGAATGTTGGAGACAATCACTGGCTGTATTAGTACAGGAAAGGAATCTGTTGTCTTTCATGCATATGGAGGGAGGTAAATGAAAAAAACAAAAACAAAAACACAACAGTACCATGGTGTGAAAACACCTTTCTCCACAGGACTGATGGATTTGCAAATAATCAAACTTAATGCTATAGAGCAAGTAGAGTCCTTTAGAAATCATTACCGTAGAAAGGTTAGACATTGTACTCAAGCATTCAAATGCCTATTAATCAAGTCTTTGCCTTTAGTTTTCATTAATTATTTCTCTTTACACACACCCGTAATGTACACGCGTATCGGATTGGATTGTTAAGTTCTAAAGAAGAGGATGGAAGACGGGGCTGGGCCTGGGGATGAGACTCCGTGGTGGAGCACATGCTTAGCACACGTCAGGCCCTGGGTCCAATCCCAGCACAAAACCAAAACAACCCAAAAAGGAGGTGTGTGGGGGAGGGGCTTGCCTATTTCAACCTCTGATCTGAAACAGAATACTCACTATGGGATTTTTTTTGTGGAGATCAATTAGATCATATTTTGTAATTGTGGGTATTAATCTTTGTAAACATTCATTTCTTCCTTGAAATAAGACATATATGACTTAATGTGCAAATTATTGTACAAAAGATTGGCCATGACTGACACTTTACAAGGAGCGTTAGTCTTCATCTGACTTACAGGATTTTTTTTCCCATAAGTAACAATTTTGAGTCCAATCTTTCAGAAGTTTGTATATGTGTGTTATTTATCTGACACAGTGATCTTCTCCCCAGTTAACAAACCTTAAGGACTTTTAGGTAATACTAGACCTTTCTGAATTCTAGGTGGTCCCGTTCCTTCTTTCAACTTACATGTGTGCGAGTGTGTGCATACATGTGGCCAGAGTTTGTGAGTGTCCTACATGGGTACTGGGAACAAATTCCAGTCCTCTAAAGTGGGAGCACAGCAAGTGCTCTTAACCTCTGAGCGTGTCTCCATCCCTGACCATGCTACTTTAAATGACATGGGAACTTGTAGGGAGAGCCTTGAATTTAGGTGTACTTTTACAGGCATGCCCTGAAGCTCAGTTCCTAATGAATCAATCTCTGTAGACACACTGTATGCCTTGGTTTTCCTTCTTTTTTTTTTTTATCTTTTTACAGATAAGTTCAAACTTTATTTAAAACTACATCTTAAAGTTAACACACCAAATGTCACAATGAGGTGTGTGTGGGGGGTCAAGATCATAAGAAAAAAAGAAAAAAGAAAAAGAAAAATCCCACAGCATGTCAAGGTTTGAATCTGTTCAGGATTCAGATTCTAATGTTTTAAACTGCCATGGGCTGAAATTAGCACATCCATCAAATATGCAGTGTCAAACTAATTCACATTTTATACAGATCAAAACAAATGTTTATTTAGTGTTTTTTTTAATGTGCTGACTATATAAGAGAGTTAGATGAGTCTTTGAAGACTTCATATACTCTGGGCTCCCACTGTTTCAGGTTCTTTCAGTATCTGAGAATTTCCAGCTAATTCTTCAGTCTGCATTTCACATATTTCACCAGATAAATGGTTTTTCTGTTCTTCTATCATTTTCTTCCTCAGCTCTTCCTCTGAATAGACTGTTTGAGGGGCAGATCCCCTACTTTCACAAAGTCTTCTTCATCAGACTTTTGACTTGCGTTACCAGATTCTGCTTTCTAGTCATTCACTAACACTGGAGATTCAGTATCAGGACTTCCAGCCAGAGAGCTTTTGGGGGGGGGGGGAGCTGTTTTCCCTGAGCAGATTTAACTTCTTTGACTCTAGACGCCAAGGTTTCACTTGCAGTCAAGGGTATTGGCCCAGGATCAGGCTGTTTAGATGAATCAGTAGTAGTAAGTGAGTCCTTATGGGTAGCACTAGTTAAATGTTGCTCATTTTCCAAGATATTGAGATAACAAGGTTTCACAGGAGAGCTGTCTTGATCATTCTTATTAGTTGTTTCTTGTTAAATAGTGGAAGGCTTCACTGAATGGAGAGCTAGCTAGTGTAGCAAATACTAGCTTGGGGTTTCATGGCTTTTCCCTCTGATTTTTTTTTTTTTTAAATTAACAGTATATTTTCTTGGGGCTGGAGAGTTGGCTCAGGGTAAAGTGCTTGTTGTGCAAGTGTGAGGACTGGAGTCTCCTGTGCTCCTATAGCAGGATGGAGCTGGAGACAGCAGAGGCCCCAGAAGCTTACAGGTCAGCCCCAAGGTGGAAGGCAAGGACCAACGCCCTTGGTTGTCTACTGACCCTCACTCACACCAGGACGTACATAAAAGGAAAAGTACATATGGCCTTGGATGTCACCACAACAGTCAGTCAGACTCTTTCAGAACAGGAGGAGTTCACTGCAGCAAGAACACTAATGAACACAGAAAAGGCATGCAGTTAATTACACAAGGGAAGACCACAGTTAGGGTAGGACGAGACATGAGCGAGGTCGTTGCCAGACACATTCAGGGTAGACATCGTGAGCAAGTCAGTCAGACCACAACTTACCTTTTTTTTTTTTTTTTGGTTTTTCGAGCCGGTTTCTCTGTGTAGCCCTGGCTGTCCTGGAACTCACTCTGTAGACCAGGCTGTCCTCGAACTCAGAAATCTGTCTGCCTCTCCTCCCAAGTGCTGGGATTAAAGGCGTTTGCCACCACTGCCCGGCCTCAACTTTCTTTTCTAAAGTAAGCAAAAAACCCAATGTTGACAGCCAAATGCTAATTCAAGAAGTACATAGCTCATTATCTGTAGTTGCTTATCCACACAGGTATTTCTGTATGTGTATTAGTCAGATGATTGTTGTTGTTGTTATTATTATTCCTTTTTTTTAAATTGGTTTTCGAGACAGGGTTTCTCAGTGTAACCAGCCCTGGCTGTCCTGGATTTGCTTTGTAGACTAAGCTGGCCTTAAGCTCACAGAGATCTGCCTACCTTTGAGTGTCTGGATTAAAGGCGTGGGTCACCACTCTTGGCTTAGTCAGAGTTCTTTAAAAGAACAGAAATGATAGAGTTACATACACATACATATATATTTTAAAGGGGAATGATTTATTAGAGTGGCTCACAAACTGGTCTGATAGTTCAACAATGGATGCCTCCTGATAGAAAGGCCAAGAATCTGATAAGTTATTCAGTCCAGGAGACTGGGTGTCCCTGGAACCCCTGGGAATTCCTAGGGAGCTGCTGGTCTTCAGTCTGCATTGGCATCATGAAGAAGTAGGTTCTCACACCAGTGAGGGATACCTCAGCAGCAGGATAGATGATCTTGCCAGCTAGAGTGAGGGCAAGTAGGCCTTCCTTGTCCTTTTATGTGGGCTGTTACCAGGAAGTCTGACCCAGATTTAGGGTAGATCTTCATACATAAAATGATCTGATCAAGAATAACCCCTCAGCCAGGTGGTGCCTTTAGTCTCAGCACTTGGGAGGCAGAGGCAGAAAGATCTCTGTGAGTTTGAGCCAGGGCTACATTGTGAGACCCTGTCCTGAAAAAAAAAAAGAGTAGAGGAAGAAGAGGAGGAAGAGGAAAAGGATGGAGCAGTGGGGGGGGGGGGGAATTATTCCTCATGGCATGCCAGCTGCTGGGTTTCAGCGGATTACAAATACAGTGACATTAGCAACCAAGATCAGTCATCACTCTAGAAAGATGGCGCTGTGACAGGGTTTGCCCCTGGGGGTGGGGGTGGGGTGGGGTGGGGCTGCCTCAGGTGGAGAGTCAAAGCTTCAACTCTGTCAATAATTTTATTAGACAAGCTCAATTTTGTGCCAGTCAACAAATTTATGCTTTTACCTGGCAGTAAATGTTAGAGATATAGGGAATAGCATGATATAAGCACAGTTAGTGTGGTTAAGGGCCTTAATTAAGTTGGCATAGGAATCCAGACAGGATGCACATAGGTAGTTGCAGCTTCCTGTGAGTTAACAGTAAGACCCTGTACTAGGGAGAGGAGGAGCTGGGTATGTTGGTGCACGCCATCATTTCAGCACTCAGAGTGGAGGCAAAGGGCACCAGATTTCGAGTTCACCCTTAGCTACACAGTAAGTGCGGGACAAGCCTAGGCTATCTGAGTCCCTGTCTTAAAAATAAAGCCCAGAAAATTATCAGAGGGATATGTGATTTGCCTAAGGTACATGGACATGTTTTGCTAGGAGAATATTGAGATGAATTTTTTAAATTGGACTCTGTATCTGATTTTTTTGGAAAATAGGGTTTCATTTACTCTGTGGGTAAACTGTACAATGACAGGAAGCTCATCTCATGTCAGCCTAGTCTGTCTATAACATATTTAGTTAGGGTTTTGGGGACATTTCTTTGTAAAGCCTCTAATCTCTTCCTGAAAACTACCTCCTCCACTTGCCAGTGTTTAAGCAGATGGAATCTGCTTAAACACTGTGCTCCAGTTCCTGTTCTGACACCGTCCCCATCACCGCCTCCTGCAAGGTTAGTAATAACAGACAACACCTGATGTGGCTGTACAAGGTCTCCACGGGGCAGTGTTGTGGTTTGGATCAGTAGAGAAGGGAAGTCTGGGGAAGTGACGGGAAGGACTCACCCAGTGTTCAGGGAAGATCAGGCTTGACAGACTAGAGGGAGGAGCCTAGGAAGTAGGAGGAGCTAGGACAGGAAGGATTGCGAACCTGGAAGGAGTCTGCTGTTTAAAAACATTGGGAACCAAAGGTGGGATTTTTATTTTCAAAAGATGACTTGGTCTGCTAGAAGGAAAATGAATGATAGTAATAAAGAAAAAGAAAAAAGTCTTGGCTGTGGACGGAGCTCAGTACTTACACAGCATGGAGAGTCCTGGGTTTAGTCCCTAGTACAATGGAAAAGTCTTCATGGCAGTGTAAATGAGCTATTGTGTTGTTTTAGTCTCAGTGGCAGTGAAGTAAATAGGAAGCTGTGATTAGAAAGTATAACCAGAAGTCTGTTGATGGCTTGGACACAGGGAACATTTAACCAGCATAGCCAGGTGAGAGCCTGGGGGAAACACACCTAGGAAGCTACCATTATTCTTGGCATGGAAAGTTGACAACCCCTGCTAGACATCCAAGGAAGCCAATTATGGGTTGAATAAAGGGGCCTGATGTTGTAGGAGCAGGTATGGAAAGGTAAGTGCTCTCCATAGGTAGAGGACATGAAAGCCTTAGATCTCACATGCCCCACAAAGGAAAGGGGTTCCATACAGCCTGCTAAAGGACTCTGAACTTCTGAGGCTGAGTGTAGTTGAGTCTGTCCTCTGGAAGCACTTCTTTCTCTTTCAGCTTAGCGTGCCTGCAGGTGTAGAAGCAAATGCTGCTGTAGTTCCATCCACCTTCTACTCTTCCCTGTTATCGCTGGGATTCAAACCTTGAGTCATCCCTGCCTCTGCCTCCCTTGCTCTTCCTACTCTAACATGCTGGTCATGTGATAAGCTCATGATAACTGCTGCCTCTGGAGAGATGTCCCAGCTCTTTTCAGCCTGTCACTCATCTCCACCTTTAATCCCCTCTCTCTAGCCAGGACTTAACTGTAGTGTTCCCTCGGATAGGGCCCAGGTCTCTGGTGAGTATCACTCAAGTCCTCCCCTTTGGCGGCCCTGGTTCTAGTGCCGCTCACCTTGTACATGCTGGTGGGCTCTTTCTAATGTCCATCTGTGCTCTGCTCTGCCGTCTGCTGCCTCTTCCTGCTCACAGGGCGTACTTCCAAGGTCATAGTAGTTTGTTTTAAGAAGTATGTTTTTCTCTTGTTTGTCAAGCTTGATTCTATAGTCATGAAACTGTACTTGTATTAAAGGAAACAAAACCAACTAGGAGCAGTAGTGTGTGTCTATAGTTCCACATCCTGGGGAGCTAAGGCAGGAGAATCATTTGGGTCTAGGAATTCCAGGCCATCCTAGGAAACATATTAGAACCCCCTAAAACCTAACATTTTATTAAGATACAATACTTGAAGGTATTAAGTAAGAAAGACAAAACAGTGGCACCTTGAAACAAAGTAGGTGTACTTGGGTGGGATAGAGTCCTACCATGCGCAGGCAACCTATATTGACTTAGTTCTTCTTATTCCCTTTAGCCTGGAGGATGAAAAGGAAGATGGTAAAGTTATACCAACAGAATGTGCCATCAAGGTATTTAAAACAACCCTTAATGAGTTTAAGAATCGTGACAAATACATTAAAGATGATTTCAGGTTTAAAGATCGCTTCAGTAAACTAAATCCACGTAAGATCATCCGCATGTGGGCAGAGAAAGAAATGCACAATCTTACAAGGTAAAGAAAATGGCCTTGCTGCAGGTGACCTTGGGAATTGCCCTTTGTACCAGGACTGCTAGCCAGGCCAAGATCCATGCTCTCTTTTAAGCTGCTTTACAGAAATAGCAAAAGGCTTTGACTTTCTAGTGCTTCATGAGGCTTTTTGTCAGAAAACATTTCCATGTTTTGAACTAGAATTCCTACTTTGTAAATGAAAAGCCATTTTCCTTCTTCATTGACATTTAAGGAAACTTAGGCACCATCTGCCTAGACATCCTATCACATGTGAAAGTTCTATGTTAAATGGTTTTCTGGAGAATCACAGTGCATGTAGGGTACCTGCCACACCTGTTCGAGCCTTCCCATGATGCCACTGCACCGTCGAGTGTCCCTACCAGGGGCTGTGTCTTATATTTTTTTTGTTGTTGTTGTTGCACATTTCCTGTATAGAACATAATACCAGCTCAGTGAAAGCCCTAGTTAGATGTTTTTGAATGAATACATGTTTTCTCCTTCTGATCTTTATATTCTTACTTTTTCCTATACAGAATGCAGAAGGCTGGAATTCCTTGTCCAACAGTTGTACTGCTTAAGAAGCACATTTTAGTTATGTCTTTCATTGGCCATGATCAAGTTCCAGCACCTAAATTAAAAGAAGTAAAGCTTAGTATTGAAGAAATGAAAGAAGCCTACTGTCAGACTCTCCGTGTAAGTTGTACCCGTTGTGAGCAGTGTGCTATTGTCCCTGCTGTGTGGGGGCTGTGGCACTCAAGCCCAGCTGTTCACAAGAGTCTATCTTAGTCATAATGATAACCTTTTAAAAATCTTGGAATATACCTTTTGAAGGTGGCGTAAAAGGATAAACAGAATCTTGTAAAGTGTTGTTGACATTGAAGTGTCTTTAAACCAGACATGGTGATACATACCTGTGTTCTTGAGAAGGCAGAAACAGGAGGATAGCCACAAGTTTGAGTCAGCCTTGTCTACATATTAAGTTTCAGTCAAGTAGACTATATAGTAAGACACTGTCTCAAAGGGAGGTGAGAAGGTAGAGTTGACTTAGTGATTAAAAAAGATCACTTAACTGTTCTTGTTCCCAGCACCCATTCATCTGCTCCATATCCACCTATAGAGAGGATCTGATGCACATACAGTATGTGCAGGAACCCACTCACATACAGAGTAAAAATAAATAATCTTTTAAAAAATTAAATCTGCATGTCTATAAACCTACAACCTAGGCAGCTAAAGCTGAAGGATCTCAAGTTCAAGGCCAGCTTGAACTCCTTAGTGAAACCCTATCCCAACGGTTTTGTATGTTAAATGATTTTAGACAACCGAGGAGATTCATGGAGCAAGGGCAGGCTTCATTCTTACACTGCCGACTTAAAATATGAAAACACTTTTCACTGAACTTGAGTCAGGGTTAGCAGATGACATCCTTCTGTGTCTGAGTCCTTAGAAGAAAAAGGAGGGCCTGAGTCAGAGGAAGCAGATTGGCATCCTTATGGCAGGAAAATTGAACACTGGAGTGACGCAGTCTCCAAGTCAGATGCCTGGACTGGAAAGCCCGTGTCAGGAGTGTCGGGGGTGATAGCTGAATTAAATTTGAGGCCTGCTGCTTAAGGAAACGCCTCTAGTGCTGTCATTGTTCCTCTGCAGTGTTTCCAGTGAACACTGGAGAGGCTCGTGTGCATGGTACACAGTGTGAATGGAGCCTTTGCGTCATGCAGCAGCTCATGTGAATATAAAAATACTCTCCAAGTCATTTGCTAAGATATCATCAAGGGGCCTGGCTTCAGGGGTGCAGATATCCACAGCCTTGGTTTCATCACAGTGCTTCTGGGCTCAGATGCAAACAGGAAATGTAGGGGCAGGGAGTGGGCTTAAAGCTAGTATGCTTCTGTGCAAGCCCAAGGCTGAGTTTGCCCTCCTACTATCCCTCTAAAAGCCTGGTGTTGTGGTGTGTGTCTGCAGTCCCAGCCCTGGGGAGAAAACAGGAGGATCCCAGGGCCTTGTTGGCCAGCTAGTCTAGCTGAATCTGTGAGCTCCAGGTTTATAGGGAGAGAGAGAGAGACCTTGTCTCAAGAACTGAGGTGGAGAGCAGTAGAGGAAGATACTAGGCATGGGCTTCTGGCTTCCACATGCATGCATATGTACACCCCACATGTATACAATCATGATCACATACACATACAAAAAAGGATACAGTTAGAGAAGTAAACCACCTTCCACTGCCAAGAAAAAAGCAGTGAAAACGAGAAACCCTTTTCTGGCTGCTTTGGGCAACTGAGGAAGAGACAAAGTAGTCAACTTTTGTTGTTTGGTTTTTTAAGGGGGAGCAAAAAAAAATGGTTTCAGGGGATGGGAGGGAATAAAATATGGAGAGTAAAAAAAAATTAATAAAATTTTTAAAAAATGGTTTCAAGTATAAGTTTAGGGGTTATCGCTATGTTGAATGTGTGACACTCCTTAATTTAAAAAGGCTGTTAGCCACATGTCCCAGACAGTGGGAATCCCAGTACTTGGGAGTTTAAGGCAGAAAGTTTATGAGTTCAAGACCAGCCTACACTACACACTAAGACACTGGCTTGCAAACAAGAACATCTCTATTCCTGTTCCACCATCACTGGCAGGAAGTATTTCTCACGTGGACTTGTATTTGCTCCATGGAGGTCTTAGTGAGAGACACTTACCTTTTCAGAGAGAAGTGGCTGGCCGTGGTCCCTGGTTAGGCAGCAGATGCACTCAGAATCTGACCCATGGCTGATTTTGTTGTCCCAGCAAGAAGGCTGAATGTCACACACTAATTCTCTGGCAGTGCCCTGCTATCCCTCATCCTCTTAAGCAACACGAATGGCAACGAGGAGGAAGGAAGGGTTGGGTAAGGCTGGGACTCAGTTATAGAGTCCTTGGGTCCAGTTCATTACCATGACAATTAAGAAAGGAAACACGTTTTTAACTTGGTTTTCTGGAAAGTGTTTATTTAGGTGTTTATTTTAATCAGTAACTTAATTGATTTAGTAGTGGTAAATTCAATTGTGCATTCATTCCCTAAATGTTCCCTTCCTTTCTCACAGTTGATGCAGCAATTATATAATGAGTGTACCCTTGTGCACGCGGACCTCAGCGAGTATAACATGTTGTGGCACGCTGGAAAGGTCAGTGGCACATTTAGTTAATATTCAGGTTACGTCTCCTGATGTAAGTTATTGAGTGTAAACACATTAGTCTGTGCTTTCCGTTTGCTAGGTCTGGTTGATTGATGTCAGTCAGTCGGTAGAACCAACCCATCCTCACGGCCTGGAGTTCCTATTCCGTGACTGTAGGAATGTTTCGCAGGTAGGTGTGCAAAGCAATGTCTTTTAAAGGACCTAACAAGTTCATATCTTTTCCTCACTCCAAAGAGAACCATATTTGTAGAAATTTAAGGGAGGGATACCTAGCTACCTTAAAGATAAGGAGATAAAGGAGACATTTTCAGAATTCATTCATGGACTCTTGAGTCTGTGACTCACATGGCCTGTTTCTAAGAGACTGTACTTTTGGTTTGGCTCCTGCTGTTTACACGGCGAGTCGGCTTAATGCATAAACCAAGGGTGGAACGTGGCGAGCCGCTGCTTCCTACCACATTGCTCTGTGAAGGATGAGCAGAGCCTGGTCTCACTTCCCATTTCTAAGGGAAAGGACTTGCTAGCAGCAGAACCAAGTGAGAGTAACTTCAAACTGCAGATAGCCTGTGGGCTGCTTAAAATAATTCATGGGCTTTAGTGAATATAGCATCTCTCCGTACAGTGCCATGCCAAAGTAATTGTACACAGGGCACCATGTTTATAAGTGAAGAAGAGATGCCAGGAAGCAGAGCAGGTACTGAAGATGGACAATATCAAGGTGAACGTGGGCCTGTTAACTGAAAACTGCAAAATGATGAGGGAGTTTCCTGGTGCCTTGTGCATGCTGGTCTGTGAGAACTTTGCTGTGTCTCTGACCATTTGCGCACCATTGCTAGTTCTTCCAGAAAGGAGGAGTAAAGGAAGCCCTTAATGAACGGGAGCTGTTCAATGCTGTTTCTGGCCTGAACATCTCAGCAGACAGTGAAGCTGATTTCTTAGCCGAGGTGAGTGGTGCACAGCTCTTGTCTTGTTGCTGCTGCTGGGGATCTGCCCGGAGCGCAGGTCTCACCTTACACCCTCCAAATCGCCTGACTGGTCTTCTCCGCATTTTAGGGCAGCAGGTCTACATGGTGTGTTCCATGGCAGGGGTCTAAAAAGAAAGGATGGGTAACAACACATTCCCAGCTTAGTTTATTTCTCCAGTCTGAAGAACGAGGAGGTTGACCAAGGAGCACTCTGGGTGATGTAAAAACAGGAACTCAAGGAACCCACCTGCCCTTAGCCATAGGCAGAAAGCAAACAAACAGAGATATTCCTTCATTCTAGTATTGAGCTACGGAAACAAAGACAGAAAGCCAGATTCCTTCAGAGAGCTCTTGATACCTTAGGATTGGACAAAAGCTAAAATGTAGATGCAACCGCTAGCTGTGGTGGCACATGGTTAATCCCAGAGACTGTCAGAACTTTGTGAGCTTGAGGCCAGCCTGATCTACATAGAGAGCTGCAGGCCATCCAGGGCTACGTTGACAGAGGATGTCTTTTTAAAAAGACATTTTACCCACAATGCAGAGAGTAGTTAAGAGTCCATTCTGAAATTCTCATGTGAACCTTGAGTTTGGCCAAGCTCTGGGGGAGCCTACGAGCAGGCAGGAAGTGCACAGAGCTGTAGCTCAGTCAGATGGGGTCCACACTGTCCAGTGGGAGCTTTATGGAGCACATCACGAAACTGATCAGATTCTAGTTCCTGGCTTCATATAGATACTCAGTATTGGCCTTGGTAATATAATCAGGTGAAAAGCAAACAGGTATATGTGCACACATGTCATGTGCAGACAGGGCGGGGAGAGGGAGGTGAGAGAGGGAGAGTCTAATTCAAGGCCAGCATCATTAGTAATCGCCAGGGGTTAGAGAGGAAAAATGCTACATAAAAAGCCAAAATTTGATAAATGGATTCCATGGTTGGTTCTGTAGATAGAAGCTTTGGAGAAAATGAATGAAGATCATGTTCAGAAGAATGGAAGGAAAGCAGCCTCGTTTCTGAAAGATGATGGCAGTCCACCTGTGCTGTGTGTGGAATAGTACAGCAGTGGCAGCCAGCTGCCATAGCCAGCGAGTGTGGGTGACCTGACAACACCAAGGCAGAAGTGGACAGTGCTGCTTCTGTGCGTCTCACTTGTGACCCACGTGCAGATGTGTGCAATTTTTAACTCGGCACTGAAAGAATAAAATGTCACTACCTCTCATCTTACAAAAAGGATAATATAATTCTTTAACAGGTACAGATGTGTAGCCACAGGAGTCTGGATTTTATACAACTCATGATCTGAAATGTCTAGATGAGGATTTTCACATAGGCAGTGTTTCCACATGTGGGAGGTGGGGACTGAGGTGTTTGCAGGGGAGGCCCGATGACTGCACTGCGCTCCATTCCACTCTCCTCCTGCTTTCCCCTGCGTCTTTGCGTGGATGCTGCCGTTTTAAATTAGCCCCTCTCAGCTGTTTGACTGTCAGCCCGGAGACCGCAGTGGGTGTCAGAAATGGGCGTGTGGCTTCAGTGGGTGGTGGAAATAGACATAAGCAGTGGTACATCATGGATGTGTGGAGTTCTACATTTCCACCTCATGGCCAGGAAAGATGACAGGTTTCTTTCTGAAAGATAAATATAGAAGGATTTCTTAACTATATTTTAAAACTTAACTTTCAGGTTTTCTTCATTTAGGTTAAATGGTTGGGATGTAACTCATCTACATTTATAATGAAAATACAAAGTATCTGGAAGGGCAGAATGTAAGAATCGTATCTGATAAGTTTTAAGAAGGCAATGAAACATTTCAGTTTACATTTCCTAAAAATTGTTCACATACTGATTACTAATCATTTGGAGAGAACAAAGTAACTAGAGCTGTTAAATAATCCTGAACAACTCAAGTAATGAGTTAACCAACTAACTCAGCTGCCTGGCCTCTTTGCCAGTCTTCACACGAGCTGGACTCTGCTTGAGAAGGTGAGCATTGTTCTGGAGACCAGTGGTTGCTTGCTCTCACCTCATTGCCCCAGTTCCGGGAGTCACATTGGATCCACTAAACAGCTTAACTTTCTGTCTGGTTATAAAGAGTAAATGTAATTTATATTTGAAAGATTTTAACATTATTTTAAATTGCCAAATATGTTCTTTCTAGACTATTTATTTTTGTTTCTGTTATACTGCTTTTAATTGCATTTTAGAGGAGTGTGAATTTAGGTGACTCATCCCACTTCTGAGATGTTTGCTACTCCACAAAAAGATTTAAATGATGACTAATTATTGGCTGGACACAAATTCCAGAAAACTCAATTTGAAACAATCATTTAAAACTTTGTTTTCTTCCTTGACACATTCTTTCTCAAACCATTGCTTGGAGTGTGCTATGAACTTGCCTTTCAAAAAATTAAAAACAAAGAGATCATTTTAGAATTGGTTTATTGTGTGGTTAATTCTTACTCCTTATTTTAATGTCCTGGCACTGAGACACCCTTTCTATAGTGAAGTAAGCAGTGCAGTTTTAAACACACACACACACACACACACACACACACACACACACACAATTTTTGTTCTGAGTTTTACAAGTTTTTTTTCCTCTTGTGAGGTCAGGACATTTTTCACATAGCTGGATGTTGTAGGAGATACTAGTTTGATAAGTAATCCAGTAAAGTGTGTATATGTATGTAATAGGAGTATTTTGTCTAATTTTAACGGACTGTGGATATATATAGCTATAAAAATAAGTTACCAGGCTGGAGAGGTGGCTCAGTGGTTAAGATCACTCCAGAGTTCCTGAGTTCAATTTCCCCAACAACCACATGGTGGCTCACAGCCATCTGTAATGAGATCCGATGCTCTCTTCTGGTGTCTGAAGACAGCTGCAGTGTATTCTCATAAAATAAATAAATCTTTAAAAGAAAAAGTTACCAACACAAGGGTGATTGGAGAGAATTTGTTTCAATAAGATAATTCATTGCTAGTTTCCTTGATATAAAGAATCAGATTCTAGTACTTAGGAGGTAGAGACAGACAGATCTCTATGAGTTTGAGGCCAGCCTAGTATATATAATGAATTCCAGGCCAGCCAAGGGTATGTAGACTGTCTCCAAAACAACTGTAACAACAATAACAAAACAAAAAACTCTTAAAACTCTGGATTGTGCTTACACCTTTAATCCTGGCAGAGGCATGGAATGAGGCAGGAGGATTGCTACAAGTTTGAGATCAGCCTTAGACTCTGCCTAAGAAAACAAAATGGATGGACAAAGCAGACTGCAGTTGGACAGCTGAGGAGATGTTAAGTAAGGCTGACTCCCTTAGAAGACAGAGGCTGTAGTAGTTTGGATGTGAACCCCCGCCCACATCCCAGGCTCATAGTTGAGTGCTTGGTCCCTGATTAATGGGACTGTTTGGGAAGGACTAGGAGGTGTGGCCTTGTTGGAGAAGGCTTTGCAGACTGGCCATCAGAAGGGAATCCTGTCTGCACATTGAAGTCCTAAGCCTTGCTAACACTTGAGAAATACAGAAGATGTCATTCATCTGATTATATTTTCAAGCCTTAGTTTGTTTATATATATATATATATATTTTTTTTTTTTTTCCCCCTTACTGGATTCTTTTTTTTTTTTTTTTTTTCGAGACAGGGTTTCTCTGTGTAGCCCTGGCTGTCCTGGAACTCACTTTGTAGACCAGACTGGCCTCGAACTCAGAAATCCTCCTGCCTCTGCCTCCCAAGTGCTGGGATTAAAGGCGTGCGCCACCTGGCCTTTCTACTGGATTCTTGTAGGACCTACATTAAAATTTACTAAGTATTCAAGATTTGGGGCTGGTGAGATGGCTCATGACCTGAGTTTGATCTCTGGGGTTCACACGGTAGAATGAAAAACGACGTTCATGAGAAGCAAACTGGCCAGATGGATTAGTCATCCAAAGGCTGACTGGAACTGGAGAGTCTGCTTTCAACATGGTCTCATTTATCTATGGGAGAGAAAGTTTCACCCACCGTTTGGCCCACAGTCTGGGAAGGATTTGGTGGTGGGGCCTCGGAGGAGGTATGTCACTGTGTGTTGGCTTTTAAGTTCCCAAAGCCTACACCAGGCCCAGGTGTCTGCTGTCCATGCGTCTAGATGTAAAGCTCTCCAGCATCATGCCTCTGCTTCCTGCCATGACGATCATGGACTAATCCTCTGAAACTAAGCAAGCTCCCAATTAAATGGTTCCTGTTCTGAGTTGCCTAGGACATGGTCTCTATACAGTAATAGAACAGTAACTACGACATCAGTGAGGAAAGGAGACTAGGCAAGAGGTTAATCATGACCATATGACTAGGAAGAGAAAGGTTAGTTCAACAAGGCTGATTTCAGGAAGGGTTCATCTCCCTCTTAGGAAGGTTACAAGTGTCTCTTGCAGCTGTTGCTAAACAGCTTTCTCAGAACACCAGGACAGGGTGGCATATTTGAGAGGTGGGCATGGTTTGCACCCTTGCATTTGACTGCTGGATCAGCTGAGAGCTACCTGCCTGCTAATGGGATGTCAGAAGCTACACTCAGTCCCAGCAACATGACTGCCTGGAACTCACTTTGTAGACCAGGCTGCCCGCCTTCAACTCATATCCACATGCCTCCTGCACATGTGCTTACACATGCATGTGGAGGCCTGAGGTTGAGGCTGCAGATGATCCTTTATCACTCTTCCACTTTATTCATTGAGGTAAGGTCTATAAATCAGAATAGGCAAAAAAAAAAAAAATCAAAATAGAGACAGCAACAGGAAAGGCACTGTGCTGTTTTTAGATTCTAGAAAGTGTTAGAAGCGCCCGCTAGGATCCTTGGACAAGCATGCACAGCTGCCTATCTCAGGAAAACACAGTTCAAGAGTAAAATAATGAAGAGAAGCAGGCAGAGAACTGTCAGGCAGGCAAGTGCTCCAATCCTGGGCTGAGGGCTGCATTCAGTCTGTCTCCCCAGTAATCTGAGCTCACCTCTTCCCATGTAGGAATCTCCCCTAGATTCCCCATAGAAAGCCTGGTGCTTGCAAGCTCGGCTGACTCTGAACCCCGCTTTTTGTTTTGTAGCCATTGTTTTTGTTTGTTTTTTTAAAACATCGTCAGCTCAGTTTGTTTTGGTCAGTTCTTCAAATTCTTATCTTTCCGGTTCTGCTCAGCCCCTCCCCTTGCTTATCACTTTTAAAGCCTCACAGCCGGGTGTTGCGGAGTGGTAGCTAGCATCCAGCCCTCACTGCCTCATGTTCTGGCTGTCTCGGGTGCTCTTCCAGCCCCTTCAGGAGAGGTAAAAGCTAGAATTTTAGTTTGCTAACTCTTGTTCCGTGTTCCAATACTTTAAGTTTTCAGAAGGAACAAAAGTTGTTAAGCAGTCTTGTAATCCCAGTTCTTGGGAAGTGAGTGCTACAGCGCTTGCCTAACATGCATACCCTCTCCTGGCTTCTAAACTCACCTGCGCTCATGTGGACATACCCACCAACACATATGCGTGCGCACGCACTACAAAACTTAAAAAAATAAACCTGTAAAAGAAAATAAAATAGGAAGAAAAAAAGAGATATTTCCGTATGCAGCAAATGAAATCCAGAAATCCGGAAAACAGAAAAAATGTCAGGCCAGAAGGGGGCTCCACAAGAAAGGCAAGATTCCTCAAACTCAGGCCATCATACTGGGTAGAAATGCCTTCCTTAGAGCCATCTCGCTGGACCACGGCTATTTCTTCTAGGCCTCTCTGGCTTGTATATGGATGGCCACTTGGCTGGCTGGGAATTTAATGCCCTCATCTCTCTTCATTTTCTTCTTTAAATAAAGGCACCAGTCACATTAGTTTAGGAACCCATCTGATGATTTCAGTTTACCTTAATTACATCTTTTGATGCTTCAAGCACATTCTGAGATATTGGGGGTTAAAATTTCAACACGTAAACTCTAGGGAAGGGGTAAAATTTAGTCCCTAAATCCTGGCAGATCGCAGCACTTGCCGGTATGGCTCAACTTCAAAAGGCGGACTGCTCAAAAATCAGTTTCTGGGGCTAGACACGGAATCCCGTGAGAAACGTGGTTGATTGGCGTGAGGGAGGTCCGGAGGTGAACACAGAAATCAATCCTGGCTCGTAGGTCTTCTCTGCTGCACGCTTACAGCCAGCCTCCAGAATAGGTCACCATGGCTAAGAAAGTCAGAAGCCAGGCTGGCCTCCCAGCAGCCCGCAGGCGTCAGGGTCACGTGAGTCGCGCTCCTCCCTCCGGGAAGGGGGCGTGTCTTCGGTGGTGAGACCCGCCCCCTGAAGCGGCGACGGCCTGGTCACGTGGCGGGCGGGGCCTAGGACAGCGGCCAGGCGGCGACCAGGATCGTGGACGACAAGCTGCCGAGCCCCGCCGGTCCCAGCCATGGGCGGCGAGGACTACTACCTGGAGCTGTGCGAGCGGCCGGTGCAGTTCGAGAAGGCGAACCCGGTTAACTGCGTGTTCTTCGACGAGGCCAACAAGCAGGTGAGCGGCGACCGCGGCCGGGGCCAGGGCCCGGCACCCAGACACCTTAGCGTCGCCGCACCCTCGCCGAGTGCCGGGCGGATTGTAGGGGAGCAGATACCAGTGTGCAAGTGCATGGGCGGTGCCAGGGTGCGAGCTGGCTTTCAGGGTCAGTCTCCAGGGTCTGGCCTGCTCTTGCACGGTCTGACAATCGTCTAAGCACCCACCGATGAGCATGCCCTGTTAGTTTGTTCGGATGAATCGAGGATGTGGTACGGTAGACCTGATCCTTGAAAGGCTGAGTCTAGGTCCTTATAAAGTCTGACCATCAGTTCTCTCTTTTCCTTAGGTTTTTGCCGTTCGGTCGGGTGGAGCTACAGGAGTGGTCGTTAAAGGCCCAGATGATAGGAATCCCATCTCCTTTAGGTAATTTGCGCTTTCAGAATAATACCCACATGTAAACATCGGCAGTTTTCTAACTCAGGAACTTGAATCGTTTTTGTCTCGCCTCCTCTAAGCGGCCTGATGGGTCGGTAGGAAAAAGCAGTGGACAATTGCTGGTGTAGTTTGGGTACAGCACAACTGTCAGTGAAATATGGGTAGCAGTTCAAGTGGGAACCAAAATCTCCTAGGGCGCCCACTTCCTGGTACTTGAAGTTATTGAGTCCGTGTATTCCTGAACTCATTTCTGCAGGACTGGGTCCGGGGACTTATTTACTCATTTATCCCAGCTAGAGTTTTTGCTGGGTGGTGGAAAATCCAGTGTTCTCGTGACTGGAGAAAAGTCAGGGTTTCCACTGAGGTTTAAGTGACAGACCGGCTTTCCAACTTATGCAGGTTGACAGCATGATTGGCAATAGCAGTCCTTTTCATTTTCACAAGTCCCTCAGTTTGTAAACATCATGGCAACAGGCCTATCCCAGCCCTCTTGGGGAGCTAAGTAGCAAATAGCTCCCAGGTTAGTGGCGTGTAGCAAGACCCTGTTTTCAAAAAAAAAAATCTCAGAAAAATAAATTGCATTTAGTATGTGTCAGCTGTTTGAAGTAAAAAAAAAAAAAACAGCCAACTTTGTTATTTTCTTCCTTCTTTATTTTATTTTATTTTTTTCATTTTTCGAGACAGGGTTTCTCTGTGTAGCCCTGGCTGTCATGTAACTCATTCTGTAGACCCAGCTGGCCTTGAATTCAGAGATCCTCCTGCCTCTGACTTGTAAGTGCTGGGATTAAAGGCGTGCGCCACCACCGCCTGCCTTGTTTTCTTTTATCAGCCCTTGTTTAGATCACACTGAAAGCAGCAGACAAGGGAAGGCTTTGAATTAGCCGGGACTCCTTTGGGGAACTCAGCTTTAACTGGAGAGAAGAGACTCAGCAAATACTGTTTGCCATACTAAGCTCTATTCTGTTCAGAATGTAGGAGCACGTAAGGGGTGCAGCTTTGACCTTAGTAGTAGTAATAATAATAATGGGGTTGAACAAGGCTTCAGGGTGGAAAGGGAGTGATTTCTGGTTGCAGGCCAGAACCTAGATAATATCAGGAGCAAAGGCATGGTGTTGTGGGGACTCTAGGTCACATTTATTTTGGGAAGAAAACATAGGGAAGTTGGTGGCTGCTAGCAGGACCTCCCTTGGACACTATGTATTCTATGGGATTTTTCTTGAGGGTGAGAATCTGTCAGGTCAGGAGTGGTGAGACATTGGAAATCCCGTATATCTGCATTCTTGAGGGTTGGTTGTTGGGAACAGAGACAGTAAGAACACTGAGAGACAATGTAGTTTAGCTATGTGTTGCCCAAAGCCACAGGGCTCTGAGGTGCAGACCACCTTCCTTTCTACCACATGTGATAGAGGTATGGGAGGTTAGTAGGTGAGTTCTGAGGAGCTTGAAGTCTTGGTAGGATACAGCATTTAACTTGTCTATGTGTGCCTGCATTTTATTTCCTCCTTGTGTTTTGAGATGCTGTCTCATTGGCACAGTCGCATGGCAAGTGATCCTTACGGACTTGCTTGTTTCTGTCTCCCCAGTACTGGGATTATAAGGGAATGCCGCAGTGTGGAGATTTTCTTTTTTACATGGGTTCACACTCTGAGATCATACTCAGGTCTCTGGGAGCCCTCTGAGCCCTAACTCTTTTTTTAAAATAGCTTTATTAAGTTATAATTGGCTCATAATAAATTGCACATTTACTATGCATTGATATATTTATACACCCAGGAAACTATCAATACAGTCAAGGTAATGAGTGCGTCTCTCCCACAGGTGTCCAGTGTGACCCTAAAGTCTCCCACCACTTGGCTATGTCATCTGTCCACCTCACTAGCAAGTCGTTGCCTGTAGATTTTGGTCAAAGCTTCAGAAATGCAATTCTAACATTAGGCTTGGGTCTTCTGTTTCCCAAAGAGTTCCTGGCTTTTTGCCAACGGGAGTAAGAAGTAGAGTTCAGGGCATCTGAACTCTAACATGTGCTCCTAACACATGCTTTCTTCTTCAGAATGGACGACAGAGGAGAAGTGAAGTGCATTAAGTTTTCTTTAGAAAATAAGATCCTGGCTGTCCAGAGGACTTCAAAGACCGTGGTAAGACATAGCTTAGAACAGCCCCGGAAAAAACAACAGGTGCTTGGAAGGGACAGAGTCTGAATTCTGGTTGTTTGCTCGCCCTCAGAGGGTCAGTGACGTGGGAGCTGCCAAGAGCCTTTGCAGATGAGAAGATAAATGAGCCTAGCATTAGTCTGTCTTTACAAAGCAGTATATATATTCATGATATGAAATGCGGAGTCTCATCATGACATTCTCATGTTTGTTATGTCCCGTGGCCATGTTCTGCCTCCTCTCCTGGCTCTCTCTTTTTAAGTAGTCCCTTTTCTACTTGGGTTGTTTTTATGTGTGTAGATGTTCTTTCTGCCTGTTGTGTATGTCTGTGTGCCACGTGTGCAGTACCTGAGGGGGCCAGAAGAGGGCATAGGATCCCCACAACAGGAACTGCAGGTGGTTGGGTGCTGGGAATTGGATCCTGCTCCTGTCTTCTTAACTGTTGAACCATCTCTCTAGCCTCTATTTTGTTTGTTTGTTTGTTTTTAAAGGTTTATTTATTTTATATGAGTACCCTGTAGCTGTCTTCAGACACAACAGAAGAGGGCATTGGATCCCATTAAGGATGGTTGTGAACCACCAGGTGGTTGCTGGGAATTGAACTCAGGACCTCTGGAAGAGCAGTCAGTGCTCTTAACTGCTGAGCCATCTCTCCAGTCCCCTCTATTTTGTTTTTAAGTAATTCGGATATCATACATCCTTGTGTCGCTTTCTGACTGGCCACATGGATTATGGGAGGTATATTTTGACTACTTGGTGAATGAATCCCATTCAAGTCACTTCGGCATCTGGTATTTCTCCTATTTGCCCGCGGGGTTGGGTAGGAACAGGCAGATACACACAGTCGGGCAGCTTGCTGGTGCTTTATCTGGATCCTCAGCACTGCTTGCCGTGGGTTGGGATGCAGCTGTAATTAGCCTAGAGTGAAGAGGTCCTGGGTTCGCTTCTGGTGTCACACATCAGTCACTCATCCCGTTCACTGTTGTCACTGGCGGGAAGATAGGCAGACTGCTGTGGTTGCTGCTGCTTTAGTTGGATTTCCAGGAAGCCTGTCACCCACTTGAGGAGTGTGTTTCTTCTTTCTTCCCTCTCCCTCCTTTCTGCTCCTTCTTGCTCCTTCTCTCTCTGCTCCTCTCTCTCCCTCTCCATTTCTCTCTCCAACCATGTCTCCTTTTATGGCCCAGGTTGACCTGGAACTTACTACATAGACCAAGTTGGTGTTGAACTTAGAGCAATCCTCCAGTCTCAGCTTCTTGAGTGCTGAAATCCTAGGCATGAGCCTGCCTACTTGGCTTGAGGAATGAGTTTTAAAAGTCTGTTCACGAGCTCCAACTGAGTGTCTAGATGGACCCCTTTTAGTTGACGGATGAATCTGGTATCGTTTGACCCGAATTGTCTTTATGTCTTTTCTGTTTGTGGGCATTTGTCCAGCTCTTTTTTAATCATTTTAAAAATCTGCTGGTAGGTATAAGGGCACATACCCTTAAGACCCTCCAGCACTCAGAAGGCAGAGACAAGGCAGATCTCTCTGAGTCTCAGGACAGCCAGCACTTCCTAGTGAGAACCTGTCTCAGAACAAAACCAAAAACATTTGTTCATTTTATTTCGCAGTAGGCTCTTCTATCTGAAAATTTCCCTTTGTGTTTTTTTTTCTGTCTTTCAGGACTTTTGTAATTTTATTCCAGATAACTCCCAGCTGGAGTACACACAAGAGTGCAAGGTACACAGGGGTGGTGTGGGGGATGGGCCCTCATTTCCCACTGCAGCGTCCACTGTTGTTTGTGTGTGGAGAACAATGGGTTGGTAGTGAACACACCCTGGGATCTCTGTCTGGGGAGATGTCTGTGTTGACGGCGGCGAGCTGTAGAGGTCGGCTGGGGGTTCAGCTATGATGCTGGTTGGTTCCGCCTAGTTTTGTCTCTTCAGCTGTAAAATGGCGGACTGCTGGGTAAAGGGTCACCTTCTGTGCCGTCTGGGGGTCCCTCACCGTGCTTGCAGACTTCTGTGTCTCAGGCCTTGGATCCCACCTGTCCCATCTTGTGAGGTTCTCTGAAGTGTTCTTTCCCTCCTGTATCCCTGCACCCTCAGTAGGTATAGACCCTAGTCTCTCTTAATTAGATTAGCTGGGTGTAATAAAGGAGGCTGGTGGGACTTCTGCCACGGTCACCTCAAGGGCTGCTGGGAGAGTAGCCAGAGCTGTCATACTTGGGGGGTAACTTTGGCATCTTACGTTCTGGGTAAGTGGCACTCAAGATGGGGTCCTTATGTGTGAGGGAGCCTCAGGACTTAACCAAGCTCCTCCCAGCCCTTCAGGTGCTTTCAGTGTGGACCAGCTCCTTGTCTGAGCCCTGCTGTGCCCCTTCCGTCTTTGGGCCACCCATTCTGTGGTCTCAGGTCCCTGGAACCCATCTTGGTTTGTGTTCACCGAAGAACTTCAGCCCTTGTGTTGTAATGACTGGAAGAGTGTTGCAGTTTGAGACGCAGGAGTTGGAAGTTCTGGCCTCTGGGTATTATCTTTCTATAAAACTCAGGCTTCTTCCTGTTCAGCAGAGACTCAGAATCTTGAGTAGAAGTGTTAGGACAAAACTTGGGGAGAGCCGTGTTTAAAAGGGCATTTGAATCCAGCATGGACATGCCTCCCTGTCAGCCAGCATCTGGGAGGGGAAACAGGAGAGTCCTGAGTTCCAGGCTGCCCAGGCTACATCGGTCAAGGCCAGCCTTTGCCATAAACGTGAGATCCACTCTGAGAGCCTGGTGAGTGACAGCTGAGCATTGAGGATTTGAAGAGAAGCTGCACGGCCCCTTCTTGTTCACAAACTAGAGCATTTACACTTGTTAAAGCCACAGTATGTACGGTATGCACTGTGTGTGTGCAGTATGTACAGTATGTGCATACAGCGCGTGGTGTATGTACACAAGTGTGTGCAGGTCAGTGGAGGGTGTGGAGTGTCCTGCTCTGCGCCATTGTATCCCCTGGAGGCAGGTCTCTTGCTGACCCTGGAGATAGGCTGGTGGCCAGCACGCCACCTGTTTCTGCTCCCCATGCCCCACACCAGCACAACAGTTATGGCCACTAGTGGCAGTTTATGTGGGTACAGGGATTCGAACTCCAGTCCTCGTGCTGTGCAGCAAGGGCTCTTGCCCACAGAGGCATCTCCCTAGCCTCTTGCTTTTTGTTAATTTTTACTTATTTACTTTTTTTGAAGATAGCGTTTCATGTCCAGACCGTCCCGCATCTTAAAATGTAGCCACGGAAGGCCTTGAACCCCTAAATGCCCTGCCTCAGCCTCCCGGTTGCTGGGATTATAGACAGGTGCAACCACAGTCAGCTAAAAAAACCACTGTTTCTGTCATTCTTCCAGACCAAGAATGCCAACATACTAGGATTCTGCTGGACCAGTTCTACCGAAATCGTCTTCATAACGGATCAGGGCATCGAATTTTACCAGGTATTGTGTCAGTTACAGGTTTGCCGGAGAAAAAAGCAAAGGCAGCCAGCAGCCTGTGTGGTACCAAAAAGTCCCCGAGGCCAGCCTCTGAGATGAGGAAACACAAAAAGTAAAAGCTCGTAAAAATGACTGTCAGCCACAGTTTGTACACAATTCCAGTGTTCCTCTATACACACGGATTTACTATTGTCATTTTTCACAAAAGGGAGCTCCTGCACATAAACTTGGGTAGCGTGGGTTTTTCTTGCATAGCAGTATGCTTTGGGGGTCGTTCCCAGATTCTGTTCTGAGAACAGTTCTGCTGTGCGGATGATCTGCTGTCCGTCTTGCCGCTTCCTGTTACGAGATGTCTAGCTGGTTTCACTTCTTTTATCATTACAGTTAGAAGCTCCAGTGAGCCGGCCTCTACGCTTCTTCATGTTCGTTAACGGGGCCCTGGGATTGCTTTACTTTGACTGTTTCTCAGCTTAATGAAAACTTTCGGTCCCTTGCTCTTAGGCGCATGGCGCTGGAGCACATGGGGGGCTCGGCCTTGGTTAGAATGGCCAGTCTGCCGCTCTGAGCCTTTCAGCCTGCGTTCTCCTCTCTCATGCTGCGCTGTCTCTCAGAGTGTAGGAAGGAGCGAGTCAGTTACCGAGGTGTGGAGCGCACTAGGCACACAGTGTACCTAATAAATAGTTACCTGGGTGAGCCTGGGCTGCATTTACTTGTCTTGGTGTTTTGTGATGTTGGTGACTGAACTGGGGCCTCCTGTGTACTGCACAAGCTCTCTTCCACTGGGGTTTATCCCAGACCTCACTGGGCTTTCTTTGCGTTCTTTATTTACCTAATTTGTTGTAGCAGTCTTTTTTAATGCGAAGTTCCCCCCCCCCTTTTTTTTTTTAGGTTTTTCGAGACAGGGTTTCTCCTGGAACTCACTCTATAGACCAGGCTGGCCTCGAACTCAGAAATCCCCTGTCTCTGCCTCCCAAGTGCTGCACCACTACCGCCCGGCTCTAACGTGAAGATTCCTTTGCTTGACCTTGGTCCTAGGTGTTGCCTGAGAAACGAAGTCTCAAACTCCTGAAGAGTCACAACATGAACGTGAACTGGTACATGTACTGCCCCGAGAGCGCTGTGATTCTGCTGTCCACCACAGTCCTTGAGAATGTTCTGCAGCCTTTTTATTTTAGGGTAAGAGTCAGCCCCAGCCCCTCACAGTGGCTCCTCTGCCCACTCCTCTACCCAGCTAGCTCTAAAGCAAGTCAGTCATATGAACCCCGCATCTCAGACCACTAGAGGGTGCGTCTCACCATCCCAGCAGTCCAAGGATGTTCTGTGGGGAAGCGGCGAAGACAACGTCGTCATTGCTCTAATGTCGGGCAGGCTGGACCGTGGAAGGAATGCCCTCAATGTTCCTAAACTTTCCCCTAAACAGGCTGGCACCATGTCGAAGCTTCCCAAGTTCGAGATTGAGTTACCAGCCGCACCGAAGTCAACTAAACTTAGCCTTTCGGAGCGAGACATTGCGATGGCGAACATGTATGTCTTCAGAGGAGTCCTGTGTGGGATTTCCCTTCGTGACATAAGCGATAGGGTGTGTCAGAGTAAAGACCGGGGCTGGAGAGATGGCTCAGCGATTAAGAGCACTGACTGCTCTTTGAAAGGTCCTGAGTTCAAATTCCAGCAACCACATGGCGTGCGCACATCAGAGGCCATAAGGAGGTGTCAGGTCCCCTGGAAATGGAGTTACAGCTGACTGTTAGCTGCCATGTGGGTGCTGGGAACCGAACCCGGGAGCTGAGGTGTAGTAGAATGTACTCCCTTCTTTCTCTTCTCTGGTTTCCGCTTGGCCACCCGGTTTAGGGAGATGAGAGGTGAGTGCAGTTTTGGGCGGGGACCGGCAGGCCAGGGCCGAGCTCATTGCTGGAGTTGGCGGCCACACTCCACAGCCGCTCATAGCAGCACCGGGTAGGTAATAGCTACCGTGAAGAGTGCCTGCCTGGCCCATCCTTTTATTACGGGACATGTCCTCATTCTGTGAAAGGAAACACAAAGCTAGAAGTGGAACAACCAGTGGGTATCGTGACCGTTGACCTGTATCTATCCGAAGAGATACTTTGGAATTCTGAGCTTGGCTATGTGGTGTTCTTCCAGAAGACTGTACGTGAGGACTCTTACTATCCCTTTAAGGCCGGGCCGGAACTTGTTATGTAGTTAAGATGACTTGAACTCCCGATCCTCCTGAGTGTTGAAATTCTGGACGTAAGCCACCATTCTCAGTTTATGACATGCAGGGTTCAGACAGGACTGTGTGCAGCTAGGCAAACCTCACTTACTCTACCAGTCACATAGCCAGCGCTGAGGAAGGACTTTAAAATGACCCAAAATGACTTGTTTTCTCTCTCTCTCTCTCTCTGACTAGATATGGGCAACTTTACGTCCTCTTCCTGCGGCACCATTCTCGGACCTCCAACAGCACGGGGGCGGAGGTGGTGCTGTACCATCTCCCACGGTACGTCTGTCCCATGCTCTCCTCTCTCTCTGCTTTCAAATGGAACTAAGGCTTGCTGACCTCTTCATCTGACCTCGGTGTTGTCTTACAGAGAAGGCACATGTAAAAAGACACACATACTGAAGTTAAACAGGACGGGAAAGTTTGCCCTAAACGTAGTGGACAACCTGGTAGTTGTCCACCATCAGGACACAGAGGTAAAGTCTCATGTGGGAAGCTGCCGTGGCCTGTGCGGGGCCTTTAACAGGCATTGTGAGAGCTGACAACCCGAACAGGGTGGGAAGGAGCTTGAGCTCAAGGCAGTTAGCACTTTGACCCCCTCGCAGTTTGGTAAAGCTATTTCAGTTTGGGGGTGCAGCTGCCGGGCAGAGTGCTTACCTAGCCTGTCACAACCCAGCATTGCTTAAAAACCAGCTGTGACGGTGCACTCCTGTTATCCCAAAGTCGTCTTTAGCTCTGTAGTCGGTTTGAGAGCAGCTTGGGCTACATGAGCTGCCATCTCAAAAAAAAAAAAAAATCAAACCTTTGAGAAAATATCATTTGATTTGATCTTTAGATCCTTACTCAGTTGAGTCAGCTTAGCTGGTACCTACCGCAGATCCTGGTGTCACTCAAGTCTGTGGCTTTTGTTTCACGCGTGGGCGTGGATAACAGTATCTGACCTTCATTTTTGGACGCTGTCGGGCCCATCAGTCTGGGACAGGTCTTGCTTTTCCAAATGGTTAACTGAACATCTGGTAGTAGGCCAGAACTGAACATCCGGTTCCGTAAGTGAGGAAAGCCTCACCTTCCCCCTACTTTCTTGGAGGATCCCATTGCTATGTCTCTTGACTAAAGAAGATGTTTCAAGTTCAAGTGAGAAAGATCTGCCTATATCTCTTTGAGATCTTACAAGGAATCACAAGCGTTTGTGAAAGCAATAACAGTGGGAAGGAGAGTTGTGATGTACACCCCAGTCCTCTGAGGGAGAGCTGGACTGGGGGCGGCTGCGAGCACAGGCTTCCAAATCGGCACCAGGTGATATGTTTCCCCTGTTCTAGACGTCAGTGATATTTGACATCAGACTACGGGGAGAGTTCGATGGCACGGTTACCTTCCATCACCCTGTGCTTCCAGCCCGATCAATCCAACCTTACCAGATCCCCTTGGCAGGTAAGATTCTGTGAGCTGGCAGTGCTGTCTTTCCCCACAGGGTCTTATTCTTGTTAGAATCATGCTCAGAACGGGACAAGGAACACGGGGGATCCCCAGTCTGCTTCATCTTGCAGAGGAACATTTGTTTTCCTGTTTTGGGGTGGTGGGGATTGAACTCAGGACCTTAACATCTTCTGCTTTCCTGTTTCTATAACCCTGGGATTCAGCTGACTGTGACTGAATAATTGTAATGGGGTTGCATGCCCCTACATGTTCATACTCTGTGTGTTAAGGGTTTTTTTGTTTGTTTGTTTTTTAGATTCGCTTTTTATTTATGTGTCTGTGTGTCTGTGTGAGCATGTGTGTATGATGTTGGCAGAAGAGGGTGCTGGGTTCTCTGGACCAGGAGACACATGCAGTTGTGACTCTGAGGGTGTGGGTGCTCGGGACTGAACTCAGCCCTGTGTTAGAGCAGCAAAGACTAAAGTTTAGCCACCAATCCCCTCGTCAAACCCTTGGGCTTGGGTATAGCAGATGTGGCCAGTGGTTAGTCACAGTCACAGCTCACAGGTGTGGGTCTTGAGTTTATTCTAGAGCATTCCTCCTATTAAGGTGGGGGGAGAGTAGCAGGTCAGGAGTTCAGGAAAGAAATAGTCCCATTCATAACAGGCCTCTGATAAGACTGTGTTACTGTAATTTTATAGGAGACTGCAGTCCCGTCAGCTGATTGAAGCCCCCAGTCTCTGTTTTGTTAGGAGGCATACTTGGCAGCTGCCCTGTGGCAGTTCCCAGCTCCTTATTTCCTTGTGCTTTTTGTACAGAGCCAAGCTCTAGGTGGTAGATCCATCCGCAAGCCTTCGGCCTGTGGGCAGCTGGAGCAGAAGGTCCCCTGGGAGGGAACAGCTGGCACTCCCAGGCACCTGATGGCCTTAACTGGCTTCTCTGTGCTTCCTGGCATCTGGCTTTTCCTGGATAATAACATTAGCAGTAGGGAACGGAAGATAACGAATCATTGACATGGATAAAACCACCGTAAACACGTAAAACCCTCAACTCTGATCCAGTAATAAAGGAGCAATGAACAGGCTGGTTACTTGACCAAGGTGCTGATTGAAGTGGGTCAGATTAGTCCAGGAAAGAGTGATAGTAAGAGGGCAGGAATCCATGGGTTCCTGGGCTTTTAGGCAGCCTGGGCAGGAAGAGCATGCCTTTCCCTTGTGTTTCCTGCTGGGCCATGAGCCCCTGGGAAATCTGAGACTGTGTTGCCCACCTGGCACTGTCACTGGGTGGGTATGTATCCACAAACTGATTTTGAGAGATGCATTGGTTTTGTCTTGCTGAACAGGTAGGTGGCTTGCGTTTGACTGTGCTAGGATCGCCTGGGGTCTCTGATAATTGAAATGCCCACACTCTCCTGAGGCCCGTGATAGGCAGTGGAATTTTCCTCTTGCGTCTTGCGTGCGAGTGCTTTGCTGAAGCTAGTACAACTGTGCGCGGTCCTCACGGGTGCGGGGTGTGTTAGAATGGCCGTCCTACGTGTGCAGCTCACTAGCACTGCCTTCTGATTGTAGCCGGGCCATCAGCACAGAACTGGGAGTCTGTTTAGCTTGAAGAGCGTTGTCGTTTCCCAAGGCTGCAGGACAGACAGCAGAGCTGGTGGGAGTGAGTTCCTGCTGCGGGAGGGGTGCTTCTGAGCTGGGCCCTCTCAGGCCTAGATTTGTGCAGCGCAGCACAGCGGGTGATGGAGCTCATGGTTAACCACAAGCCCGCTTCATTTGAACCATCAGTGAATCTGGGTATTCCTTTTGAGCCATTCGAGTCAATTTCTTAGGGCTTTAATATGCACATTTAAATGGTGATGCATCTTCTCTGGTCAAAAACAAACTCAGTGCTGGAGACGTGGCTCATTGGTTAAGAGCGCTTGCCGAAGTTGCAGAGGACCTGGGTTTGGTCTCTGGGGTGGACAACTATCTGTAACTCCAGTTTCAGGGGATCCAGCATCCTCTTCTGGCCTCTTCAGGTACCAGACATGGATGTGGCGCACGCACGCATGTGCACACGCACACACATATTTATGCAAAACATTGAACCCATAAAACACTTAAAAAGTAAACCTTAAAACATTGCCTCTTCTGGAGACATCTTTTCATGACTGCGGCTGACACCCTCCCTCTTCTTGCCCCGGTGTGTCATTAGTGAGACAGGATCGTCATCACAGATCCTCCTCATCTAACTACAGTCACCATGGCTGCTGGAGGCGTTACAAAGCCTCCCTCCGCCCGGCTATGTTCTCACCCTTGCGTTCTCTGTCTGCAGGTCCTGCTGCTGTGACCAGCCAGTCTCCTGTCCCCTGTAAACTCTGTATCCTTACGAAGGTGGAGCTACTCAGGGGAGGCAGACCTTCTGTGGCCTCAAGAGGTGGGGGTTGGGCGGGTGCTGAGTGAAATGGGGCTTCCCGTTAATGACCCAGTGTTCCCAATGTGGATTTTCCCTTAACATACAGATTCCTCTTCGTGGATCGTCTTTCAACCAGACATCATTATCAGTGCAAGCCAAGGTAGGTCTGAGGGTCGCCGCCAGGGTAGAAACGCACGCGCCCACTTAGTCCGGCCAGAGTCACTTCAGGATGACTCCTTGAGGTGATCCTCCCCTCGGTCTTAAGAGTGAGATTGCACCTCACCCTATTTTTTTTTCTAGCTATAAGAGCATGTATGATTCTTATAGCTCAAGTGACTTAAGAATGGGCAACCCTGGCGTGATTGCCATGGCCAGCTCAGAAAAGCCGCCCGTGGTGAGTGGTTTGCACTCTCACTCCCCGTGTTCCTGCCTAAGACGCCTGTCCCTCATCTAGTCTCGCTGGCGACCGCCTGTTGTCTCTTGCCGGATAATCGCCTATGGCTTTGCACTTGAGAAATCTGCATTTGTCTCTATCGTTTTGAGTGTTCATCCTCTTGGGTTCTTAGGTAGACACCTGCTGTGTACAGCGAGTTCACCTCCCTTCCATACCCTGACAGTAGGACCAGATCTTGGAAACTGAGAAAGTGGTCACTTGAGTTATTTTTGATGCCACATGCCTTTCCCTCGTGGCACTCTGGTGGCACCAGCTTGCCCGTTAGCACTTGAATAGGCTGATGAGGGGGTGGGGATTTCACTGGTTTGTGGGGTGACCTCTTGCACCCATGAGCCAGTACAGGAGAAACACAAGTACCTGGTACACAGTGATGGGGGGCGGGGGGGCTAAGCACGTAGGAAGGGAAGGAGTCCTTTGGGATCGAGCCACTGCCCGTGTCTCCATGGAAACAACGATGGGTGTGACTCTCCAGGCAGCTCTTCACTCATTAGAAACCAGCCAAGTTTTCTGAGATAGTGTGACCGTCAGGTCTTCCACAGTCAGCCGCCTTCCCGGACATCCTGGCTCCACGGTGGTCAGGAAGAAAGGGCCGTTAGGTGTATCTACACTCCCTAACCTGGGGAGGTTGAGTCTTTGTTGGCCTTGGTTCTGGCCTGCACACATTGATGATCATGCTGCCTCTTACCATCCAGGTTACCTCTGGAACCTGCAGGTGAAACTTCAGCCCATAGTGAATCTCTTGCCAGACAAAGGAAGACTGATGGACTTCCTCCTCCAGAGGAAGGAGTGCAAGGTGGTTGTTCTGTCTGTCTGTTCACAGAGTAAGTACACTGACCCTTCCCCACCGTCTGTGAGAAAGCACCACCACTTTATTTAAATTACACACGTGTGTGTGTCCCCGTGTCCAGGCATGTCATGGTATGTGTCTGGATCTCAAAGGACAGCTCACAGGAGTCTGCTCTCCTTCCATTTTGTGGGGCCTGAGATAGAACTCAGGCAGTCAGGCCCGGTGGCCTGTGCTTATTACCTGCTGGGTCTTTTCACCAGGCTCTCCAGCCCTGCCTTACATCGCGAAATTGACCTTGCCTTTTGCAGTCAGTGCTTAAGGATGGATTCTTAACCCATAGGAAAGATGGAAATACACACAGGACTCGTAGACTTTGACAGAAACCAGCCAGTAGGCAGGCACTCCAGCCAAAGCTGATTACATCCTCTGGTGACACTGCCTTGCTCATTTCCTCGTCACCTGAAGGAATCCTGACTGATTTTAACCTTCTTTTGAAGGTCCTTGAAGGCAGGGTTTGCACTGGTCACCCTCGGAGGTTGCCTTGTCACCAGCTCACGGGGATTTTGATTACAGTGGGTCTGACGCGTGCATTGTCCTTTCCAGTGCTGAGTGAGTCAGACAGAGCCACGCTGCCTGTGATAGCCACTGTGTTTGATAAACTCAACCATGAGTATAAGAAGTACTTGGATGCCGAGCAGAGCTACACAATGGTAAGTCAGACCGTGTTGGGGGAGTCCCGCGGTGTGACGTGGTTATACGGCATAATGGCAGAGGGCCAGGTGCCAGTGGCATGCCCGGAGTCCCCACGAACAGCTGGTTCAACTCAGTACCTTCACTGTTTGTGCTTTTTAAAATCTCTGCGCTTACGTGTGGATATGTTCTTGGTCAGCCTCTGTTTCGGGGAAAGAAAGTCAGCCTTGGCTTTTGACAGAGCCTGCACTTCACAGGTTAGAGGTGTGATTTCTTCCACTGTTAGCTGCCTTTCTCCTTTGGGAATATTTACAAACATAGTTATCTAGAGGGAAGTTTGGGCAAGGTGTGTCCATTATGCAACAGGTACTTGTATGAAGACTTAAAAAAGTAAGTTCTAAAAGATGGTTTTTATTTCAAATAAGAATAAATGAATGTATATATTTGTTTGCTTTTGTTGTTGTTTTTGTTTTTTTTTTTTTTTTTAAGACAAGGTTTCTCTATGCAAGTGTCCAGGCTGGTCTTGAACTCAGAGATCCACCTGCCTCCTGAGTGCTGGGATTAAAGCCTTTTTTTTTAAAAAAAAAAAAAGAGAGAAGGTCTCACTATGTACTTCTGACTGGCCAGGAACTTGGTATGTAGATCAGGTTGGCCTTAAACTCAAAAGATCCACTACACCTGGCCAAAATAACTTTTTATTGATAAAATATATCCTTTGACAATTTCCTATAGGTCTGTAGCATTGTTTCCTTTCACTTCCACTGTTACCTTCCTCATCTCTGGTCATCCCTTCCACCTGTGCCCTCATCCCTTTTACTCCTCCTACCTATGCCCTCATCCCCTTCACTCCTCCTGTGTCCTCATCCCTAGTCACTCCTCCTACCCGAGCCCTCATCCCCTTCACTCCTCCTACCCATCTACCTATGCCCTCATCCCTGTCACTCCTCCTACTACCCATGTCTTCACCCTCCTCCTTACAAGTCTCTTTCCTGTTTTGATGGCTTTGTTTTATGACCCACTGATTTTAATGAGGACTGTCTATGAGCAGATTTGCAAATGTCCCTTGGAGACTGGTGGGATCACTGTTGGGTCCTCAACCGAAGTCCATGACTATCTCTTCCCAGATAGTTTGGCACGAGGTTTAGCGTCCTGTGAGCCCCTCCCAGATCCGTGATTGGCTGACAGGGCCAGTGTATTGCAGTTGTCGTGAGATGTTTGTGATGTCTGTGTCAAGCTCTGTGGATGGTATTTTGCAGCCCTTTCTCTGTGTCTTCTGGCGTTTACATTCTTTTCTACTTCTGTGACGATCTCTGAGCCTCAGAAAGGGCTGAGTATTCAACAGTCAGACATCCTCAGCATCTGGAGCAGCCACGCATCTCTATGCTCACACTGATAGGGCAACAAGGTCTATCCTAAGATTAGAAACAAAGGCTATCCTAGGATACTGCCACCATGAGTATCCTGTGAGCCACTGGCTAAGTACCAGCACCATGCGTTTCAGTTACTAGACAGCACGTGTTCAACAAAAGGCATGGAAAAATTACTGTGGCTTACTAGGTACAAAACCTAGTACTTGCATTTTTCTAAAGCAAGAAAGAAATTTGGGAGCAGTGGGAGAAATTACAAGGACATGCTTAGCAACAGTGGACATTGTTTTAAACAACAAACTGAGAATCCCACTGTGCTTGGCTATCTGAGGTCAGTGAGTCTGACGGGCCACTGAAGGCCAGGCTACCTACGTCACCTCTGACCTTGCTCTGTCTGGGTGTGCCTCCTTCCTCCGTTTGGTCCTTCCGGTGGTGTCCTGGGCTGTGGAGTCAGTGGGGTTGAGCCTGGGCTTTGCCAGACTGACCATTAGATGTCATGGTCAGGCTGTCCTCACTGAAGCTCCGCCTGCTCTCTAGAGTTCACACAGCTGGTGCAGCTCTGTCATCTCTGGGGATCTCTGGCCATTACACTGGCCTGTGGCTGTGACTTGGTGGTTGAAATGTAGAGATTGGCAAGGCCCTGGATCCATTTCAAAGATCACAAAATAAATTTTAAAATGCCAACGTCAATCCAGGGCAAGAAGCACTCCTTTACTGTCTGGTAGAGCTTCGTGAAAGACAGCACAGCCAGCCAGGAGAGAATCAGGCCAGCTACCAGTCTTCAGAGGTTGCAAAAAGTGTGACTGGCTTGGTTATTTAATTGCAGTCTCCCACAAACCCTGGAGTGTTTGCCAGAACACCAGGTCTGCCATGGGAAGTTTTTGTCTCGTGGTACTGCAGAAATTGGTGTCTGGCTTGTGATAGGCTTGTATCTAGAAATTTAAGTCGTGGGTTAACTGTAGTGGGCACCATTTCTGTGGAAGATGACTAAGGTCACAAGCTGTTGCACTTTAGGCCGCAGAAGCTGGGCAAAGCCGGAGCAACCCACCTCTCAAAAGGCCAGTGCGGACCCAAGCAGTGGTGGACCAGTCTGATGTGTACACACACGTGCTGTCGCCATTTGTGGAAAACAAGGTATGTAATGGTTTCTGGCCTCCTGAGTGGGTTACTGTGGGGCAGCAACAGGACCTACACTGTAGTTAAATGAGTGGTATTGTCCTGGGAGAGGGTCTGGTAGACTCAAGACTAGGGCGTATGGCTCATAAGGATTTGTCTAACACCAGTAGATGGAACACTGGACTTTACTGGGGATCAGTGGGCTGCCTGTAGCTCCTTTTGCAACTGACAAGACCCCCTTCTTCCTCCATAGGAGATGCCACACAAGTTTGTGATAGCTGTGCTGATGGAGTATATCCGTTCTCTGAGCCAGTTTCAGATTCCAGTGCAGGTACTTTCAGAGGGGTATTTGCCGTAAGTTAGAGGAACGAGATCGGAAGAGAAGGCTGAAGGATCTGCAGACCGACCCCCGGGTGACTTTAACACGCCAGCTGTTCTCAGTGGGAATGGGGAACTTGATTGAGAACGTTCTTAGAGCTAAATTATAGGAATGTGGCCAGCCCTGGTCCGGTGACTCAGCTGTGTCATTTACCTTCCCGTGTTCCCAGCACTACTTACACGAACTTGTCATCAAGACACTTGTCCGGCACAACCTCTTCTACATGCTACACCAATTTCTGCAGTACCACGTGCTCAGCGACTCCAAGCCTTTGGTCGGTATCACTGGATGTCCATTTTGTAGTCACCAAACCTTCCAGTGGGAACCTTCCAACTGAAGCTAGCTGAAACCCTGTCTTCCAGGCTTGCTTGCTGCTGTCCCTAGAAAGCTTTTATCCTCCCGCCCACCAGCTATCTCTGGACATGTTGAAGGTAACTGCCCTGCCACAGCCTCAGTTATCATTAGCATTCCTTCCAGTGGTTGCCCTGACCTCTGTCTTTCTTACTTCCAGAGACTTTCAACAGCAAATGATGAGATAGTAGAAGTTCTTCTGTCTAAACACCAGGTGTTAGCCGCCCTAAGGTTCATTCGGGGTATTGGCGGCCACGACAACATCTCAGCGCGCAAATTCTTAGATGCCGCGAAGCAGACTGATGACGTCATGCTTTTCTATACCATATTCCGCTTCTTTGAACAGCGAAACCAGCGTTTGCGAGGGAACCCTAACTTCACACCAGGTAAGGGAAGGCCCAGGGTGACCACAGACAGTGGGAGCTTTCATGAAGTTCAGGGCTGAAGGGCATTATTTTTTTCTGACTTTGGGATCTCTCTAGAAGAATCAGGAACAGGAGTGATAAAACAGGATGCTAGAGAGAATGAGCTTATTATGCTGTGTATACACAGTGCAGATGGTGTGAGTGACAGGCCAGGGATGCTCTGGTCTCACAAGGATGTCAGCTGTGGCTGCTGAAGGTATGAGCTGTGCAATAGAAAGACCTCAAGATGGAGGAGGAGGTATTTTATTAAAGAAAAATAAGTTAAAACCCATGAGCATTATCTGCATTCTGTCTTCCATGACTGGCTTGTGACCAAGCTGCATCTTCCCTACAGGAGAACACTGTGAAGAACACGTTGCCTTTTTCAAGCAGGTTTTTGGAGAACAAGCTCTAATGAGACCTACAACATTCTGAAGACCCTTAATAGTTTTTTTTTTAAATATAAAAATGTACAAAGTTAATTTATTGCATTAATAAACCTCTTTAAACTACAAAAAATGTAATAAAGGACCTACAACATCCTCAAATGTTGCTAACTCCCGAAAAAAGACAGCACGTGGGGCTGGCTTTTCAGAACTGGGGATCAAGTCACAGCTATGGTCACTGTGAAGTGGAAACTTGAGGGTTCTTTGGAAAGTCGGTTGTGTGAGATGGTGTTTTGCCGGGGCGAACGTGAAAGGACACGTGAAGGACACGTGAGTGACAGGCATATGTATTGGTTGGTCGGCCTTAGCTTTCAGTTGAGCTCCATTTGTTGGGACTCCATAGAATACAGACAGAGCTAGCTGTGTAAGGCCTGTTGGTCTTGAGTCTCTGCTGAGAGAGGAACAGCAGAGAACTTGTGGCGTTCCTGTTGGCCCTGGTCCCTCTGCTGACTCTGATGATTCATCTGAGGCCTGGCTATTCCTACCCCAACACTGCTGGTATATCCGTGAAGTGTTTGCGAGTGGGTCGAGCTGCCACCGCTGACCTGTGAACAGAACTGCTGGTTTCCTGACAATGCAGATAGTATCTGCTCCAAGGAACCATTTCTAAACAGGCTCACTCCCCCCACCCCATATCCTTTCTTTCCCACTATCTCTGGTGGGTGGTGGGCTAGAAGGGAGGTTAAAGTGTTTAATAACCATCATTAAAAGTAGGCATTGAAAAAGTTAAAGTTATAGAACTGTCCTTCCTCGTGCCCGAGATGAGATTTCTTAGCCTGTAGGGGCTGGCGACTGTTGTCTTCATCTTCATAATACTGCTTCACAAGTTACGTGTGCATTCCTGAGTTTTAAAGGCGTGGGTGGAGCGGCGTTTGCCATAGCGTTGAGGCAGCCTGACTCCTGGGACCAGCCAGCTCAGTCTTGACAGTGCAGCTGTCCTGTGGTAAACTTGACCTATCCATAGACGTCTACAAAGTCACCAAAGCCTGCTATGAGGCTAAAAATTGAGGAGCCGTTCTCTCTCTGTCCCTTTGTATCGCTCTTGAGTGGTGTGTCTTTTAGCTTTATTTATCGACGGGCCTGTGTGAGACAAAAGAAAAAAAAGGTGTAAACAATCTCCTGGGTGTGGAAAGCAGCCCGTGGTTTTGTTGATTTTTTTTTTTCTATTTTACTTTTGTGCGGGGGGGGGGGGGGGGGGGGGGCGGGGGTTGTCTGCACGTATGCCTATCTACAACATCTGGGCAGCACTCCCTCCTCAGACTGGAGTTAGACAGTTGAGAGCTGCCACGGGGGCACTGGGGACTGAACTTGGGTCCTCTGGAAGAGCAGCCTGTGTCTTTAACTGCTGAGCACCACTGTGTGAGGTGAAGTCACAGCCAAGCAACAAGGATTCTGGAAGGGAGGGGAGTGGGGGGTGGGGTGGGGTGGGGAGGTGGGCACCAGCTTTCATCTCACCAAAGCAGCAGTGAGCCCCCGGCCTCCAGAACGCCTAAGGAAATGGTTAACCGTGAAACCCTGGGGAGGTTTTACTTTTTCCTTCTATAGTTTTACATGCAGTACGCATTAGAGATGTCCAAGTTTAAAGTTTTCTCTTTGAGCCAAGGTCTTTCAGCCCAGGCTGGCCTCAAACTCAGTTAACGACCTTGAATTTTGGATGCTCCTGGTCTCTATTCCTGTGTGCCAGGATTACAGGCTTGTGACACCATGCCCAGCTATCACAGTGTCCCTCTTCCCATGCCTGTGAGAAGAAATAACTGCTCTTACCTACGTAACTGAGTAAGACAGGAAGGAATATTAGTCCATGAGTGGCTCCGAGTAAGACCATGGCCAAGTACATCCTGAAGTAAAATATCTCAAAGATTTGAGATTTGGCAAAGGCCAACACCACGATCCCTCCAAATTTCGTAAGTGTGATTCCACTGAACACCTGGAGAGGCAGAAGTGAGCTGTTAGCCTATAACTAAGCATCCATGGTCACACAAATCTTCCTCAGCAGTGTCCAAAGGGCAGTGGGGCAGCTGCCCAACCACTCAGACACACTACCTCATACCGTACTGTCTGACCTACTGCCTTATGAGCCTGGATAAAAAGACTCATGAATCCAAGGATGTCTGAGTGCAAATGTGTGGTGGTCAGAGGTCAACTTTGGGTATCTTCCTCAACCGCTCCCCACTTTATGCTTTGAGACAGTCTCTGAAATTGGAGCTCAGACGGCTGGACTGGCTGGCCCACGAGCTGCAGGGATCCACCCATCCTGTTCACAGCGCTGGTGTCAGAGTACTCTTACCCCAGCGCTCATCTTCAGTGAGTGCTGGGGACACAAGCCATCTCCCAGCCAAGGGAGAACACTTTCAGAGCCATACGTTTTAGAATCAAGCAGTCTGAACCAAGGCACATTCTTAGAAGGAAACTTAGATTATTGTGTGTGGGTGGATCTGCAGCACACATGTGAGGCCAGAGGACAACTCTGTATAATCATTTCTCATCTTTCATCTTTCATGTGGGCTTGGGGATCAAAACCAGGCTTGCTGAGCAAGCTCGCCTGAGACCTGCCGGCTATCTTGCTGGCCTGGAAATCGTATTAAGTATCTGACGCTGTTACAAAGCAAAGGTTTCCATTTTCACTGACACTTCCTATAGTGTCGAAGTGATTGACAGGAACAGCAGGATAAAGGACCTCACGGCATTAACTACACACAACCCAGTGCGATCTGGAACTCACGAGACCCCTTGCGTCACCACAGTACAGGCTTCCAGCTCTCTCAAGTCTAAGGTCTCCTGACTTGAATGCGTAAGCCATTTGATTGTCTAAGAGTACACAAACAAGAACAAGTCTGAGGGATTCCAGATCTGTCCCAGACAGAGCTTATTTAGTGAACTGTGTGAGAATTTGTCACTGCTGGGATCCAGATTGTTTGATCCTCTGAATCTGTGTTTCTTCTGGGAAGTAAGAAGCATTCCCGTCGCACGCCCCACCCGTCCTGGGCCCGACAACACTTACAGAACTACCCATGTGGGCCAGCGCCTCTTCCGCGCGGCTCACTTGGCTTCCTTTGGTGCTCATGGTGAATGCTCTCGTAATGTGGCTGCAGAACTCCACCGAAATGCCGCAGCTCTGGAATAAAGCGTGCCCGTGAGGAACGGATCTTTTTCAGCTGAAAACTCCCCTAAACCACAGGAGCAAACCCTGGGTTCTGAAGGTTCTACCCAGGCCTATACTTTTCTACAGCGTCTTGGTTTTGATTAGGGGAATTTCTGGAAACTTCCTAAGGATGCCTGTCCTTCCCCACTGAGCCAGCACACTTGCCAGGCTATCATGCTGAAGGTGTTCTGAGTGTTTACTCCATTAATACTGTTTCAAGCTGCCCCCCCACCCCCACTTCATTTTTCTGTGGAACTCACTGTGTAGACCAGACTGATCTCAAACTCCAGAGATCCACCTGCCTCTGCCTCTGCCTCCTGAGTACTGGGATTAAAGGTGTGTGCCACCATGCCTGACTACATCTTCAATACTTTCTAAGTACTTGCATGCTGGGCAACTGTACAGGAAGGCCTACAGAATAACCTGGTAAGTAAGACTCGGGTGTCTTAATGTCACTAGCCTACGTGGTCTTTTCAGATAATGTCATTTAGTTCTGGCTGACCTCATATCTGTCATGTAGCTAAGTGCCACCCCCTTCAGGCCACTTTAGGACTTATGTGAAATCCAAGGGACAATGAGTAAGATTCACAGGAGCTAAGGACAAAGTGAGAGAAGACCAGGACTAACCATCACCAAGTTGACTAAGGAGACGGCGTTCAGACTGATGCCCCACAGCCACATGACACCGAACATGTTGACCAGGATCATGGCTATGGTGACACACATGATGACTGCAGACCACAGCTCACAGCCCAGAACTACCAAGGTCACCAGAAATATGGAGCCCAGAGACACACTGAGGTTAAAGATGGTGTCATCAATAATGGTCAGGTACTGTTCATAGAAGACGTAGAACACACTGGGAAGGAGAGTTATCTGGTTAGAGCTTGTCCTCCTGGGGGGGGTCTTCCCTCTTTACCCCACCCTGACAGACACCCCAGAAAACCACTCAACATTGGTACTATGCACCTAAAACAAATAAAGCCACTGACATCCAAAGATAGCCTGATAGTAACTCCAAATGTGTGCTTACATAGACTTTTTACTTGTAAGCTCAATTTTTACTACCTTATAACATTTCCAAAAAAAAAAAAAAATTCCATAGGATATTTGGAAAAGAAAGAATCCAATCAGGTCTATTCTGGGAATTCCCCTGGGCTGTTTCCCAGTGTTAACCCAATTCTGCCTGAGAATAAGGACGCTTCCTTCAGAAGTCTGCACGTAAAGGCTGGCATTTGCTTACTCTGCCTTCCCGATTTTCCACAGAGAAAGCAGCAGCAGCAGCAGCAGCAACAACAATAACAAAACAAACACTAACCCCAGCAAATAAAAAGTCTGTATCACAGCAATGTCCCAAGTAATGAGCAGGCAGAGATCCTTGCCAACGTGTCTCTCCAAGTTCTGTGTTCAGTCCTCAGAGCACGGCAGAGGCTAAAGGCCTGCTCACCTCAAATGCCCCTCACACACCACTCTTGGTTAGCCAAGGATCTGCCGCCCCCACCCTACCCCTTGGAGCCTCCCTGCTTTACCTGTAAGGGAACACGCGGTAGTCACTCCCCTTAGAACGCATGGTTTCTGTGATGTTACCGGCTATGAGGTGAGCTTTCTTCATGGCATCGATGTAGTCAGCGGAGGTCTTAAGTATGGTGTGGTAGGTCATGAAGTAAGTGGCCCCAATGTAAGCGTCATCTCCCACAATGTTCACAGCTGAGCTGTAAGCAGCATGTCCCCTGAGGAAGAGGTGTGGGTGTCAGAAAGGCCATGGGCAGAATATGAGCACTTTGAGGGGAGTCTCATGGCTCTGAAGGAGGCCTCCTGTGAAGGGCCTACAGAAGGCACTGCCTGATCTTACGGCTGTGGTTTGTCTGGTGCACCTCAGCTACTGTTTCTCTGTCTGGTTCCATTCAAAACCGAACATGATGTGAGAAAGGGTAAGAACCTGGACTCAAGCAAAGGTCCCTCACACACCAGCACACTCGCAGCCTGGGAGTGCTGACCAGTCAAGGACAGTGAGGGGTTTGGCAGGACACTGCACAGTGGATTCTCCCTTTGGCTATTGCTTCCTAACAACTAAATTCCAAAGAACTCCCATGCTTTCATGAAAAAAAAAATTCCAGAATAACCTCAATATAACAAACAAAGAGAGTTCTAATATCCCTCCTCCTGTTGTTAGAGCTAGCAGAAGTCTCAGGACAGACACAGCACACACAAGTGAAAGGTCTGCTCAGTGGAGGCTTTCTGTCTGTTCTTCCAGACAAAGTCTCTGTGTAGCCCTGGCTATTCTGGAACTCACTCTGTAGACCAAGCTGGCCAAGTGCTGGGACTTAAAGGCATTTGGCACCACCATCTGGCTCAAATGTGGATTCTTACAAAAACCAAGTATACTCATGTTAGTTACATTACACTTGTGGTATTCAAGTTTCACCTATAAAAGCTTCTAAATCAATTCTCTTATCTTTACTATTTCTGGGCCAGACATTCTGCTCCTGTCCATGTGGGCAATGGGTGGACTGACTACTGAGGATTTAGATAGCTCATCCCCCTTCTCACAAGGCTGGGGTAGCCGGGGTTAGCACCTAAACCTTACACTGTGGTAACCTTACCAAAGCAAAGATGCTGTCTCAGCCCGCTGGCACAGTGGGACTGTCTGGGCCTCGTACTCTCCGGCGTTCACCTTTGCCTCACTCTTACTCCTCCATGACATGCACGGGAATCTGCCTCCATGCATAGCCCAGGGTAAGGGCAGGAACCAAGTGTGGGAAATGAGTGCCCAGTGAGGACTAAACCTTCTGAAGCCTGAGGAGTTTGGTGTCTCTGCCTTTGCAGGACTAGGGCAGGGCAGAGGACCCTTTCCTCACAAGCCTGCTCAATCTAGACTCTGCTTCTCAGTTCCTTAAAGCTGCAGTGAAAACTTAGCTCGGAGCTCCCTAGCACTTACCCTTTGCCACACTTGGGGTTGGGGTTATCAGAAAGGAACATGGGCAGGAATTTCATGAATTCTTTCCCCTGAGGTCTCTGTTTGCCCTCCGGAGTCAGAGGTCTGCAGCGGACACAGGTTGGGTCCATCACTGGCAAAAGAGGAGAGCCAATTATTAGAAGAAAATGGGCGGCAAGACTTGAACAAAACAGCAGCAACAACAAACACGTAAGATTTAACACTTAAGACTAAACACAAGGTTTTCTTGCATCTTCCCCTCCTCCAAAAGCTTCAGCTCCACGTGGTTTCAAGGCTCAATAAGTGACAGACTCCAGGCATTCATATTAAGCAGGCTCTACAGCAAAGCCCTCCTGGACATAGGTGCCCTGTTCTGAGGAACACCTAGGAGCACAGGACTCACGTGTTCACGAGCACAGCACTTACAAAGCAGTCGGAGAAAGCATGCCTCTGAACAGACACCACTTGGCACTCTTAAGAAAGCAGTCAGTGCGCTCTGCACAAATGAGAAGTCTGACTGCGGACCAAGCCTTGATGTGTCCTTGCTTGGTCAGCTCTGAGAGTCACATATGTGACTGACAAGCACAGGATAACGACAGAGGGAAGGCGACAGCTCCAACACTGACACACATGCACAAACGAAGGGAAAATGAAATGGCCAAGCGGTGCTACCATTGTTCTGAAATTAAAAGAAAAGTCTAGAAAATGCTATGAAGTACCGGAAGCATTGCAGAACTGGTGGGTGACGTTGTAGAGTCTGCAGCAGGAGGACTGTGGCGAGACCCAGTCGAAGTAATCATCAATCCAGGACGAGGGAGCGAAACCTATGCGGGTGCTGGAGAGAGGAGACACGGTCACAGGCTTGTTGGGACTCCTGCAAACTCCAGCTCCTTCCCTCCATTTGACATTGCTGAATGACTGAACAAACGTTCAAGATAAACCCCTGGCCAATGAGCCCACCTTGCTCACATGAAATTTGTCTAACAGACTTTTTGAAATGACAAAAAGCAACCTTCCCCAAAGAAAATCTGGTTTTAGTGAGAAATTACAGGCTTGAGTTGACCCTGGCCATGAGTAGTTCCTCCTTGTACCTCTTTCTTCTTCTTCTTCTTTCTTCTTTTTTCTTCTTCTTCTTCTTCAGATTTATTTATTTATTTTATATATATGAGTACACTGTAGATGTTTACAGACAAACTACAAGAGTGTGGGACCGTGGTGTGAGACAGTCTGTAGCTTGGTTGAGCGAGGTCACTCTGGGTCTAACACTCCTACAAGGGATGGAACCCGTGAGCCATGCTCCCAGATCGCTGACTCCTCAACTCCATAATCCTGTGGCCATCAGTCATGTGTGGCCACGTCCCAGGCCCCTAGTGTTCTGGCTGGACTCCACCCCTACAGTCACCCAGCTACAGCCAGGCTTTCCCCACCCCTCGGTTACCTGCCAGGTAACCCAGTCCATTATTAAAGGAGGCTTCTTGCCCCTCCTCACTCGCCCTCGCCCCCCTCCACTCACTCACTCTCTCTCTCCCCTCTCTTGCCTCTCTTTCTCTATATTCTTTTTCCCCTTTCCAATGGCCTTTCCACATCTCTTTATCTTATCTTTCTCTGTTTACTTCTCTATCTCCTTTTCTCTTTCTACTCTCCTAATAATAAAGCATTAAAACTATCAACTGTCTCTTTTGTCAGAATCCGTCGCTTAGAAGCATGGAGCAGGCCTCAGTGTTTCCAGCAACCAGGGAAAGGATTGAGTAGCCGTGTCTCAGTCAACCAAGCTTCTCTAACAGGTACCCGGGAGGTCCATGCCAGATCGGCACCCCCTTCTGAGCGGGACCACCCTCCCCGCTAGCCAGACAGTCTCATGCTCCACAGGTACTCCTGCACCAGCATTCCCTATCGCACCAGCACTCCCTATCGTGGTGCGGTCCTGCCGGTGTCTCCCTAGCCCCCCATGCGAGCTTTGCCTGCCAGTGTTTCTCCTATGTGAGACCCGTGCCGCTGCCGTCCCTGCTCTCCTTTTTTTTTCTTCTCACAGAAGAAGGCATCGGATCCCTTTACAGATGGTCGTGAGCCACCATGTGGTTGCTGGGAACTGAACTTAGGACCTCTGGAAGAGCAGTCAGTGCTCTTAACCACTGAGCCATCTCTCCAGCCCCTTCTGCCTCTTTCTGTTCACGATTGAAAAGGACCAAACCCAGGCAGGTGACGAGAACTGGTCTGACCCTAACACTCGGAAGGCTGAGACAGGGCCCACTTCAGGTCCAGGGCCAACTTGGAGACCACACAGGGAGAGTATATCTCAAACTAAGCATTAATTAAAGAGAAAAAGAAGTACGAAGGACCAGACAGTCCTGATACTGACTAGGTGTCCAGCTCAGCTGCATTAAATATCTGCTGCACCAGGGAGTCATTGTCACAGCCCATGCCGCCGCACACCATGTCCTGTCCTCTGCGGGAACTGTAGTTATAGCCTTCCTCCAGGACAAAGTACACGGGTGGGCCCGAGTGCAGGTACTGACCGAGTGATTTGAAATAGTCAATCATATACGAATCCTGAAAGGGAGACAAAGAGAGAAGTGTGGCTGGATGGGAGACGCTAGGAACAGAGGGTGCTAGGGCCTGAGCCGCCAACCTAGATGACACAAGGTTCTCTCCTCCCAGGTCCCAGAGTGCACCTGTTGCTAAGCCCCAGACAGAAGGAATTTCACAGTGATCTCAGGAGACTGGCTGTTCTACCTCTAAAGCTACAGCGTGAGTTCACAGGCCGGCAGCCTACTCCAGCAGAGCCCTGTGGCAGACCACTGTTACATGATGCATGATTTGCGTTCAGAGGTCAGCATTAACACCTACACACATGCTCTGAAAACTGTATTCAATAGCAGCTAACAAGGTTAAAGGAAAGAAAGCAGCTTACATTTGGCATTGAGAGAGACTGATCCAATCCGATGTCTACTTTGTTCATTACCGCAATACTGAATGATAGAACGCCTACAAACACGGCTATCTGGAGAAAAGCAAACCACGAGACAATTGCTAATGTAATCATAAACTGAAGAAGAGAAATAAAATCTTACACACCAAAGACATGACTCCATTGATTTATTTTGGTGTAGTATTAGAGGTTGAACCCCATGCTTTGTGTAAGGCTAGGCAAGGACTCTACCACTGAACTACACTTCCAGTTCAAAGCCAGACTTAGTATAGCACCCAACTCACTTAACACCTACAAGGGCTTTACCACTGCCTCTTGCACACTCACGTGCACGAGTGCAAATGCATGCACACAAGCCTAACTCTAATAATGAACTGTAATTCTGTGTACAGATTATTACAATTATGTGTGTGGGACACAGTATACACTAGAAGATACTAGGTGAGAGAAACAGGGTTCCATTGGCTTTCTTTCCAACATTCTGCAAAACTACAACTATTTTAAAACAAAAACTTCGGGTTTGGGCACAAAACAAAACACCCCAATTCAAATGCAATGTTGCCAAAACTCTTGCCAGTGTTGACTGCTAACAACTGCATTAGAGCTGCAGGAGAGGTGGGTACAGCATCTGAGAGGATTGACCGAAGACACGCATGCAGGTAAGACACCAGTAGAGCTGCAGGAGAGGTGGTACAGCATCTGAGAGGATTGACCGAAGACACGCATGCAGGTAAGACACCAGTAGAGCTGCAGGAGAGGTGGTACAGCATCTGAGAGGATTGACCGAAGACACGCATGCAGGTAAGACACCAGTAGAGCTGCAGGAGAGGTGGGTACAGCATCTGAGAGGATTGACCGAAGACACGCATGCAGGTAAGACACCAGTAGAGCTGCAGGAGAGGTGGTACAGCATCTGAGAGGATTGACCGAAGACACGCATGCAGGTAAGACACCAGCAGAGCTGCAGGAGAGGTGGGTACAGCATCTGAGAGGATTGACCGAAGACATGCATGCAGGTAAGACACCAGTAGAGCTGCAGGAGAGGTGGTACAGCATCTGAGAGGATTGACCGAAGACACGCATGCAGGTAAGACACCAGTAGAGCTGCAGGAGAGGTGGGTACAGCATCTGAGAGGATTGACCGGAGACATGCATGCAGGTAAGACACCAGTAGAGCTGCAGGAGAGGTGGGTACAGCATCTGAGAGGATTGACCGAAGACATGCATGCAGGTAAGACACCAGTAGAGCTGCAGGAGAGGTGGGTACAGCATCTGAGAGGATTGACCGAAGACACGCATGCAGGTAAGACACCAGTAGAGCTGCAGGAGAGGTGGTACAGCATCTGAGAGGATTGACCGAAGACACGCATGCAGGTAAGACACCAGTAGAGCTGCAGGAGAGGTGGTACAGCATCTGAGAGGATTGACTGAAGACACGCATGCAGGTAAGACACCAGTGCACATAAAGGAAAAAAAACCTAAAAAGTGTTTTAGAAAATTGCACTAGGAAAGGGCCCTGCTATTGTATGTTATTTGCCTTTGTGTTTTTACACTGACTGTACTAACAGTGGTTGGAATTGCCTTCCCAGGCCTCTCAGAAGGCATGTGATAGAGAGAGAAGACAGCAACTACAGAAAAGTTCGTACCACAATTGGCCGCAGCCAGTCCTTCAGCAGAAGGGGGGCAAAGTAGTTTTTGAAGAAGCGAAACAGGTAGCTTTCGGAGGCGTGGGTACCTTGTCCGTCGTCAGGGCCTCTGACACAGCACAGGATGTCCAGACGGTTTTTCTGAGTACAGAGATGAAGAGAGGGTATGGAAACAATCTCCACCTTCACCTAGACTCCAGCCTCAAATAGATCCTTGTCCTTACCTCTTGCCTCTTAATATCTAACCCCAAGAGGCTCACAAAGCAGGTGATCTGAAGGAGGAAGTCAATAAGGACAGCCATCCCCGCAAACAGAGAGAAGGTGTGGACAGCTGGCATCGAGGACAGCGCCCCTACAGGGAGAGAAGAGCACTGTCACGACCCCCAGAGGACCACAGGTCTCAGGTTATGTTCCCATGCACATAGCCATTTCCTCTTGACCCACATTATACTGGTCCATTCATTTTAGGATCAAAAATATTTGTAATAAGTTGTCAGTATTTAATAGTGGAGTAAAGTTGAAACAAAATTCTAGATTCACCATATTACTTTGGAGGAAAACCTTTGTGACATTGGGCCACCCACATGGTCCCAGGGACAAACGAGGAGGAAGACGTTTGCCTCTCTTCAGACAGGGTGTGTGCAGTCCTCAGGATGCAGCAGCATCCAGCCCCCCCAAATTTGGTAAAGCCACCCTGACCCTGAGGTGCAGTATGAGCTGCTATTATCAACACACTTGTGCTGGTTTTCTTAGAAGAGTAAAAAGGTATCTGCCCCTGCACCTATGACTCTCAAAGGCACAATAACGACCATAGGTTTCCTGTGGGCTCTATAGAAACAGGAAGTGACACGGTACCAGCACGCCCCCACTGAAAGCCTGCCTCCTGAACCTGCCTACAACGGCTTGCGTAAGAACTGGTGGCCACACGGGCACCGCAGCTGTGACCTCAGACCACAAAGACTGTCTTCTCCACACAGATTTCTTCTGGCCTCAGTCAGTCTCTACACCAGGATCAAGCCGCTTTTCTCTTTCTGCACTTTGGAGACAGGCTGGGCAGGCAACACACTTGTAAGGGTTCAGTTCTTGCACAAAAGAATCCCGAGGATCTTTGTTCTAGCTCATTATAGCTCCCTGTACTGACGCACTACAAGAAGTTCTCTCTGCTCACTAATGAGCCGGTTTCCCCTGGGAGTTTGTGCTCAGGAGAGGAAGCCCCTGTAAAAAGCAAGCCAAGTTGCGTAGCACTGCCGAGGGGAGAACCGAGGACTCCGGCCATGCAGGGATGCCATTTTCAAATTCAAACACAGAGATGGCACAAGGAAGGAAGGGGAGATGGCAGAAGAGCCCAAGTCTCTGTCATCCTCTGTCCCAGCATCAGTACTGTGCTGAACAGAGAAGACGCAGAAGCTGACTCTGGAGACACTGCCAGTTAGCTGAGACAGTCAGCGGTCCAGCGAGCAGCACTCCGAGTGTGAAGCAAGCTCTCAAAAGGGAGCGACACGGGGCATAATCAGATACCCAGCAAGCCACAGGACCGGTATGATCTACAGTAAATTTACCGAAGAAAAATGCTGAGGTCTCAGAAAAAGACGAAAGGAACATGGTCGGGGCCACTTCCCCAAGGATCCTTCCCAGCTGCTGATCCAGCGTCTCCTCCTGAAGACGCTCATCTCTCTTAAAGAAAAAAAAAATACACTATTAAAATTTCTCAGTAGCAGAGCCCGTCTGGTTCCCGTCTTCTGTTAGCTGCAGCAGCTGACTAATCCCATTAGTTGAGTTGGATCACCGACGGGGCAGCAGATAAGAAACTCAGCAAAACTGAGTCATGTTATCAGACAACTGCCTGGTATACATGGGTTGTAAGAAGATGGACCAATGCACGACACTTGTACATCATCGAGTCTCCAATCAGACAAGGACTTCAGGCAGCTCAGACCAAATCCTACAATGGCAGACTATGTTGACACTGCCGTCTCAGAGCGCGACAAATCTGTTATGCGTCTGCTCTGGGCTGGAAATCATTTCAGTACCATTAATACCTCAAGTAATTCCCCTACGTGTGTTACTTCCTACTGCACATATGTGACAATGGTATCTAATACCAAGTTCTCATTTTGTATCTACTTCACCAAGTAAGAGAGGGCTGAGATTCTTGGTTCCAAGCGTGCAGAACAGATCAGGGAGACCACAGAGCCATGGAGGAAAAGACCGTGGAGTTATGTTCTCCTGGGTAGTGCGTAGCAGCCGTTGACAAACCTGAGCACTCAGACAGACACTGAGCTCCCGAGAAGATGGGGAGTTACCTGGTAGGTCTGCACGAGAATGAAGATGTTGTCCACCCCGACAGCCAGCACCAGGAACGGGATAACCTCAATGACAATGAGGGTCAGAGGCATCCCGATGTAGCTGAAGATACCCAGGGAGCAGGCCACCGAGCTCAGCACTATCAGGATTCCCGCAATGCCCAGCGAGATTTTAGAATCCACCTGATGTTGGACAAAATCATAGGTTACCAGAGAGCTTTCTGCCCTCCCTGTCACAAATGTACAATCCACCGTGTGAGAGAACACAGAAAAAAAACACTTGTACATTTCTCCTTAGCAACAAAGTTCATGCACTTACAGGTACCGGTATGGACAAAACAGATGGGGGGAAGAAAAGTAGTTTATTTACGTGAATTATGTGAATTAAACCTTAGGAAGTGGAGAAAGTAGACGCAGAAAACAGAAACGTTATATCGAGTTAACATGATGCTCACAGACAGAGCAACGCATCTGAGGTAACTTGGTGAGGAGCGTCTGAGGGGAGGAAGATGTCACGGCCTGTACTGTCACGTCTAACACCCTCCTCGAGTGTCCTCGCATGCATGTCACACTCACCAGAAGCCTGCTGCAGCTCTGGATGTGACCCAGGGCAAGGGAGATGTACAGAAACATCACGGCATAGCTGATGATGACAGTGAATACGTCACTGTTACTTTCCCGGTTGAGCTCATCTTCAATGCTCCGCTCGGCGGTGAAAGAAATGGTCAGGTTTGGATTCTTGTAGTTTTTCACAAAATTAATAAACCTAAAGAGTAAAACAAAGTTTTATATATTTTTTTTAATTAAAGACAGGCTACAGGAGTGTCTCAACACTTAGGACACAAAGGCCATCCTGCTTGACCTCAAGCCCAGGAGCCCAGGCAAGACGCTCTGAGAGCATAGGAAATCCAGCCAGGCTGACTGCCCCGCCCTTGAGGGTGGTGCTAGGGATCAAACACAGGGCCCTGGGCACCATAAGGCAAGCTCTCCACCCCTAAGCCGTAATGTAACCCAGTCCTGAAATTGTCTACAGTTTAGAACATGTTTAAAACTGGTTCGTGTTCTGTTCTGTTTTGTTTTCAGAGACATGTCTCACTATGTGTCCAAGCTGGTCTAGAATTTCTGAGCTAAAGTGATCCTCCTGCTTCAGCCTCCGTGACCTAGGATCGCTGGCGCCATGTTAGACTTAAATGAACACATGTGAGTGAATATATGTACATGGAGCAAAATTTTAAAAGTGGACGTATAAGTTGAACACAATCTGTCAGACCAGGTCTGATTTCTTTATAGGAAATGATCAGTCACTTCTCAAACTCACATACAATTAGGGCCCCAAGCAGCCTTTGTTGTCCTGAGATGAACAAAGTACAATTATATTTCCTAATTCCAAATTATCACAGTAATTCAGAAAGTGTGACGACTGGCACAAGGGCAGACAGACAGACATGCTCAGGAAGAATTACAGACACGTGACTGAGGGACTAACTTTTGGTAAGTACACTATGACCACTCAACAGTACAGGGAAAAATCTTTTCAGTGAGCGGTGAAAGACAGTAGATGGATGACTGCATGCAAAGAATGAAGCTGGACCGTTACCTCACACCACAGACCATTAAAGGCTGGCACGACCTGGCCTCAAAAAACCAAGGGCTGGGTAGATAGCTCCGCAGAAGAGCATTTGCCTAGCATGCTAGGCCTGGGCTTGAAAGGTTTAAATGGACCAAAGGCCAAAATAGAGGACTTAAAATTATAAAATTCTCAAAATAAAATACAAGACTAAACCTCCTGTCATTGTGCCAAGCCACAGACGCACCAAACACACAGGCAACAGAAGGATGGAAAACTAAACTTCAAAATGAAAAAACTTCTGCGCTCCGAAAGCTCAGAGGGGGACCATAGAAATAGAGAAAGAAAAAAAAAATCTTGAAATCATGTATCTGATAAGGGATTTCTATTTAGAATATAACAAAATTTTATAACTCTAAATAGAAGAAGCATAGATTATCCAATTAAAATGGGCAAAGGATATGGAGAATAAGTTTACAAAAAGATACTTAAAATTTTTAATAGCATGCAAGCACAGACTGGCATTACCACACGGCGGGAAATCATCCGTCGGGTTCAAATGGTTAAAGTAGTTATTCTAAGATCCAGGGATTCTACTCCTACAGATACATATGTCTCCAAAGGAAATGAAAACACAACTGGTAAAAAATGTGCATGAACAGATGCACAGAGCTGTTCTTTATAATAGCCGAAAGACAGATGCACGGACAAAATGAGGCAGAGTTATGTGCAGTGGGGGTATTTGGTCAAAATGAGAAACACAGCACCAGCTGGACACATTACGGTAAGCAGAGAGAGCCAGACACCAAAGTCCACATACACAACCGTATTCATATAACATTCACAGCATAAAAAACCTACGAGGACGGAAAGACCTGCGGTTGCCTAATGCCGGGGGTGAGAGGCTGAGACAGGGTGCACAGGGCAGCTAAAGGGAACAGCATTTATCCTAACATAATCAAAACATTCTATTGGCTAAAGCCTTAAGTGGGCCACTCACAATGAGTGGACTATACGCTTCACCGATACTTTCTTCCTGGGTGCCTATTAAAACCACCTGCTTCTAGGCAATCTCTTCAAGGACTTCGTAGCACAGCTCCTACCAAGTGAAAAGGTTCCTGTAACCTAGATCTGCTGCCGTACAGATCGAGGTCCAAGCGCACGCATTCGCTGCCCAGGCCCAGCCCCAGGAGTGACTCACTCTTTCTCCCAGGCCCAGGCCCTCTGGAGCTTCTCTGTGTTATTATGGTAATTACTGACAGGGAAGGTAATCACCAGTGCGGTGGCATTATTGTAGTTCTGATCTAGAAAGCAAAACATGACATCGAAAAAGCTAAGTATTAGAAGGCAAAGTCAAATAAACACGAGTCACAGTGACACTCCATGGCTGACTCTGGTTTCCTGACTCGGTGAGTGGCTGGCACAGAACTGGCCGGCACTGTTTCAGCTAGTAGATGCACAAAGAATTCCGACATCTGTTATTCAGGAAGAGTAACCTTTCCACTTTAATAAGCATAAGCAACAATTCTTGTTTAGTTTCTTCTTATACATATTTTTATGAATTTCACATGATGGGTTAAACATATATTTCCATCCACGTATATAAGGCATTTGATAACAAGTATCCCTATTCATCTCTCCTGCTCCTCACCGCAGCCCATGCGGATACCATCCTCTTCTAGTCCCTCTGTATCTCAGACAGGGTCTCTCTATAGCCCTGCCTGTCCTGGCTGGCTTCAAACTCAAAGAGCCACCTGCCTCTGCCTTCCAGTGCTGGGATCGGAGGCGTGTGCCGCCACGCCTGGACGACAAGCATTGCGAAATCTCAAAATTTCATTCTATTCTTAGTTCTCGTCAAGATGTAAGCAGCCCGCTGTGGATGCTTCTCCAGCACACCAGGCAAACACACGTGTGTCTTCTCCCTTTGCCCCTTTCACAGAGAAGAACATCTGCTCTACAACGGTATAAAATTGTGTACCCTGAAACCTACTGTGTCACACATCTCAGAACTTTGGAGACTAACGTGCACACACTGCACTTATATTGCTTCTTTTAACTTTCAAATACTTTAAAACTTGATCCCCTTCCTCACCATACTTTATATTAATAGCGGAATGTTCGCTGTTAGAGTAGTAATAGGTTTGTGTGCATGTAGTTTCTTGTATTTCAGTTCTTTTTTTTTTTTAAGAATTATTTATTTTATATATGTGAGTACACTGTAGCTGTCTTCAGACACACCAGAAGAGGACATCCAATCCCATTAAAGATGGTTGTACTGGGATTTGAACTCAGGACCTCTGAAAGAGCAGTCGGTGCTCTTAACCGCTGAGTCAGCTCTCTAGGCCCCTTGTCGTTTACTTTTAATTTTTTTTCCAAAGGCAACCAAACAAACTTTATCAGGAAAAAACAACTCCTTGTAGTCAGAAAAGTACTAAAATGAATTTTCCTCTTGCCTTCAAACAAACTACATGACTTTAAAATCTTAGTCAAATTCAATCTTTCCTTTGGTAGCTTTTGTGTTATCCTTGTTGCCTACAAATGCACACTCCATCTTAAAAATTACTTTAAAAAAAATCTGTTTTCTTCTAATTCTTTAATAGTTTCATTTTCTCGCACACCCATCTTTGATTTTCTGGAGTTTATTTTGATGGAAGGAATAAAAACCCAGACCCATTTTCCCGGTGGGAAGGCACCATCCTTGCCCCCCCCCCCTCCATAAGAAGGGCTCCCTGCTGGGCCGTAGTGGCGCACGCCTTTAATCCTACCACTGGGGAGGCAGAGGCAGGCAGATTTCTGAGTTTAAGGCCAGCCTGGTCTACAGAGTGAGTTCCAGGACAGCCAGGGCTACACAGAGAAACTCTATCTTGTAAAACCAAAAGAGAAGGAAGGAAGGAAGGAAGGAAGGAAGGAAGGAAGGAAGGAAGGAAAAAAGGAAGGAAGGGGCTCCCTTCATACAAACAGGGTCTTTCTCTGTAGCCCCAGATAACCTAAAACTTGCTCTGTGGACCAGGCAGGCCTAGAACTCAGAGATCCACCTGCCTTTGCCTCACAAGGTGTGAGCCACCACTACCCAGCAAGAAAAGAGCTTTTTATGACACAGAGCTTTTTATAAGGCAGAATACATCTCAAATACAGATCAAAACTTCTCCCCTGCCAGGGAGCGAGGGAACAAAAGCTATCTGGCCTCTTTAGCAGCAGGAGAAAACCCTGTTTGGCTGGCGGCAACTGCAGATGTTGGAGGTGTCATAATCTTTACCTAGCAAGACCTGTGTTCTAAGAAGCCACAGGAAGCAACAAGTGAGAGACAGCAGCCCTTCCACCATGCGGGTTCACTGTCCCGACTGGTTTGTTTTTGTTTTCGCCGTCTGCTGGTCTCACTATGCAGCCTAGGCAAGTAGCAAACTCACAATCCTTCTGCTTACACTTCCTGAATGCTGAGCGTCTATTAGGTATGTACCTCCACACCCACCCCACTTGTTTTAAATCCAGGATAAAATTCAAATCCAAAGCTAAAGGAGTTATTGTGGGGACTCAATAGATGGAGAAATAAGACTACCCATTTTCTGGATTTAGTAATAAACACCCTTGCTGGCTGAGGAAAGAACCAGGACAGCGTTGTAGACCAGGAACGTCTTACCGTCGTAGCCACCCAACACAAGCCACGGGAACACTGGTCCTCCAAATGTACCCAGGCAAGGACCGTGGAGCAAACTCGTATCATTCAAGGAGGCGGGAGCCCTGCCGAAAGTTCAGAGAAACATCATTAGAACCTCCAAGTCATCATACCAACCTAAACACGTGGACGGCATAGCTGCATTCTGAGTACACTCTGGTTCTTTGGCGAATAACACAGCTGTCACGCACCCCAGGAAATCAAGTAACTGGGCACCAGCCAGGACTAGCCATCACCCCAGTGAGGCCAGTGACACATGGTGCTCGCTGTATAGAGACAGGGATAAAGGGTGCAGGCGACCTGCCTGGCCCTCTAAGGAAGAGTTAGGTTGCACATAGCAGACTCTTGGTTTTTTTTTTGTTGTTGTTTTTTTTTTTTTTTGAGACAGGGTTACTCTGTGTAGCCCTGGCTGTCCTGGAACTCTCTGTGTAGACCAGGCTGGCCTCGAACTCAGAAATCCGCCTGCCTCTGCCTCTGCCTCCCAAGTGCTGGGATTAAAGGCATGTGCCACCACTGCCCGGCACATGGCAGACTCTTCAACTGTGGGTTGTGAGTCCACATGGGGCCAAATAAATGTGGGGCTTACAAAAAAAAAAAAAAACCCAACTGTCAACAATAAAAGTTTGTAAATTTTCAACAACCAAAGTTATTAAAAAAAAAAAAAACAAACGCATAAAGAGTCCAAGATGTTTGTGGTAGTATTCCCTCACGTCTCGATGTGTGACTTCAATGCAGCCTGGGTTCTGGACATGTGTGTACTTTGCACAACAAACAGACCAACAGACACAGTCTGACCCAAGACTCCTACATGTTACAGACTGCGGCATCTTACTGGGCACACAGTTTTTTTGCTCTTCTAAGGAAAACAGAACCTTTGAGTATTTCTATCCGGATCACTCCCTACCATGTCTCAAATCATAACAGTGTATACTTGGACAATATTGTGCTAGAATGGTTTGATTTTCAAAACTAATGCTTGAAAAGTTTCATAAAACTTGTTAAAGGAACCATGGCTTGGGATTAAGTCTGAATTTCCAACAATTTCTAATTGCCCCAAACAAACCTCTGTCCTTTTATACTGTGTATTTATGAGAATAAACGCTCTGACTATTGATTATTGCAAAAATCAAAATACTGACCAACTCTGAAAGGCTTAGAAGATAGTTTGTATTCTGCTGTGGCCAATGTCCACCCAAGATTTCATTCTTGATGTGAAAGTACATAAGTATTTATATGGCATGCATATTCCCTTTCATCTTTAATGATGGTTCTAAGTATACCAAAAAGGGAAGCCATGTGCAGTAAAACTAATTAATTAACCACAATGATAGAAGGCTCTATTTGAAGAACAAGAAACACCACAATGGGGTCCTGACTCTAGGGAGGAAGGGTAGTAAGTCGCTGATGTTCCAGTTAAGGCCGAGAGGGGTGCTAGAGAGATAGCTCAGCAGTTAAGAGCACACTGACTGCTTTTCCAGAAGTCCTGAGTTCAAATCCCAGCAACGACATGGTGGCTCACAACCATCTGTAATGAGCCCTGATGCCCTCTTCTGGGGTGTCTGAAGACAGCTACAGTGTATTTACATAAAATAAATAAATCTTTAAAAAAAAAAAGGGCGAGAGGTACCTTGTACAAACATACACAGGGAGAGAGCTCCTCCCCCAGGGCCTCTGTGCTTGCTATTCATGCTGCCCGGACGCGTTCCCGTGATATCCACAGGCTTCCCCTACCCGCTGTCCATGCTAAAGCAGCACAAACCCAAGGCTTTTCTGCTTAGCCCCAGTGTCCTCCTCACAGACCGTCTCCACCTGGCGTGACAGACGTCACACAGCACAGCACGACATACAGTCATATGCCACACAACCATTTCTCTCAATGGCAGATGAGATACAGGAGAAGATCACATGGGGTCATACTGCTTAATGAGATCCTAGGGTAAATACACATTACGATGTTTGTACTAAATTAGCAATGATGTTTTCAGAGTGTGCTCCTACTGTGAAGTAACACATGATTTATTTATTTATTGTTGGTCTTCCTCTATTGGGACGTGAGTTTCTCGATGCACGTCTGACTCCATCTACCGGGTCTGCAGTTGTATGAAGAGAGTAGGCAACAGAAGTTCTCAAATGCCGAGAGGGCATACGAATGGGCGGCGCCACTTACCGTACACAGTACAGAAAGTGCGTGTGGTAATCGGCATAGACAAAGAAGTCGTCGCCTACTTGTTTGTCCAGCACCTCGTGGCTGTTCTGGAAGTAATTTAACACACTCAGAATGGTGCAGTTCTTGTTGTATGGAGAAAGAGGGGCCACACAGATGTCCTGAAGTGTCACGGTTTCATTGTTGTAAGATGCGGTGATACTTTCAATGGCGATCTGTAAATCCAGAACCTGAAAGATTTGGAAAGTAAGCAAACCCAGAAAAGTGGCAGGTTTCCTCAGCTCTGCACCAACCAGCGTTGCTCCGACAGCTCAGATGATAAAGACATTCTGAAGATGTACTTCCTAGGATTGGGGAAGATTATTCAACATGATAGTGAGAGCCAAAGGCCCCTCTTAACAGAAATTTGGGATGAAGAACTCTGGTTCGCAGTGTCTGGGAAGGAGACATCATTACCATGACAGATATCAACAAGAGACACAAAATTATTCTCACCCTATTCCAGTGTCCACCAACAAGGTCCAGTTTTGAAGCCAATTTCTGATCTTCTTGCCAAAAAAACACCACTCCCCTGCCTTGCTCTGCCCTCTGACCATTTGTGTGGTGTGTGTGTGTGTGTGTGTGTGTGTGTCCATGGGCATATGGACAGGGGACAGTCTTTAACTGTTAATAATATAGAATGGCTCAGGCCCCTGTGGGCAGCACCATTCCCTACGCAGGCAGTCCTAAACTTTACAGTAAGGAAGCTAGCTGAGCGTAAGCCTGCCTGACAACTACCAAGTGCCACCCTCCACGGTTCCTGCTGCACTCGTCTGGCTGTGATGTGAGGAGCAATGCTGTGTGGAATAGCAAGCAGGCTGCCTTCAAGACCCTCACATTCCTGCTTGACTTTCCTTAGTGACGTGACGAACTGGGTGTCCCAAAACTTTAATCCATATAAGGCTTTCTTCCCCTTATGTGGCTTTGGGTCAAGTTGGTTATTACAACAGAAACAAATACTCCAGATTCCTTGGAACAATAACCAGAAATGGCAGCTTACCTGGTGCAGAATCTCTTTGTTCAGTGGAGGCCCAAAGGGCACATCGGCACCTGACGGGTACGGCTCGTAGATATGGACGCTGGTGTTGGGGGCCTGAATAATAAGCTGTTCCGTGCGAAAGAAAGGCCCAAAGTGCTTGTCAAAGTACTCCTTTTCCATGCGGGCCTGACTGTGAGGGGCTGACCAGAGCTCCACAGGATTGGTGGTGACCTGGACAAACACCAGGCCGGAGGAGCACACGGCGATGAAGACCAAAGAGAAGAAAATGACGCAGGTGGGATTCCGGACACAGAAAGCCCCCCACTTTGTGAACATGCGCCTCAGACAGTCATCGAATGCTGCGCCAAGTGGGTCGCAGCATGAGGCCTCCCCTGGGGGAGAGGAAAGGAGATGAGGTCACTAGCCGTTCCCAAAGATGCGGACAGGGAAAGGGTTAACTGCCATGCTGGGTGCCAGGAATCCAGTTCTATGGCTGCCAAGCTCCAAGGAAGGCCCCACAGCTTCTGCCTACCTCGCTCTCCTAGGCTGCTCAGGGTAGACCCTCCGCAACTCCCCCCTCAGTCCATAATTATGTTCTGAGGTACCACACTGAGGCCTAGTCACTGCCCGAAGGCAAGCGCTACATCTGCTTTCACAATGGCCGTGTCCTCAGCAATAGTACTGCCTCAAACAGGCTCTCGGGCCAACACAAGCTGATGATCCCCTGACCTAGGCAAACATGCCTACCTTTGTCACTGCTATTCACAGAAAAGGCGATGTTGCTGTCAATAGGGGTGTACTCGGACACGAAGTACCGCCTTCTGAAAGAGAAGCACAGAGGTGGCGTCAGCAGATGTAGTGTCACAGTGCACCTCACTTCCTCGCTCTGTCCCCTGTCGCCAGCTTTCCCTGCCTGGGCTCACCAGCCTCGGGAAGATCTAGGAGGGCATTAGGATGACAAAGCACCAACAGGTAACTTCATGTTGGAACGCGCAGGAGTCACTTCTAGATCCTTCGAAAACTTATTTCCAATAGCAATGAGCACCCCGTGCCCAGACACATGCCCCCCACCCATGCCGCTGTCTAACAAAAGGACCAGAACCGGCTTGAGCGGGATGATGCCAGGCCTAGGGCAGAGGACCTGGGTGGGAGCACACCCAGAGAGCACGGGAGCCGATGGGAAGGAGCTCCAATGCCCCAGTACTGGGTACAGCCCACAGAATGAATAAATGTAAAAGGCACACTGAGTGAGTAGAGGAAGGGTCCCATTAGTAAATGACAAAGGAGACAGACAGATAGAAGTGGGGAGGAGGGAGGGAGAGGAGGAGGGAGGGCAGATCCCCCCCACACACACCCATAATCACCCTGGGGTAAACAGCACAGATTAAAGGACCCATCAGTGGAGAGCAGGGGTGAGCCTGAGGAGAAACAGTATTAGCAGCCAAAATAGAGGGCAACTGACCAAAACTGGCCTTTGTGCACACATGTGCACACACAGGTACACATGCATGTATAAACATGTGCACATAAATATACACACATGTGCACACGCATGTACACATATGAACAAATACAAATATATATTGCCTTAAAACAGGATGACTGCAGTGCTGCATGTAACTAGATTTTGATCAGATGTGGTTTACACAGACTACCTGGGTTACTGCAAGTGCCTTAAATCACACACCATTTTGAATAAATCAGTATAATTTACTTCAAATGGTTAACTATGTAAACAAAACCTGATTCGCTAGCTGCAGGGCACAGCCATCCAGGGGATGGTACCCATACAGATATTTACTTCCTGTCTGGATTAGTTAAAGTCCCTTGGGAGCTAAAGGTGCCATGTGGGCAATTTTGCTCTTCTTGAAGGAAACCAACCAACCAACCGGCTTACCTGTGGCACCACACTGCCAACAGTCCTCCAAAAAACACCAACAGAAATGCCATGTAGGTGAACCACATGATGACGTACATGGCATCCAAGCCCAAGATCCTCCAGGGCACAGGAGGCGGTGGGGGCTGGGGTTTGGGGCCACAGACCGCAGAGCAGTCCTGGCAGCTACATGGCCCTGTGACCTCATCTAGAGACTCGTTGCAGCCTTTGGTGGCATTTCTCATGGGCTCCATCCCACGGACCGAAAGATCTACAAGAAGGAATTATGCTGAATTGGGACCAAGTTTTGTATCTGCTTACATTTAAACCCAATGGCAAGCACACAGGGGTACAGTGTACCCCTTAGCTGAACACCAAGGACAGAGGGCTGCTGTGTAACCACGCGTTATGCCCTGTTGCTGTCTCTTAGGGTTTTGGGGGAGTGAGGTGGGTACTGACGACGTTGTATGCAGGCCAAGCTGACCTACAACATATGTAGCTGAGTATAACTGAGTTACTGGCTCTTCCCTGTATCTCCTGAGCGCAGGTGTGTGTGCCTGCATCTGGGCAAGCTACATTCCCCATCCCTAATCTGTTGTGATGTCAACAACTCTGCATACAGCGTGTGCCCAGATCTTCCACCAACCATATAAGGTGGATCCTCAATGTGTCTGGCTTCCACTCCAAACACCTGGTCTAATACCACAGTAGACACGTCTCAGCTTTTAGAACACAGAGACACACACACAGACACATACACACACACCCCAAATACCTGATCTAATACCACAGTAGACACGTCTCAGCTTTTAGAACACACAGACACACACACACACACACACACACACACACCCAAACACCTGATCTAATACCATAGTAGACACGTCTCAGTTTTTAGAAGACAGACAGACAGACAGACACACACACACACACACACATCCCGAACACCTGATCTAATACCACGTAGACACATCTCAGCTTTTAAAACACACACACACACACACACCACACCAGACACTCCAAACACCTGGTCTAATACCACAGTAGACACGTCTCAGCTTTTAGAACACACACACACACACACACAGACATAGACACACACATACACACACCCCACAGACACTCCAAACACCCGGTCTAATACCACAGTAGACACGTCTCAGCTTTTAGAACACACACACAGACACACACACACACACACACACACACACACACACACACCCCACAGACACTCCAAACACCTGGTCTAATACCACAGTAGACACGTCTCAGCTTTTAGAACACTCACACAGACACACACACACACACACACACACACACCCCACAGACACTCCAAACACCTGGTCTAATACCACAGTAGACACGTCTCAGCTTTTAGAACACTCACACACACACACACACACACACACACACACACCCCACAGACACTCCAAACACCCGGTCTAATACCACAGTAGACACGTCTCAGCTTTTAGAACACACACACACACACACACACACACACACACACACACACACACACACACCCCACAGACACTCCAAACACCTGGTCTAATACCACAGTAGACACGTCTCAGCTTTTAGAACACACACACACACACACACACACACACAATGTCTTAGTAACATTATCAATCCCTAAGAGCAATCCCTTTCTCACCCAGCCCTCCCTCCCAAGTTAAACCAGGCAGGACGTGTCCGACTTTCTCTCTCTCTCTGAATTTTTGTTTCTATAGCCTATTATGATTCTTGAGTTTTAAAGCAAAATAATAACCTCAGCAAATTTGAGAGCTGCCATCCCTACCTGAAAATATGGGAATGATGGTAAATGGCGCCTGTCCGTTGTCTTTATTGAACATGTACTCGATCCAGTTGGTGGCATTGCAGGCATGGGCATCCCTTCCACACAAGAGTCCTAAGGCCTTCTCGTTACTGGACGGCGCCTCCACGTCTCGGCAGGCATTGTACATCGCTAGAAGAGGAATCCCAAGGGAAAGACGGACATGTTATGCTTGCTTGAATTCACCACTCCGATCTAGCTGAAGGCCTCTGTGCTGGCACACAGGAGCCAGTAGGTTAGAGCCTGCAGCATTACAAGACACGGAGGGAAGGAGACTCAGAACAGGAAAGGGAACCAGCATCCAACTGTTCTCCCAACAGCCTCGAGAAATCCCTCAGTAAGAGTCAGGAGAAAGAACCTCATTCTGGCAACTCTGCACTGGGACAAAGCAGGAGGACTGAGGACTTAAAGGCATCCATCACACATGAATCAACTCACTTGGTACAGATTTCCTGGGATCAGCTAACTCCCAGGAGATAGCTGACCGGTCACTGCTTTACCCCACCCTAGACAGACAGGTTAGCCAGTGTGACAGGGGTTGGAATAGATTCACTTGGCCTCTATCCTGGCCGGGAAGGACATTTTCCTGTGCGTAAGCCCTGATGTGTTGTTTGGAGCCCTCAATCCTCCTGCCTCAGTCCCTAGAGTATGAGGACTACATGAGCCACATGCTTTCCTGTTTCCTGATGTACACACACCCGTGGAGTTTACTAAGTTTCTGAAGTAAGGATGCAAATGCAAGCAAAATATATTGCTACATATGTGAGAGCAAGAAGACACCACAATGTGCCTCATTATTGTGTGTGCTGTCTTAAAACAACACAAGCAAAAAAAAAAAAGCTAAACCAAGAGTATATCTTTAAAAACACAAAATCACAAAACAACTTTGAGTCAGGTTTGTGGGTGCATGCCTTTGTTTCTAGCATGTGGAAGGTGGAGGCCAGAGGATCAGGAGTTCAAGGCCAACCTCTGTCATATACTGAGTTTGGAGCCAATTCTAAGACTATCTCAAAAAACAACGAAACCCACAACCCCACACGAAAACTCCCAAATAAACAAAAACAAACTTTACCGAATACTGGAAATGTAATGACATATCCCATAATATACCCACTTGAGGCTGCTGCTAGACCACATGACAAATGTATGTTTAGTCTCACAAGAAGCCACCAAACTACTGTTTACCCTCTATTGATTATTCTCTCGGGATGGGCTCGCCCTCCCCAGCATCTCCTGCAGTTACTTTGATTTGAACTTCCCCAGTGATATTCGTCTTCGTGCATTTTTTCACACATTCTTCGGTGAAGTATCTGTTCAGACTTCTTGGCCATTTCTGAACTCACACTGTTTACTTTTGTAAAGAGTTTTGGCAGTTCTCTGTGTGCTCAGGTAACCGTTCATAACCAAACTGGCTGGTGTAAACATCCCCCTTGTCCTTGCTTGCCCTGGTCTCCTTCTCTAGCTGGTGGTACTCTTTTACAATGACCTCAGCAGGGTCTCCCTGCCCACACGCATTTAGGGTTTCTTTGGGAGGCTCTACCTGCTCACATACACTCATGGTTTCTCTGAGTGTGGGGTCTTCTTTGCAGATACATGCACATGGACAGGGTCTCTTTGTTCACATGTGTTCACAGTTTGTGTGTCGGGGGTTGTATAGATATGTGCCTCATACATACACATGCACGCGCGCACACACACACACACACACACACACACACACACACACACACACACACACATTCATGGTTCCTGTAGGGGCTCCCTACCCACATGTGCTCATGGTTCCTGGGTCTCTCTGCCCACACACGTTCAGCGTCTGTAAAGAGACACTGAAACTCTGAGGTAATGGCAGGCATATTTATCCTCAGCTTCAACAGGTATTGCAAAATTGTTTTTCAAATGGTTTCAAACACTTACAGCAGCCATGACGGGCAGTCAGTTTATTGACTCCCTATTGCTTCATGTCCTTACAAAGAGACGGAACTGACAAACTTACTCGGTGCCAATCTGACATGGCACGAGGAGAGATACACTGGAGTGTCTGTATTTCATGGATTGTTCTGGACTCTAACTGCTTTTCGTTTCTACCTTTATTTTCTTGTCAAGAAATATTTTCTTACCTTAAAGTCATTAAAAAAAAAATCAAAACCCTATGTTTATTTACAAATTTTCAAGTATTTTTAATCTGTACAACTTTTAATATACATACTAAAATATAGATGAATATATCAGTTTTATTGCCCCATTGATCACACCCCCACCCCCGGTTTTTTAAGGGTTTGTAATGATACAGCTGTGTGGAGCACGGACCCATACTCGGTTGTCTCTGGCCAGGACATCTCTCCTTAGCCTGCCACATCACATCTTCTGGAAGATTCTGTCATTTGTGTCCCTTTGTGAATGGGATTTATTTCCAATGAAGCGATTTGAACGTTCTGTTTGGTTTTTTTGTTGTTGTTGTTTTGAGATACAATGTATGTACTTCAGATTGACCTCCATGTCATGATCCCCTTGCCTCAGCCTCCAAACGCTAAAAGTAGAGGTGTGTGTGTGATCACATCTGGCTGTGTTATTTTTTAAATAGGTCTTTTGTTGGGGGTTGGTCTGGTGCTGCTATGTATTCTAAACACTGGCCCCCAAGATTTGGCTGCAGTCTAGAAGTTGTTCTCATGCACACAAAATGATGTTCTGTAAACTATGCTCGCCTATGGTCTCTCATTGGTCGAATCAAAGTGGCCAACGGCCAATTACAGAGGAGAACAGAGGTAGGCGGGGCTTTTGTTCCTGGGCTGAGTGAGGATCCACAGGGGGAGGAGAAAGCAGACAGAGAGAGCAAGAAGTCTCCATTTAGAAGGGGCATGGCCTAGAGAGAGAAGTGTATCCCAGGACAGACTGATGGAGCAGAAATAACCCAGGTGAGACTCAAACAGGAACTGACTTGGGGAGTGCAGCTGGGAAATAGCCAGTCTAGCATAGAAAAACAGTTTAGGGGTAATTACCCAGTAATTGTGCTAAAGCTGATTAAATAAATTAATTAGACTCTGACTCTATTATTGGGGGGCTGGATGGTCATAATAAGAACTATTATACTCTAACTATTTAATAGAGTTATTAAATATCCTACAATAATAGTCGTTATAATTAACAACTTTACTGATCACATTGACCCTAGTATGTTAAAGCATTATTTATTAAATTCACAAAGCATGTTTTCTTTTCATGCTCTCCTCTTTCCCTCATCTGTCCCAACTCTCTGCCTGTCACTGTAATCTCCCTTCCGGTTCCCGACTCATCTTCAGCACTTCTTTTATCCTTTGTCGCTTTTCACTTTAGCTTAAAATCTGTACTCACATTTGTACACGCATGAGTGTATGTGCATGCACGAGTGTGTGTGCATGCATATGTGTGTGCATGCACGAGTGTGTGCATGCATGAGTGTGTGCTGCATGTTAGGATCTGCGTAGGTGGCAGAACATGCAGTATTTTGTGCTTTTGGCTTTGGGTCACTTTGCTTAAATATTCTATTTTCTAGCTCCAAGCATTTTTTTTTTTTTGAAAATTCCAATTTTCTTTACAGCTGAACAGAACTCCACTGTGTGTACGTATCACATTTTCTTCACCCACTCATCTGTATATGTGCATCAAGGCAGCTTCTAGTTCCTAGCTAGTGTGAACTGGGCAGCAATGAACACAGATGCACAAGTACCTCATGGGGGATATGAAGTGCTCTGAGTATATGCCCAGGAGTAGTGGAGGTGGATCTTGTTACTTTTTAGACTGCTCTTAGACACTTCTTATTCAGCCAGGTCTACTCTGCTATGTTTTTTTTTAGCCCATTTCAATGATTACACTGTCTTAAGATCCAATTGCTTCCATCTGTAATTTGTTCCTTTTCTGTAGTATTTTATTCTTTTCTGAATTCTATCATTTCAATAATTTCCCAGCAAGTAGATGGATCTCTTTTCCAAGACTCTGATCTCCGGTGACTGATGGGTGGAGCTTCTCATCTGTATGGAGATACTCAAGCTGTATGGGGGTGCTCCTCATGCTGTACGGGGGTGTTCCTCATGCTGTATGAGGGTGCTCTTCATGCTGTATGGGGGGGGTGCTCCTCATGCTGTATGAGTGTACTCCTCATCTTGTAACTGTTTCTTCTCTTTTGATGATTGATTTCCTCAAAATCGAAATACCTCTCTGCTGTCACTATTTTATTTCTATCGTCTTATCTCTCTGAATCAATGACGGGATGGTTACTAAAACGTACACAAGTAAACTTGCATACATTGAAAATTTTCCACATGATAACTTGAGAAAAAAAATAAAAATACTTGCTGCTTTCTTGAGACTTTATTTTTCTTTTATATGTACGGCTATTTTTGACTGCATGTATGTATGTGTATCATATGTGTCTATTGCCTGCTGAGGCCAGAAGAGGGCATCAGCCAAGAGAGGGATTAGAATTAGAGATGGTTGTGAGCCACTATGTGGATGCTGGGAATTGAACCCAGATCCTCTGGAAGAGCAGCCAGTGCTCTTAACGGCTGAGTCATCTCTCTAGCCCCAAGACTTTTGTTATTTTTTAAATTTTGTTTGAGTGTGTGGGTCTGTGTGTCTGTCTGTGTGTCTGTCTGTATACGTATGGAAGTGCAGGTGCCTACAGAGGTCAGAGGAATCAGAGTTGAGTCGAGTTAAGAAGGTTACAACTGTGGTTATAAGCCCCCTGGCATGGGTGCTGAGAACTGAACTAGGGTCCTTTGACAGAGCAGCGTATACACTTAACCTCTGAGCTATCACTGCAGCCCCCAAAGTAGAAGAGTTTTGAGACAAATACTTTAAAAAGACGGTTTTAATTGTTGTAGCTCAAGTCCCGGAATATAGGAAAACGATGACCAATGTCCTGAAACTATGACGCTCTACAGTTGCTAGGACAACAACAAAAGGTGCATAAGCCAGTCCAGTGTCCTGACCCAGCTTTTTAAAGGAAGAGTAATTATGCTCACTCACCATTCGCAAAGCTCTGTCCGACATAGTACTCTAATTCCTTAACATTTGTCTTATTCTCCCGCGTCTCAGGATCAACATAATCTTCAGTTGCTGTCACATTCAGAAACTGACTCTGGTGCGGGCTACACGTTAGCTCACAAAACAGGGTCATTAGGTTATAAAAACATGACGGACATCTAAAGAAAAAGTAAATTATATTTTATGACTTCAGAAATATCAGTAAAAAGATAAAATAGCTACAGACTATTTAAAATTCATTGAATAGTGACAAGTTACCATGAAACATAGTAGTAGACTCAGAAGACGTTTAATTCTATTTCTCCCCAGACCAACAGATTCTTTTTTGATTTTATGTGCATTGATGTTTTACTTGTATGTATGTCTGTGTGAGGGTGTCAGATATATATATAGCTACAGAACTGGGGTTACAGACAGTTGTGAGCTTGGAATTGAACCCAGGTCCTCTGGAAGAGCAGCTCTCTTAACCACTGAGCCATCTCTCCAGTCCTTAGACTCACAAATTCTTAAAAACCTTATTGTAACATAAAGAAATAGCTTTTAAAACTGCCCTAATATTACATTTAATTTATTCAGAAATAAATTTTAAAAAGATAAAAGGAGGTATTCCTGAATTCTGTGCTTTGTAATTAGAGATTTCTATCTTTATTCCAAAAATGTCACAGTTTTGAATAAGGTATAGATGTGTGTGTGTGTGTGTGTGTGTGTGTGTGTCCATGTGACAAAGACCGCTATAGGATTTATACCTTCAGTTTTCTTCTGAGAGCCAGATAACCCTAGCCTCTCCTGAAACACAGGTGAGCTCCCCTGCGAGTTCTGAGGATTAAAAGGAGCCATCACCTTGTGAGGTCTCGGATCAGAGTGAGGCACAGGGAAAGGTAAAAAACAGAGAAGCGCCACAGTAGCGCTCGCCGTGTGCACTGCAGCGACACACGGGTTTCCATGAAGACCACAGCTAACTGCTGCCCTTTGGGATCAAAGTTTAAGCTCCTAATGTTGACTTGTGCATGTGGCAAAAGAGTTCTCGCTCCCTTTTGGTCCACATTACCTTACTGTTCTACGGAGTTCTAGAAACAGGAGCAACCGAGATTACTGTCTAGTCTGATTCAGTCCCACTGATCAGATCTGACAGGGAATGAGGGCGATGTGTCCAGTCCTCAAGAGACTCTGCTCCAGAGAAGGGGACACGGAGGTCAATGGTTCTTTTTCAGACCTCGGCAGACAAAGACCTTGGCTGTCACTAGGGCCTCTGTAAGACCAGTATGTGCCCTTTAACTACTGAGCTATTTCTCCAGGCCAAAATTAGAAGGATTTTAAAACTGATACTTTAAAGAGATTGTTTTAATGGTGGTAGGTCGAGTCCTACAATATAGCAAACAGTTACAAAATCAGAAGGTGCAGCTGCACCGCTCTGACAGGACTCCTTCCTGGGATCCTCTGTTTCCAAGGAATGACAAATATCCCATGGTACTTCACTGAACCTCCAGGAGCATCGATTTCAGCAGCTGTATAAAACTCCATGCTAGTTTGCTTCTCATTATTATAACTTGAGCTTTAACCCCTGCTAACACGGCAAGGGGGCTAGTGATGGTAAATTTTTATATCCATAATCTGTCAGAGTGGGTAGGAAATAAATGTGATCTGACTTTTCCTCTGGCTTTTCCTGGCCTGCCTCGTGGGACTGAGCAACTGCTAGATCCTTGGACTTCCATCCACAAGTTCTGCTGACCATTGTTGGGGAGTTGGACTACAAGCTGTAAGTCATCGACAAATTTCCTAACTATATAGGGACTACCCATACGTTCTGTGACTCTAGAGAACCCTGACTAATACAGAAGGGGCAGAGCCTCTGATCCACTTCTGCCAACGCCAGGAGCCTGAGTAGATTCTTAGCTCTTGACCCATTATTACATTCTGTGATATCTGGAAGAACAATTTAGCAAAGGCTTTCTACTCGGCACTGCCCGCTTCTCCTAAGACACAATGACCTGAGCAGAAGCAGGGTAGGGTTCTGCTGCCTACAGTGATATCTAGAGAGGGCATCTTCCCTCTTTACCTCCTTCCTCATCCACCTTTACGAGTATGCTAAAGTCTGGATAATTTGCACACAGCAGAATCTGCTGCTCTAAAGAAAACCACCAACTTGCTCTTTGCACGTTTGAAAACTGCTAGATAGGCTTAAAGAACACCTATTATACAATCTTTCTGCACTAGAACAAGTGTATCATTTAGGAGCTAATGCTAGGGCAGCGTTTCAGCACAGAGAGAGAGAGAGATGCAAAGAAGTCAGGCAAGAGCCCGGGGAATGCTGTCAAGATGACGACCTGACTTTGGTTCTTGGACTCCCATCGTGGAAGGAGAGAACCAACCCCTACTTGTCCTCTAATTTCCATGTGCTATGTACACAGTGGGTACACATGGTACATACATGCACATAGTTTAAGTGCACACAGTGGGTACACATGGTGTATACATGCACACACAGTAAGTAAGTAACTGATTTCCATGTGGATGTGCATACAGTGTGTACATGTGGTGCATACATGCACACAATAAGTTACTGTAATAAAAACTTAGAAAAGAATGCTGGGCAAAGCAAGACAGCAGGGAGAAAGAACTGAGGGAAGCACACAGATGGAGGGCCCGGGTCCTGAGCAGGACAACAGGGCCCACTCCTCACCACAATGCACACACACTCTGCTTGGAGAGACCCTAGGCCCCTGTGCACTTCTCTATGTGGGCCAGGACACCTTGAAGGTCTTCACTCTGAAAGCAACTAGGAAGAAAACTAGTGGATCACGTGACTGCCTTTTTCCTTCTAACACACCATGAGTACCTTCTCGGAGTACAACGGAGAAAACTGGCCTGTAAAAGCGCACCAGAGCGGCACCGCGGTTTGCCGGTGGTCAGCCTACCTGGACAGAAACTGCAGGGGCAGCTGCAGGTTGCTCTTGAGCGTCTGAAGCTGTTGGACGTCACAGCAGAGACTGACGTTGTCAAAGAAGAGTCCTGGACAGAGTTCCTGTGAGGAGAGAGCGGTTCCGAGAAAACCTCGGTCACTACAGGTCACTAGCTATCAAGTTGGACATTCAGAGGGTGGGGATTTAGCCAGGCCGTGGTGGCGCACGCCTTTAACCCCAGCACTCCGGAGGCTGAGGCAGGCCGATCTCTGAGTTGGAGACCACTGTGGTCTACAGAGACTCCCAGGACAGCCAGGGCTACACAGAGAAACCCTGTCTCAGAACAGGTTACCCCCCCCCGCCCCCACGCGCCTGCGCGCCCGCTTCCACACCCCAAGAAAGTGGGGATTCATAAGAAGCGGCTGAGAAAACTCTATTGATGTTTCCTTTACTGCTTGGCTTTATAAGTCAGACTCTTCAAAGGTTCAGCCACAACGCTATATCCACTTATCACTTCAGAGACAGTCAAAACTTGTACTAACTCTGAAGAAAGAAGCAAGGGTGTTTGAGCCACTTAGAGCCACCCTGGATGACTGAACCCCCAAAGCCAGGCTTTTCAGCCTGATTTTTCCCAGTATTTTTTTTCAAACAGTTCTAAGAGTCACACTAACAAAAACGCAGCATCCTGGGAGGTAGCCAGGATTCACAGGCTCCTAGGGAACAGAGACCACTAGAAGAGGGGGTGAGAATGCTAGCCTCTTAATGACAAAGTCTAAGAAAAAGCAGGTCGTGAAATCTAGGAGCAAGAACAAGAAAGGTAACTTCTGATACACTCTGCAGAAGTTCCAAAGTAACATCTGGGTACTCGGGTCATCTCTAAACAGGAACTCCCTACTGGGAAACTCTAGGAGGCACAGAGTCAGCACCTGGAAGATAAAGCCAGGAGCCCTTTATCAGCTCCGTGTTACAGGCACAGGCTGGAGTCTAGGTTAAGATTTAAACCCTGGAGAACTGGAGCAATAGCTCAGCAGCCCGCTGACTGACCTTGTGGAGAGGTCAGTCACATGGTGGATCACAACCCAAGAGATCCAACTGACCTCCTGCATATAAAGGCTCACATGCATGTATGCACATACAAAAACATCTTTAGAGATTTCAGCCTTTTAGTCTCACCTCCAGCATCCCTGGTACCATGATATAAGATATATAAGATTATAGGCTATGCTTGGGTGTTCTCAAAACAGCACGCTTACCTGCACTAAGTCATAGCCATCCTTTGGGAGGGGTTTTGGTGGGCCAGAATATTTACAGTTATACCTCTTATCCCCAGCCGCAATTCCACACTCTCCATACCAAATACAGGATTGTGAGAACACCTACGGAAACACGGAAAACAGATGTTAGCAAGAAAAGGTGCTCAGTCAACAAACCTTTCATGCTACCTAGCAAATGAAGTACCAGACCTTCTTGCTAAACATGTCAGGAAATATTAATAAAGATGGAACAAGCCTGGCATGGGAGTCTTATGTCAGCAATCCCAGCACTTGTGAGGCTGAGACCGAAAAAGCCTGAGTTCAAGGCCAGTCTGGGCTGCACAGTTAAGACCAGTTTGAACTACCCTGTAAAACAAACGAAAGGAAACACCCAGGCCATGGGGCTGGAGCACTGGTCCAGTGGTTAAGAGAGGTTCCTTCGCTTGCAGAGGACCCCAGTTCCCAGCACCCACCTGTAGGCCAGCTCCATGGTATCTGTCTCTGTCTTTGTCTCCCCCCACCCCCTTCTCTCTCTCAATATCTTTTACAAAGTAACCAGGCCTAAAACCCCAAATGTATTTGTCAGGCCAGTGGTGCAGGAAGGGGACTATTTACAAGAGCCAGATTTCCCACTTAAGAGAGAGAGGGTCTAGTTCCAGCAAGGATAGGTAGAAGCAATTTTGTACTTAGCAAGTGAGAGACACTGTTTTGGGGGGGAATTGCACACACGCGCGCACACACACACACACACACACACACACACACAAATTAAACAACCAAAAGGATATCTCCCCATATATTTAGATTAACTACTATTGGTACTTCGAACGTAACCCAAGGAACAGAACCCGTATCACTAACCTCACCTAAAAGGAGGTACAAGAACAGACACTGTTCCTGAGGGCTAAGGGGACCTCCGAGGAATGCATGTGCTAAATTTAAGGACCATCAGCAAGGCAACATTAACCTACTATTTCTTATGAAAAGATGTCTCAAGAGCTGCTCATATTCCCCATGTGACTGTCACAAGGTTGCTTGGAACTGAAGAAGGAAGGGTTCCCGTGAGTCACCACCCGTCAAGGGTGCTGCCCAGAGGAAGCCATGCTGTGCTTCACGACTCAGCAGCACAGATGACCCAGCAGGCCAGGGACACGGTCTCAGAACTCCCACAGGGACAACAAACTAGGAGCAAGCTGGATCCCAAGATACCTGGTTCAAAGCCTTAACTCCCTGTACAGGAGCAACAGGCCAGTCCGCACAGGCAGGCAGCTAAGCCAGTGTACTTTAGATCCCAGAAAAAACACGGTGGGAGTGAAGAAGGTGGAACAATCCCGCCAACTAGACCAGGGTACACAACTGTCAAGGGATCCAGCATCAATATATAAACTTACTTCCGAATTCATCCTTTGGCTAGTAAAATAAACATCACAGGTTGCCGGATGTAGTGGTGCATGCCTGGAACCTCATCTACCATAGAGGAAGGATGAAACAGGACGTCGGAGAGAAAAGCGGAGTGTGAGACCATGCTGGGCAACTTGGAGCCCCTGCCTTAACAAGACAGGGGTGTAGCTAGTGGTTGTTCAACATGAGGAGAGCCCTGGGTTCAAAACAGCAAAATCAAAAGCAGACTCGCCCCAAACCGCATGAGATACATGCGTCTGCCTGCGTCTATGCCCGTGTGTATGTGTGTGTGTGTGTGTGTGTGTGTGTGTGTGTCTGTTATTTTGAGTCAGGGGACAGGGTCTATGCAGCCCAAGAGCAAGAAGCTGCTTCCCGGCTGGCAACAGGTCTATGGCCCCACCCCCTTCTGGACTCATCGAAAGTCCTATGTTTAGGAGAGAAATTATCCAAATGGGGAAGTGTCACTATTTTAAACTAAACCCAGCAACTCTAGCAGAGAACTGCACGCTGGCCTCCAGCAGGCAAGTGGGTGCCGATGTAACTCAAGTTTAAAAAGGCTAAAGATGATTAGTGGTGTGGGTAGAGCCGTCAGAAAGTACAATTTAAACAGAGAGCCTTCTCTCATTCCTCAGAACTCTACCCCAGCTGCCAAGCCAGTCTCACAACAGAATTCAAAGGAAAATTCCAGAGGCCAGTTTAAGAGTTTATTCCAGCAAGGCCAAACAAAAACTGATTAGGGAATTCAGTAGGGCCATCAACAGCAGGTTCAGAACTGGGCATTCCAATAGTGTGACCAGATGGCATTTACCGCAACAAAAGGTAAGATAAAGAAAGCAAGGTGACTGGTCCTCTAACGGTGACAGTTAGGTGGTCTCAGATCTTTGACTATGATTAAATCTATACTGGCTCAGAGCAAGCGTCAGCTCCAAACCCAAGACACATCCCACCCCCAACCCCCACCCCCGGCAAACCTTAACAACAGAAACCCAGACAAAATGACCTAAAGTGGTTTCACAAAGACCTGCTTCTATGCTGTCACTGAGTTCAAAGCCAAGTGTTTTTCTGCCCCTTTGAAAGGAAAGGAAAGGAGTCAGGAGCTCTTAGGATCCTAAGAAGTCAATACTCTTAAGTCCGTAAGTTGAGCCCACTACACTTAGAGAAGTTATGTAACCTTTTTAAGTAGAACACAAAATATTTGGGGTTTCCTGGCCATCCCATGACAACTGGCTCACAAAACCATTTTGCCCACAGCAGTGGCCCAAGTGCACCTAAGAGCACAGGCCTTAGGTGCCAACTCGCCGTGACAGGTATCGCGCACAGTAGGCTAGGAGACTACAAACACAATGTGTCCAAGGTCACGAGAGAGTACTGGCTAAGCCGGGACTGAAACTGAAGCTTCTGGCTCCAAGCACAGACTCTCCATAAAAGATAATGAGGCCACAACTAAACCTTCTCAGGAGTTACATCTGCCCACTCCCACCTCTGCAATCCGTCTCACCGGGAAGCACTGAAGGGTGAGGATTTTGTTTTCTTCCACCTTAAATGTCTCCAGCCCCTCTTCATACCTACAGCGAGGAAAGCTAGTCTCCTCCCCGAGCCTCTTCAGGGAACCTCACCATCTGGTCTCTTTCTTTTCGGCATGCTCACTTCCCCGTTCGTGGTGTCCACACCAGCCTAAGGACGCTATTTTAATTTCACAGATGTTCCTGCTTTTCAGACAATCTCTGCACACTTCTGCCTCTTGGCCTGCCGGCCTTTGGTGCTCAAGGGGAAAACTAATCTTTCTCGGTGCCTCCGTAGCGTCCACTGGTAGGGTTCCCTTGCTCAGACATCTCTGCAGTCTGTAATGTCCAGGTGCTTGGAACGCACCCTCACCTGCTGCCAGTGACAAAGCCTTGCACACTGTGTCCTGGCTGTTCTCTTCTGTCCCCTCCTAAGGGACCCATCTGCCTCCACACTGGTCCCTGTCTTCTTTACAAATGGTTAAAGCCATTCTCCGGTCTCCACCTCCCTGAGTACATCCTTTCAGAGCACCCGCCAGATGTTCTAGTCCCATAAGGATAAGAGCGCATCCCTCACTCTTAAGTTTACGGGCTCTTGCTAAGTGTGTCCCTACTGTCACAATCCGCATCCAGAACAGATCCGTGACTCATCTGGATTACAGAGGAGTGGGTGAAGTGCCTCATTGAAGGACTGAGTCACCGGAGAGCCCAGACTGCACCTACCTGTGGCCTAGGTGCATAGGAGGCTGGAGACCTCCTTCCTCTTCACCAAAGGGACTACAGACCTAGAGACAGGGCTGGGCCATGTTCATCTATCTCTGCAGGTCTAACTGGCACCTTAGATAGAGGCAGGAACCACCATCTCAGAATCACACAGAAGGTAGTCAGGGCTTCTCTAACAAAGAGGATGGATGTGTCATGAAGTCTCCCTGGACTGTCAAATTAACACAACCATGCTCTGGGAGGGCAAGTAGAACTCACACGGGCCATATACTTCCCTTTTAGACAAAGAACCGGACTTCCAAACTTAAAGCTTCCTTCACTGTAATTCGAGAACCCTGAGTTTAAGATGAGTGTAGTGACACACACCCATAACTCCTGCATCTGGAGCTACTGGAGGCTGTCTTAGGGTTTCATTGCTGTGAAGAGACACCATGACCAAGGCAACTCTTATACAGGAAATCATTTCACTGGGGTGGCTTAAAGTTTTGATGTTCAGTGCATTATCATCATGGCAGGAAGCAGGCAGACATGGTGCTGGAAGAGCTAAGAGTTCTACATCTTGATCCAAAGGCTGCCCAGAGGACACTGTCTTCTGCAGACAGCCAGGAAGAGGGTCTCTTTTGCACTGGGCAGAGCTTGAACATAGGACCTCAGAGTCCTCCACTTCCTCCACCAAGGCCACACCTCCTAATAGTGCCACTTCTCATGGGTCAAGCACATTCAAACCACCACAGAAGCCAACCCAGGCTATACAGCAAGACTATCACCAACCCAATCCAACCCAAAGGAAACCAAACAACAAACATACCCTGGTTTTAAACTCAGAAACATTCTCGTAAGGAAGGAAGTACTATATGCAGTATTAAAATGAAACTTACCAGTGTTCGGGGGTCTACCGTCACTACAAAGAGAGCCTAATCACACACAAAGGCCATGTTCTAGAGAGGGACAGGAGTGAAGGTTGCACACATGTGACACACTGAGGCCATTGAACACTGTTAAAAGTCAAAGTGAGACGTGTATTTTACCACCAAAATAACAAAACAAAAACCTTGTCTCGGATGTCCTTCACCAGATAAAATGAAAGCTCTGTGTCTAAGGGCTTCAGTTCCTTGTCACCATGCTAGGGTCAAACAGGATCAAGGATCACAAATCCAAGTATCACACCATACAGCCAAATCTCTCATAGCATATCCCACTGGCTTATGTAGTGGGGACACTTCACAGACTGTGAGCTGTTGCTATGTCAGGACACCTGAGACTACATGATTAATAATAAGCAGAAAATTCTCTGGCTCCCAGATGTTCGTGCCCCTGCACTCCATGGTAGAAAGCAGAGAGGCAGAACTCCAGACAGGAAAGGACAGACTCACCCTTTATTAGGATCTCCTCGGCGCATAATTCACTTCCACAAGGTGCACTGATGGATCTGTTCCAACAGAACACTCATGGCTTAATCATCAATGCTGTTGCAGGGTGTGTTGGCGGAGGGGGAGTTCCAGCACATGAGCTCTGTTGGCACATTCAAGCCAACAGCAGACGTACTATTTATTTTTCACTCTTATAGTGATATTCTTAATGACAAGGTAACATTACACAAGTATTACATTTTTTGTCCATCTCTAAAATATTTTTTAAAGACTGCAGAGTTTCCTTTCATTGCAAATCAATACACACACCTATCACAGATATCCAGATTTTGCAGATATACTGAATTCAAACTGAAGGGCCTCTCTTAGATCTCTACCCTACCCATTTCTCAGATTGAATCAGTATAATTTATCACACCCAGGTCTTCCTAGCTTTCTAACAACCCCCTCCCCCACCACCACAGGAAAACATGCAATTGTCACATATGCAGAACCTCAAGTGTGGTGTCAGCTCCCTTCCACAGATCATACCATTCTCTGGCTCTTCACCACCCTCCACTATCTTTATCTGAGATCTTAAGGTCAAACTCCAGTCACAGAAAAACCAAGGCTCATTGTTCTTCCAGACTCCGGTTTCACCCATCCTGTCTGTTCTCTCTAATGATCTTTGCTTAACTGCCCCTCCCAAGCCTCATTTCCTCATCAAGCTGAACCCTGACTCCTTACACCCTGGTCTAGTTCTGTGTTCCAAAAGCAGGTGAGCTGCCTTAACTGGTCAGAAGCAGCAACTGGCTTGGCACTGGGCAGAGTCAGTGCTTCAGAGCACCCAGCCCCTTCCTCACAGCCAAGGAGGCAGCCGAGGTCTCTGGCTGTGGTGACATGTTTTAGTCACATCCTGAGAGCTCCCCTGTGGACCCACTAGAGCTAAGCACTGACAAATTCTGCCCCTGAGGGCCAAACATTAAATAATAAAGACTTTTTTTTCTAAGTTTTTTTTTTCTTTTTACATTCCAAATCATTTCCCCTTTCCCGTTTCCTCCCTCCCCGAAAGTCCCATAAGCCCCCTTCCCTCCCTCTTTTCTCTATTCAACCCCCTCTCGTTACTCTGTCCTGGTGTTCCCCTACATCCAGTCTTTCCAGGACCAGGGGTCTCTCCTTCCATCTTCTTAGAAACCTATTGATATGCGAATTGTGTCTAGGGTATTCCGAGATTCTGGTTAATATCCCCTTATCAGTGACTGCATACCATGTGTGTTCTTTTGTGATTGGGTTACCTCACTAAGGATGATATTTTCAAGTTCTGACCATTTGCCTAGGAATTTCGTGAATTCATTGTTTTTAATGGCAGAGTAGTATTCCATTGTGTAGATATACCACATCTTCTGAATCCATTCCTCCGTTGAGGGACATCTGGGTTCTTTCCAGCTTCTGGCTATTATAAATAAGGTTGCTATGAACATAGTGGAGCATGTGTCCTTACTGCATGCAGGTAAAGCCTCTGGGTATATGCCCAGGAGTGGTATAGCCGGATCCTCCGGGAGTGTCATGCCCAGTTTTCTGAGGAACCGCCAGACTGCTTTCCAGAGTGGTTGTACCAGCCAGCAATTCCACCAGCAGTGGAGGAGTGTTCCTCTTTCTCCACATCCTCGCCAACAACTGCTGTCTCCTGTGTTTTTGATCTTAGCCATCCTGACTGGTGTGAGATGGAATCTCAGGGTTGTTTTGATTTGCATTTCCCTAATGACTAAGGATGATGAACATCTCTTTAGGTGCTTCTCAGCCATTAGATATTCTTCAGGTGAGAACTCTTTGTTTAGCTCTGTACCCCATTTTTTAATAGGGTTACTTGCCTCTCTGGAGTTTAACTTCTTGAGTTCTTTGTATATATTGGATATTAGCCCTCTGTCAGATGTAGAGTTGGTAAAGATCATTTTCCAGTTAGTTGGTTGCTGCTTTGTCTTTTTGACAGTGTCTTTTGCCTTGCAAAAACTTTGTAATTTAATGAGGTCCCATTTGTCTATTCTTGATCTTAGAGCATAAGCTATTGGAGTTCTGTTCAGGAAATTCTCCCCTGTGCCCATATGTTCAAGGTTCTTCCCTAGTTTCCTTTCTATTATTTTCAGTGTGTCTGGTTTTATTGGCTCCGTTGCGCAATGGATAGCGCATTGGACTTCTAATAATAAAGACTTTTAAGACTTCAGGTCTCGGGGTTGGAGAGATGGCTCAGCGGGTAAGAGCACCTACTGCTCTTCCGAAGGTCATGAGTTCAAATTCCAGCACCCACATGGTGGCTCACAACTATCCGAAGAGATCTGACACCCTCTTCTGATGTGTCTGAAGACAGCTACAGTGTACTTACGTATCATAAAGAAATAAATCTTTAAAAAAAAAAAAGACTTCAGGTCTCTGTAGCAAATACTCAACCCCGCCTGTAAAAATTCAAATGCAGCCACAACAAGAAGTAATGCACGTCCCAAACATGTGGGCTAGGCCAAGTTTCCTCTTTGTCACTCTAGGATCAAGTAAAATTTATAAGACCTGGAAGAGCATTTTCTTGTTTGTCTTGATGCCTTTATAAGACCATGAAATCCTCAACAGCTGGGCCCAGGTATAAGTCTTCTTTTGAAACACCCTGCACAATGCATCCAAACTTTATCGGTTCAGAAACCAGGAGGACTCACAAGTTAGTTGAGGGAATCTCACTGATTTCATGAGTTCAGAGATGAGAACTCAAGTCACCTAGCTCCAACCCAGGCTAGATAGAGTCTCGACTTTTGAAAGATAGGCAGAGGGGATTTAATTACTAGAAATCTCACTGTGCCTAAAGGCTGCTTTCAGCAGTTATAGGGTCAGTACGGGAAGATTTAAGGAAAATTAAACCCTCCGACCATCTATCAGTACCTACAATCTCTGAGGCCCACTCTCCTGTCCATGAGCACAGATGAAACTCGGCTTCCCACACATCACAGAAGAAATTTTGAACAGCAAGAGAAACGTGGACTCTTGGGGCCTCGAGTGAACCCTACCGAGGTCTAAACCCACAAATCCGGAAGGAACGCCAATGGTGTGCCAGGCACACGCTGGTTGTTTCTCACTCATCCATTTCTAACATGCCATCATCACACAGAAGGTGAGAATTTACAGGGAAGGGAAGGCTCAGAAATGACAGTCCGCGGCATAGCTCATGGGTGACATAATTCTGAAAAACAAGACAAATGTCCACCAGCCCTCCTTCTGTCTCTTCCCACAAGCCCTGAGTGCCTGCATAGTTCAAACTCCAGTCCAGTTTGGGCACTGGCAGCCTCAGAAGAGGAAGTCGCAGCAAACAGGCTGGCCCCACTGACTGCAGTCTTCCACACACTGCAAAGGTAGAAGCAATGGCTGTCACTCACATCTCTAGGTGGCTGTCAGGTGTGACCCACAGTCCAGCAGTTCCGTGACAGAGCCCAGACATATTACAGTTGACATTGCCTCTTCTGCTACGATTGTGGATAAATAAAGGCAATAGGGACCTGGAGACACAGCAGGCTCCAGCTCCAACAGGAAAGACCAGGGGCTGCTGGTTGACTCCCTAGGGAGTGTGGACACAGGCCTGTCCAGTCAGAACAAGGCAGGATGAGCTGGAGGGACTCCTGCCCAGAGATTACACTGCCTGCTGTTCCTTTGGAATTCGGAAGACAGATTACACAAACATGGAGGTAGAGGCTTAGTTTGATCTGACTTCTAGGGTAGACACCTCTGATTCTATTTCAAAGCCAGTCTGACAGTCAGTCAGTCTCATTCTCTCTCTTTCTCTCTCTCTCTCTCTCTCACACTCACTCACACACACACACACACACACACACACACACACACACACAAGCAAATGATAAGTTCTGTGCACACCAGACTTGCTGCCCATATATAGATGTTTAAGTCAAACATTTCTGAGTGTGATGGGTTCAACAACCCCAGCTATTTGCTTGGCAGATAACCCTTTACCTCACAGTGTAAGTGACTTACCCAAGGATACACTACTAGTTATTATTAGACATTCATGAGCTTCGGCCACACAGGGTTAGAAGAACCACCCCAAAACCATAGCTCTAAAACAAAACCACGTGAGTTTTGGTGTGTATCTGCAGAGGGACATGGTTGGCAGACTAATCACTCCCCTGGCAATTAATTACCAAGCCACATGGAGACAGGAACAGGTGTCAAGTGGAAAGCCTTACTAGTCAAATGGGATAATTGATGCACACCCATTTCAGGAATCAGGCAGCAACATTTGAACATGAATAGAGGGCAGAAATCAGAAGATAGCAGTTCAGGCTTCTTCTGGTCTGCCATTTGCTAGCCATGTGACCTTGAGACAAATATCAACTTTAGTGTTCCTGTTAATAAAGAAAATACGGGGCTGGAGAAATGGCTCGGTGGCTAAGAGCAATGTCTGCCCTTTCAGGAGTCGTGAGTTCAGGTCTCAGAACCCACACTGAGGTTCACAACTGTCTAGAACTATAGTCCCATGGGATCCAATGCTCTCTCCTAGTGTGCAGATAAAAGACCCATTAAAATTTATCTATTTATTATATGTAAGTACACTGTAGCTGTCTTCAGACACACCCGAAGAGGGCATCAGATCTCATTATGGATGGTTGTGAGCCACCATGTGGTTGCTGGGATTTGAACTCAGGACCTTCAGAAGAGCAGTTAGCGCTCTTAATCGCTGAGCCATCTCTCCATCCCCCATTAAAATTTAAAAGCAGGAAAAATACACTTTTATTGAAGGGGTTCTGGGGGGCACAAAATAAGGTTAGCTGTGTGATCACAATGAGACACTGTACAAAAAATGACGCAGGTACTTTTCTGTCTTTAATCGTCTGTGATCCAGATTGTTCCCACTGCCTGCTAGTAGGCAAGGGACTGCTACATAACACCTACAAAGCCAGTTCTTAGTAGGCCGAGGCGAGAGCGGTTCCAGTCGGAGCCTGCTTTGTTTACACAGCAAGTGTGACTCAAAGAGAAAAAAAAAAACGATCCCTGACATTTTAATAATTTTACAAAGACAGTTTCATACCAAAATTCACTGTAATTACAATAAATTCAAATAAGAGTTTCTGTTAGCAACTAGATTACTTTCTAGCATTTAATTTTTATTATTCTTATACTGTGTGCAAGTATGCAGTGTGTAGCACCTGTGTAAGTCAGTCAGGGGACAACTTCTAAGAGCTGCGTCTCTCCTTTCACAGTGGGTTTCTGGGATTGAACTCAAGTCGTCAGGCTTGTACTGGAAATACACTTGCTGCCCTGCTACAAACTTTAATTTTTTCTGATAAATATTTCTATGTATTTATAGGATTCAGTATAATTCAATATAAGTATATGGCATGAAATGATTAAATTAGGGGGAGGGGTGTCTTCATCTCAACTATTATCTATCTCTACGGCTGGTCTCCATCTTCCCAGATTCCTCTTGGTCACCTGGTACACAGTTCACCCTCAGAGCTCAGCTCAAAAATGTAACAATCTCCCCTTAGGTTTATTATTTCTCACCACATTATTGTCCTCACCCATTCTTCTACCATTATGTGGCCCAGACAGTATCCAACATTACACAGCCCTTTAGAGCAAACACACTGCTCTCCCAAGGCCTTGGGTCTTCCGATCTCTGCATTCTACACTGTGCTCAGAACCTCTACTCTCTATCTTGTGACTTAAGGAGAGTAAAAAAGATCAAGGAGAAATGTTCAAGTGCCTCTCAAACCCTCCCAGAAGCTCACTCACTGAGTCAGAGTTTTTAAAAACAAGTACTTATTTTTTTTTCTAACATAATATTTTTATTGATTATTTGGGAATTTCATATCATGCACCCTGAACACTCTTACTTCCCAGTCCTTCCAAGTCTACTCCCATCCTTATGATTCCTCTTCCCCACCCTCAAAAAAAAAGAAAGAAAAAATAAGGAACCGTGTCCAGTGTGAGTCGCCCATCTACTCTCTGGAGCACGGTCAAAGCCCCAGTGACCGGCCCTTAAAGAAAATCAAGTCGAACCTTACCGGCACCCCTGCCAGAAGCCATCAACTGTGGAGAGCTACACTTGAGCATCCTTAGCACAGATTTTAAGAGTTCTCTTCAATGGCTTCCTGTCTAGGCTGTTACTTTTTTGGGAGGTGGGGTGGGTTGTGTGTGTGTGTGACAGGAACCTTCTATGTCCTCAATTACATTTATAGACATTGATACCGCTGCAGAAGCAGCTTCCTTGCCCTTTTCAGTCAGAGGGAGCACGGACCACGGTTGTCTACATGGCCTCTGCCATCAGCAGTCTCCAGTGGTATAACAGGCCACCGCCCACGGCAGTCTGGCCCATGGACACCAGTGTGGCTTCAGGCAGCAGTGCAGATCACAGAAGGTACCTATTTTTTTTTTAAACCATATTACTTTCAAAGACTAAGATAAAAGACTCAGGCTGGGAGCTGCAGGAAGCGGCTCAGTTGGTGAATTAGAGTTTGTCACACAAGCTTGAGGACCTGAGTCTGGATCTCCAGCACCAACATCAAAAATCAGGCGCTGACCAGCTAGTCTGCTGACTAGGTGAGAGACCCTATCTCAAAAGAACAGGAAGAATGACTGAGGCAGACACTCGGCCTCTGCCCTCCACATGCACACGTCACCACCACGTCCCCCACCACACACACAGTCACAAGCCAGGCAAAGAAAGCCTGGCTGATCAATCACTGTCATCGCCAGAATCAACTACAAATGCATTCTGATCACAACTAACCTTTAAGTCCCTCTTCAAGATCCACTTTGGGGCTAGGAGACTTAGTGTTTAAAAAGAGCTGCAAGTCAAGAGTCCTTGGGCCCATTTGGAGATGATAATATCTAGTTCTTGCTCTCAAGGAGGCTGCACTCTGGCATTTCAGTTACAACGCAAGCAAACAAAGTTTGCAAACACCCTGGAAAGCAGGCCCCGTTAATCTAACTTTATACAGGGGAAACTGAAGTTACAGTGTAAAGAGATAGAGTTAAACCCCGACACACACACACACACACACACACACACACACACACCAACACAACACACACCAAGCCTCCGAGTTCAAAGACTTTCATTAACAGAAAATGCCATCGCAGAAATTTAAGCAAAAACCAAGAACTTGAGTGGGAAGGTATCCTGGCTGGGGACCAGTACAGTGCCACCAATAAAGCCCCAGTTGACCCTGGACCTTGGCAGTCCGGCTAAGATCTTGTGTGGTTTTGATATCCAGTGGTCTGATTTGTCCGCAGAGCAGAGCCACAGGTGACAGGGTGAAAGGGTCCCTGATGGCCCAGCCCAGAATTCCCAGTAGGCGACGAGCCACGCTTCAAACAGTGCATCTCTAACAGTGGAGTGCGGCGAACTGCCCAGGACATGGTGCCTCTGCCTCTCCCAACAGAGGGACTCTTTGTTCTGGGTAATACAATAAATTCAGAGAAATACAAAGTTCTCTTCAGCAAGTCTTTTACTCTTTACCCACTTGCAAAAAGAGGAAGAAAAAAAAACCTTCCTTTTTCAGTTGATAATCTGCTATCAAATCTAGGCCAAAAGATTAACCCATTCCAGATTACCTCTGAAAACACCACCTAAGGGTTTAATGAGTTCTAACCGCAACAAATTCCAAGTTCCTCAAGGCTGGGGGACAAAGACAGTCGGGAAAGACAGGACTGTCTTCCCAGACTGCCATGCGTTAGTTACTTGGATGGACACAGGGCTTGTTTAGTTTAGGGTCTATTTACCTGACTGGCTTAGAACTTGCTAGGTAGAACAAGTTGGCCTCAAACTTAAGCAATGACTCTGCCTCCCCAGGGCTCCGATTAAAGGCATGCACACCATGATGATGAGCAAACACGGGTATTAAAAACAAGCTGTCTAAGCCGGTTCGGTGGCTCACATCTGTAATTCCAGCGCTTAGGGAACTGAAGCAGGGCTGCAGTGAATCAAAGGCACACATGGGCAATACAGTGAGAACCTGGGCTCCACAGCGAGACCGGACACACACACAAAGCCAAAACAAAACAGGAAAACAGAACGTTCAACTTGGCAATGTTAGTCCATCATCTGTAAGTAGAAAAATTTAAGAAAACCAAAAATCTCTCCTAGTGCATTTTTGATCTTCCAAAGGACAGTTGCCTCTAATCTCCAAACAACTTTATTGGGGTTCAGACTGAAACCTGACCAACTAGCTGCAGTCACTGACCCCTGTCTGTTCAGCTGCCCTGGGAACCTCTAGATAGCATTGTAAAACAATGGGCGTGTTTTAATTAAGACTCTCAGGCATTCTGCAAGAGATCCAGCTCTGGTCTACTTCAATGCTCTAGAAGAGGAGCTCAATGCTTATCTACTTTGAAGGTTACCTTGAGGTAAAAGAGAGGCAGAGATAAGTTTAAGCCACTTTATAATGTGAAGTCGGCTGACTAGGCCATGACCTAAAACTCTAGGGAAAAGAAAGTGAAGACTTTAGGTACTACATTAGGCAGGGAAATGAAGTAACTTCATCTCAGTAATGGAAAGGTATGTATCATTAAAAAAAAATCAAGGCTGAGTCAAATATCTAAATCAGAGATGGCAAAGGTTAGCATGCCTCAACCAACCAGCTCCCGCCCCCCACCGTCTTCCCCGCTTTTCCTCACTTAGGGTTCAGCCCGGTATCTGCATGTTTACTCTTTGGCTCCTTGGTCAGCATCCCTATGTCCTTTTGAGCTCTTCACGGAGATTTAAAGAACAAAGGGTAAGCTTCCTAGACCAGGGAACCCCTTCATGTGCTCTCACCACACCGTCATAACCGGAGTCCACAAGGGCAGAGTTTCCATTGACTTAGTCATTCTGATGACTAAGGGGGTTTAATTAGTATCCCTCCGTAGGCATCCCCAAACACACACCCACTTTCCAGTGAGAAAACTGTAGACACATAAATAGTAGTGACACATCCATACCCAAGTTGACCACAGCAAGGAAAAGCCAGAGGAGGGACGCAAGCACACTGTGCCAGGTGTCATCCTGTCCCTGGCTAATTGTGGGAAGGGGCAATTAGACTACTGTATTCGTGAACCTCAGTTTCCTGAAACGTTAAAATGAGCATGAGAAAAGGCAACCCACATTCTTTAAAGTATTGAAAACTGCTTTAATTTGGTACCCGAGTTTTGATCTCCTCCACCTCCATCGTCTGGAGACAAGGAGCAATAATGCAGTCGGAGCTAAGTAAACCTGTGCATGTAGAATTTGTTTTTTTAAAATGGCTAACAACAAGCAAAGTCCCTTTCCTCTGCGCCCATTGTCCCTCCAATTCCACATCCTAAATCAGGTGACCACCGCTGGACTAGCTCAAAGCTAGCTAAATAGAGGCCCCAGCTGTCACCCTCTCCCAGAGCACAGGACAGCGTGAGGGTGGACAGACACAGGAGGAGAAGGCGACCTCCAAGGCTGCACCGGAAGACCAGCTTCCCCACGCCCGCAGCTCTCCGCCGGGGGTCTCCGGAGCCGCCGCACGACACCGCCGCGTCCCGCCCAGCCCGCCCGGGTCTCTGGAAGCCGCTCACCTGGGCAGAGCACAGCAGCAGCAGCAGTAGGCCGAGGGCCGGGTGGTGCGCACCCATGCTGTCGCCGCGCGGGGCTACAGCTCTCGGTTCGGCTCGCAGTGCACTGCGACCCGAGTGCGGCGGCACTGGCGGGCGGCTTTGGGAGCGACACCTGACCAAGGAAAGGGCAGGATCAGGCAGCGGACTGCGCGCGCAAGGCAGGAAGGACGGAGGCGGTGTCAGGGTTGCTGCCTCTTGGTCCCTCCCGGAGGCGGGGCTAAAGGCTCCGGGGCGGGGCTTCGAGCTCATTGCTGGGCAAGCCCTTGGCCGAGCCACGTCTGCAAGCGCCCTCTACCGACCCTCTAACCCGCCCCTTCTCCGTGGTCTGCGTAGCCCCGCCCTTTGTGGGCGTGTCTCAGAGGCAGGTTTTTAGGACACATACAGCCCCCCAAAACCTCCAGCCAAAGCCATGCAGGCAGGCGACCTCCCTGGGAAATAGTCCAGGGAGGAGTCTTTTCTGCCGCGCCGTTCTGCGCGCCCCTTGGTGCTGTGCTGGCATCTTTCACACCTGAGAAGTTGCACTTTAAAATCCATCCAGGGATAGTATTCTAGACTCATTCCAACAACGTCTGGCTTTCATGTTTTAAACTATTGTTTCCCTCCTTTTTTTTTTTTTTCTCTGCTGGGTTGGAGAGATTAGGCGAGAAGGTTTTAATACGTAGTATTTTGAAGCAATTTTCCTAAGAACCGGTTCCTTGGCTCACTCGGACATTTCAATCTCTGTTTCTTTAGACCCCAATAAGTAGTACTCTGATCAACTGCTCCCAAGCCCAGTTTCCTAAAAGGGATCGACGTTGGGGGGCGTCTTCTAGCCAAACCCCCAGGCAGTGACGAGCAATGGCCTGACCCTGTCGTGATCTGACAGCGCAGTGTGGTGGCGCTTTTGCTAGGGAATCTGTTCACTGCCAACAGACCAGGTTTGAGAAAGTGCAAACCTGCACCACCTGCCGGCTGAGGCCCGTCTAGCCGTGAACCTATGCTTACGGTAGAAATAGAAAAATTCAGCAAGAATTAAGAAAAAAAATCACTTAAATTTTAAAAAATTACTTATAATTCCACCATGAGGAAATCGATGTTACACCGTTCTGTATTTTCTCTTCTTGTGAGTTTTTACCTCTTGGTGAAAATTATTTTTAACCTGGTTGAGTCCCAAACGGAAGCTTTTTGCTCTCACACCACCACCACTACTTTTCCTTTCCCAGACATCCTTTTATCCCGGAACTTGCCTAGATTCTACAAATCCTTGACTCTTCTGGTACTCTCTGTTTCCTCTTGGTACTGCAATTTGCAAAAGTCTAAAAGCTATTGATCATTTTCCTTATGAAGAAAGAGAGAGGCGTGAACAGACGTTCTTAAAGAAGAAGCTTCACCCATTTAAAACATTCTCCAAAGCTGATTGGCCAGTAATGTTTTCTAGAGAACTGGTCCAGAGGGTAGGAGAACAAGAGAGTTATGGCTGCAGTCCTTGGAAGAGCTGTTCCTGCACCTCGCCTGGGCAGCACAGTGGAGCTGGTCCTGAGGTGGCAAAGGTTTGGGTGAGCCAGCCCTGAGGGCGTGAGAGCCGGCCCAGCCTCTCGAAAGCTGCAGCACTCGGGAGAGCGGCCATCCTGCCTTGACTGGGCAGCACAGTGGAGCTGGCTCTGTAGGTGTGAGTGAGTCAGACCCAAGGGCATGAGGGCTGTCCCTGCCTCCTATTTATGTCGGCATTGGGCAGGTCCTGCCCAGGAAAACAGAGAGGAGTCCAGAAGAAGATCCATATTGATGGTGTCACAGAAGCCAGAGATCTAAAACCAGACCAATGACTCATCGCAAGGAACATTTGCAAGTGACCACGAGTGGGCAGAGAAATACACTGTGGGGCACACTGTGACACGTTACTGCTCCTAGGACAAGATGTTTTCTAGACTTTTTTTTTTGGTGGTGTTGTTTGTGTGTGTTTGTTTTATTTTGGGGGAGGGGAGGTTGCAAGGGCAAAGGGCAAGTGTGAGGTCATGGGGAGATGAGCAGTACTGGGGTGCAGGAACTGAAACTCACAAGGAATCAATAAATAGTTAAAAAAAAAAAAACAACCAAACTTCTGTGTTTATGGAGAGCTAGAAAGTTGCAGGTCCAGAGTCAAATTATTTCAGGCTCCCTAACTGTGTGTCATCCACTTCTGTGTTTGACCTAATATCTTAGTGAATACGAGGTAAGTCCTTTTGAAGTTGTACCATGGAACCCCTTATCTTCTACCAACCCCAAGGCTTAAAATTTGAAGAGATAACATCTGAGGCAGATAACAGAGCTCCCTGACTCTGCTGTTTTCTACCAGACACTTCCGCCAACCTCTTTTAAATGTGCCTTTATTATATTTATATCCTGTTACTTATAAAAACTTTGTGAAACAGCTGCCATATTGGTACATGATATTTGAAGCAATCTGAGTCTGTGTCCTGGGCCCATGGTCACTCTCATTCGTGTGTGTGTGTGTGTGTGTGTGTGTGTGTGTGTGTGTGTGTGCTTAAGACTTATCAGTTTTTATTTTCTGTGTATGGGTGTTTTACCTGCATGTATGCCTATGTCCATATGACTGTCTGGTGTCAATGGAGACCAGAAAAAGACAGTGGGTCCCCGAGAACTGGAGTTAAAGTCATCTTTAAGCCACCATGTGGGTTCTGGGAATCAAATCTAGGCTTGGAAGAGTAGCAAGAACCTTAAACACCAAGTCGTCTCTCCAGCCATCCCTTCTCCTTTTAAAGGTTTTTTTTAATGTTTATGAGTCTGCATAAGGGTACGTGCACAAGCAGAAGGACGTGTCAGATCCCCTGTAGCTGGAAAACCACACCTATTCCAATTCGGCCATACTTCCTAATAGTGCCACTTCCGGGGCCAAGCATATTCAAAACATCAGGGAGTGGCACTATTAGAAGGTATGGCCTTCTTGGAATAGGTGTTGCTTTGTTGAAGGAAGGGTGTTACTGTGGGGGTGGGCTTTGAGGCTCTCCTTCTAGCTGCCTGGAAGCTAGTCTTTTCCTACTTGCCTTTGGAAAAAGATGTAGAACTCTCAGCTACACCAAGCCTGTTTGAGCACTACCATGGCTCCCTTGATGATGAACCTCTGCACCTGTAAGCCAGCCCCAACTAAATATTGTCCTTATAAGAGTTGCCTTGGTCATGGTGTCTGTTCACAGCAGTAAAACCCTGACTAAGACAAAATCCTTTGTTTTTGCTGTTTTTCAAGACAGGATCTCACCATCTAGCTCTGCCTGTCCTGGAATCACTGTGTAGATCAGACTGGCCTTGAACTCACAGATTCCTTTGTCTCTGCCTCCCAAGTGCTGGGATTAAAGGTGTGTGCCTGTATGCTCTGTCTAACAATAAAATCTTATTACAGTCAAATACCTATGGGTGTTTTTTTTCCCCCTAAAATAAAGAATCCCTTCTCCAGCCCAAGGCCTCCAGCTGATTTAGAAACTCCTAAGTCTATATGAATTCAAGTGGCAAGGAAATAAAGTATGCCAGAGTACTGCTCAGTTGGAAAGCTTGCCAAGTTCCTACCCTGAAATCTAAAGTTCAGCCATTAGAAGTAAGGAGAGTTGGGTCTTTGTGGTAGCAAGATGAAACAAGTTCATCTCATGATACCTGGGGCCATTGTTAATGAACTCAGCACCCCTTACCTTTGCTGATTTTTTTTTTAACATTTTACTCTTATCTGCCATGACAAAATAGCACCTCTATCCTGATTTAATAGACTAGGTGAGTTCAGCATCATGAATCTATTTCTCACAATTGTGGAGGCTGAAGAGTCAAGCCAGATAGGTTTGGTCTCCAGGAAGGACTCTCTCCTTTGGTTGTCACTGTGGGCTATCTCTCTGTCCTCATATGGCTACCCCTCCATACTGCCATGTACTTAAACACCTATTAGTGCATGGGGCGAGGGGAGGGTTCAACCAGCAAACTGCCTGCTGTACAAGTGTGAGGACCTGGGTTTGAGCCTCAGAACATAAACAAAAGTGCCAAGGATACTGCTGCCTACTTGTAATCTTAGCCCTGGATGATGGAGACAGGATAACCCCTGAGCTTGTTGGTCAACCCGTCTAGTGAGGAGTCTCCACAACTCCATTTTGAAGACAGGAGCTATTTTGTTGTATTGTTAAAAATAAATTTCCATTTACTGTAAGAGCTGACTTTGTGTTTTTAAGTTTCTGTTTCTTGAAACCTGACCTGCCCTAACTCATGATCCTCACTTGTTTTTGAGACCACCCTGACCCTCCCTAATCAGTGACCACATGATGATGACTGTTGCTTTGTTTTTTGGGGAGGTTTTGAGATTTTTTTTTCTGTACTTCTTAACTGTCCCATTCTCTTGCTTCTGTAAACCTGCTTTTCGACTACTCTTGATTTTTCTCCATAAAGGGCCCTAAGAAACAGTCTCAGGACTGTCTCGCTCTATCCTGATTTAAGAGGCAGTTGCTGGCCAGCTCTCTAGTGACCCCAATAAAATAGAGCTTTAAATTTGGTTCAAAAATTGTGGTAGTGGTCTAATTCTTGCCCAGTGGAATTAACATTTTTTGGCCATCCCAGTGAAACCAAACCATCCATTCAAATACTAAAGCCAGACACTCACTCCAGGACTCTGGGGTCTGAAGAGACACCTCATAAGGTGCACACCTTGAGACATTCCAAGGCTCGGAGGCATGCTTTTGGTTTTGTGGACTATGAAAGTGGAGCTGCTGTGCTGAAAAAACCAGCAAGTATCTTCAGAGGCCTCCGCTTGGTAACTCGTGGTAATTTTCTGTGTTATCCGGTTCTGTTGAGATCCCAATCTGGGACAAGGAGGGGTCTGAGGAGACTCAACACTGTCTGTCCGGGGCAGAAAGCCAGGTGTTACACTGTTCACCTCAGGTTCTTGGTCTGGTTTTGTGCCTTCTCTGTTTTGTCTCTGGTTTCATCTTTACTGTCTCCATATCCTGTACTTTCTATGTTCTGTGATAAGTGGTTTGCATTGATCTTGGAGTGACTGAATGGGCAGACAATACGGGTAATGAGAATAGCCTAACAGCCCTCTAGGCAGTTCTAAAGAATTTTAAGGAACTTTACCTCCATGTAGGAGATTACGATTATTTTATCACCTCCGAACATTCGGTGAAACTAAATGACCCTCATTTGGGGTTGAGTGATCCCCTGAGAATACTGTTTGATTCTCAGCTAACCCAGACAATGCCACCCTCTGTGAGCCTGGCCACCCACATCAGATTGGATACATCTTGCCTTGGGCCGAAGAAACTTGCAGCCCACCTCCTCTGGATGGTGTGTATAATCCGTAATGGGCAGGGTGGCCAAACCCTGCTTGTAGGCAGCTGGGCCCTCTGAGGGTCTGTAGGAAAGTCCCAGGAGTCTCCTCTGAGAACCACCTGCAGGACTCACAGGAGGAAGAATCCCTTCTCCCTCCATATAACCATATTTACCCTCCTTCTTCCTCACCTCAACCCCTACCTTCACAACCCCAGTTCCCTCCACCACAGTCTTACTCTGATCCTTAGTCTGCTCCAACCCCTCCTCCCTACTCTGCCTCTCCCTTCACTTCAACCCTATCCTATCATCTAGTTCTTCCCTACCTCCCCCATCTCCCCCTCCCCTGAAGACACTCACCAGGGGGTCCCATATGGCCCTCCCGACTCCTCCTACCCTCACTCTGGGACTCCACCTCCTTCTGTCTTAGCTTTCCTGCAGCAGTGTGCTGACAAGCACTACCTGTACGCCCCTTTCTCCACTACAGAACTTCACAACAGGAAGAACCAGAACCCCACTTCCAGCACTAACCCTGACTTAATGTCTCTAATATAGTCCATCTTTTTCAATCATATCCCTACCGGAAACAACTTTCAGCAGGTTCTCCATACTACTGAAGAAAGGGAATAGATTCTCCTAAAAGCAGTTGGCATACTCCAAAAATAGGTTCAATGACTGATGACCAAAGGAAGAGCTCTTTCAATGTGGAGACCCCAATGGGACAACAACACAGACTTAAGTAGGAGGTCACTTGATGAGCACTACCAGGTTCTGCTGGAAGGGATGAAATGTGCAGCCTTAGCCCACTAACCTGTCTCAGGGAGCAGATGTGAAACAGGATCCAGAAGAATCACTTTCAGCTTTCCTGGAGTGCCTCCTGGACATCTATCAGCCCTGTAAACCCAGAAGACCTGGCAAATATCAAGGCTATTAACCTTACCTTCAGTTGACATACATAGAGAGACACAAAAGGTGGATGAATTAATAGGGAAGAACAGGTCAGAACCATTAGAAATAGTCCAAAAGGAGTTGGACAGCAGAGACAATAAAGAAGATCCTTTGTCAAAGAAGATGGAACAGGACACCATGGTTGTTCTACAAACCCCATCAACTTTCAACTCTGCCCATACACCCCATGATAAAAAGAGAAAACCTTTGCAAAAAAGATCAATGTGCCTACTACAAAAAAATGGGTCACTGGGAGAATGAATGCCCTCGATGAGAGCGTGTAGGACCCCAAACCCAAGCCAACCCTAGCTATGGAGGATTAGCAAGGCCAAGGCTCCTTTGAAATAGGCCTTCAGGAGCCTATGGTAACTTTCACCACTGGGGGCAAACCTGTAAATTTTCTGGTGGGTATGGGGGCTACCCATTTGGTATTATGGGAATTCCTAGGACTACTTACCAATCAAACAATGGAAGTATTGGAGTAACAGGGAATATTAAAGAATGTAAGTGGACCACTGACTGGACAGCTAACTTAAGGACAAGGAACAAGGAACTATGATTTTTATTGTTAATTTTCCCTACTCTTTAATGGGACAGGACCTCTTGAACAAGTTCCAGAAAATAATATTGCTTTCAGGAGACATTCTTAGGCTGCAATTGGGAGGCTGTGCTAAGTCTTTAACTATTACCTACCCAATAAGTGAGGAATATTTCTCCTCCAAAATCCAACCCACTCCCTAGAAGGGAAGAAGTTGTAGATCCAGAAAATCCCTACAGTTTGGGCAGAGGACAATCCTCTTGGCTTAGCTAAACATGCGCCACCTGTCATAGCCCAACTGACATCTGAGGTTATGTCCATCGAGTCAAGCAATACGCATCTGCTCAGTAGCCAGAAAGAGGTCAAGGTTCACATCAGGCACCTACTTGAAGCAAGCATGCTCACTTCTTGCCTGTTGTCTGAAATACCCCTAGTTGTCGGTCCAAAAGCCTGGAACCCAAGACGATTGACCAGTAGGAAGGGAGTGAACAAATGGGTAGAAATCACTCAGCTGTTACAATTCCCTACACTTTGCTCAGTCTATTAGAACATAAAGTTTACACTGTATTGCCCTTAAAAGATGCATTCTTCTCCATCCCCCTGTAAAAATCAAGTCAGCTTGTCTTTGCATTTGAATTGACCAACCCTAAACTGGGGATATCAGGACAAATAACCTGGACTAGACTGTTACAAGGGTTCAAAACCTCTCCCATCATCTTTGATGAAACACTCAACCAGGATTTAGGTCTCTTCTGTAAGTACCATGAGGTAAGCTTGCTTTGGTATGTGGATGATTTACTATTGGCCACTAAAAATGAGGAGAACTGATTGTGAGCCACCAGAGGCCTTTTGGAAACTCTAGCCCAGTTAGACTACAGAGTTTCAGAAAGCAAGCCCAAGTTTGCTCACTCCATGTTACCTGCTTTGGGATACGAACTGAGAGAAGGGGAAGGACTATTGTTCCAGGCCTGCATAGAGGCCATAATGCAAATCCCAGCTCCAACCACTAAGAGACGAGTGAGGGAGTTTCTGGGAGCTGTTGGGGATTGTCATCTTTGGATACCTGTGTTTGCTGAAATTGCCAAACCCTTGTACTCTGCTACGGCTCTTGGGGAAGGGACTGAGGACCATGAACATGCCTTTATGAACTTAAAAGAGATCCTTGTACAGGTCCCAGCTTTAATTCTCCCTGAAGTCTCCAAGCCCTTTCATTTTTATGTGTAAGAAAGAAAGGACAGAGGACCCAGGGACCCAGGAACCCTGCCCGACCAGTGGCACGGGTTCCTTCTGGTCTGGGTTGGTAGCCTGAGCAGACCTTGGGTGCAAACTACTCAGCCAGTCCCACACCACCCAGAGGAAGCTCCACTCCCAGACACTCTAACGTGCCCAGGATCCCAGGATCCCAGGAGCTTGGTCACACCAGGATCTCAGGGTCCCAGAGGCAGCTTGACTCCTAGGAGCTCGGACACACCCAGGATCTCAGGATCACCAGATCCCAGAATCACAGGATCACAGAGACAGCTTGACTCTAAGGAGTTCTGACACAACTGGGATCACAGGAAGGACAGGCTCCAGTCAGACATAGCGAGGGCAGATAGCACTAGAGATAACCAGATGGCGGAAGGTGAGCATAAGAACATAAGCAGCAGAAACCAAGGTTACTTGACATCATCAGAACCCAATTTTCCCACCATAGCAAGTCCTGGATACACCATCACACCAGAAAAGCAAGTCCTGGATACACCATCATACCAGAAAAGCAAGATTCAAATCTAAAATCACTTCTCATGATGATGATAGAGAACCTTAAGAAGGTCATAAATAACTCCCTTAAAGAAATACAGGAGAAAACAGGTAAACAGGTAGAAGGCCTTAAAGAGAAAACACAAAAATCCCTTAAAGAATTACAGGAAAACACAAACAAACAGGCGAAGGAAATGAACAAAACCATCCTGGATCTAAAAATGGAAATAGAAACAATAAAGAAATCACAAAGTGAGACAGCCCTGCAGTTAGAAAACCTAGGAAAGAACTCAGGAGTCATATATGCAAGCATCACCAACAGAATCCAAGAGATAGAAGAGAGAATCTCAGGTACAGAAGATACCATAGAAAACATTATCACAAGAGTCAAAGAAAATGCAAAATGCCAAAAGCTCCTAACCCAAAACATCCTGGAAATCCAGGACACAATAAGAAGACCAAACCTGAGGATTATAGGTATAGAAGAGAGTGAAGATTCCCAACTCAAAGGGTCAGTAAATATCTTCAAGAAAATAATAGAAGAAAACTTCCTTAACCTAAAAAAGAGATGCCCATGAACATACAAGAGGCCTACAGAACTTCAAATAGATTGGACCAGAAAGGAAATTCTTTCCCATTGCATAATAATAAAAATTCCAAATGCACTAAACAAAGAAAGAATATTGAAAGTAGTAAGGGAAAAAGGTCAAGTAACATATAAAGGTAGACTTATCAGAATTATACCAGACTTCTCACCAGAGACTATGAAAGCTAGAAGATCCTCGGCAGATATCATACAGACCCTAAAAGAACACAAATGCCAGCCCACACTACTATACCCAACAAAGCTCTCAATTATCTTAGATGGAGAAAACAAAATATTCCATGACAAAACCAAATTTATACAATATCTTTCCACAAATCCAGTCCTACAAAAGATAGTAGATGGAAAACGCCAACACAAGGAGGGAAACTACACCCTAGAAAAAGCAAGAAAGTAATCTTTCAACAAACTGAAAAGAAGATAGCTACACAAACATAATTCTGCCTCTAACAACAAAATAACAGGAAGTAACAATCACTTTTCCTTAATATCTCTTAATATGAAAATTAATATTACCAACATATCCTAATCAATTGAAATTCAAAAATATAAGGAATTAGAAATTTGTTAGCTGTCACCCAGTGGTCTCTCTAATTGAGTAATTGGAGAAACAGGTCCAATATTGTACAATCCATATACACTTTCTGCTTGTTTGTATGTGACAGTGTCTTGCTGTGTGCCACATAATGGTTTTGAAATCCTGCTTCTCCTATGTCAGCCTCTCTATTAGTAGGATTGTTTATTTAAGGTTTTTACACTATACTATGGTTTTTAGAACAACTTGAACATTTCAAAATTATTTATCCAGCCAAAAGAAATGTAGACAATTAATTTTGGAGGTGGCTTGTAAGAGAACAACAAAGAGTGAGACTGAATGTTTTGCTTGATATTTATAATTATTGAATCAGCTTTGAAGAAGATTCCTTATAAGTTACTCTTTTTTTTCTGAGATGAATGCTTTTCAAAATCATCACAGTCAATGAACCAGAATCTTACCCTCACCTAATGTCTGTGTCACCCTCCAAGCAGAACCATTGTTCACTGAAACAGTTGAAGAATGACTTCATGTAGACCATCTTAATAACACACCATTTCTTAAATGAATGTAACCTGTTTCCTATGGGCTGAGAATGATGACAATCACTCAATTCAAATAGCTTTGATCATAGCAGGAAATCTGTATCCAAATAATTGTGCCTACAAGTCATTCCTTGACACAGCAGAACTGTCAACTCTTAGCTTAGCTACTATGGAGGTAAAATTCTTTGGTGATATGAGGGACATTGAAGTACAGCCTTACTACAATGAACTCCAATGTCTAAAAATTGTTCTTATTCTGGGTTTGTACCACAGTAAGAGCCAAGATTTTTATCTTTACTAAAAACAAAACAAACAAACAAAAAGACTTTATCTTTTTATGTTCATTTAATAATAAGCCCATCATTTTTATGATTGGTAGAAAAATATATATTGCGTTGAATATAATAATAAATAAATAAAAGAAAGAAAGAAGGAAAGGGCATTGTTAAGGGAGTCCTGACTCAGACACTGTGTCTCTGGAAAAGGCCAATAGCTTACACATCAAAGAGACCAGATCCTGTAGCCTCGACATGACCCCACCAAGCCCCCATTTAAGAGCCATTGCAGCTACCAAAATTCTTTTAAAAGAAGCTGACAAGCTCACATTGGAACCAACTCTAACAGTAACACCTCCACAGTCACTCTGTGGAAACCTGGCTGAGAGATGCCACCAACTGATGGATGTCAAATGACTCTCTGAATCAGTATTCAGCCCTTCTGTTAGATAAGAAGGGACCGACCTTTGATAAACCCTTCCCATCATTGACCTACTGCGGGACAATGACCCTGATTAACCCATCCATGACTGCACTTTGTTGTGTCACCCTCAGCTCAGGGACAGTAGGGAGGATGAATAGAACTTTAAAGGAGATTTTAGCTAAATGTACTCTTGAGACTGGTAATAACTGGGTTGACCTCTTGCATTAAGCCCTTCTCGGGGTCTACTATACCCCTTACCAAGAAAAGTTCACCCCATATGAAATACTGTATGGGCAACCACCTCCCATGGTCAAAAGAAGGGAACCAAACAGTCTTGGGATGGACTAATCTAATTTACCAATCCTGACATAATAATACAGATTTCAACATAATAAAATATTCTTTAAAAGGTTATGAGAACAGAAACTATAGATGTGTTAAAATAAGGGAAAGGGATTGAACTTAACATACCTAGAGGAACCCTGTTTGTAACTCAAAACATGGGGTATTATAACCTCTGGCTCCATCTAACACTAAAAACCCAACAAGAAAACTCCTTCTGGGGGCTGGAGCGATGGCTCAGTGGTTAAGAGCACTGACTACTCTTCTGAAGGTCCTGAGTTCAGATCCCAGCAACCACATGGTGGCTCACAACCATCCGTAATGAGATCTGACGCCCTCTTCTGGAGTGTCAGAAGACATCTACAGTGTACTTACATATAATAAATAAATAAATCTTAAAAAAAGAAAGGAAGGAAGAAGGAAAGAAAGAAAGAAAGAAAGAAAGAAAGAAAGAAAGAAAGAAAGAAAGAAAAACTCCTTCTGTGTCTGAGGAGATACTTATACTTCTATTCCCAGGATCTTAAAAAAGAATTTGTAGGAAATAGAGGTTTCATATGCAAATTATACAAAATGGATCATGCCCCCACTGATGTTTTCAAAGCTGTGGCTAATGTTCTCATTAATAACGTCTTTTTCCTCCACCATCTCTGTTTTGATTGCACTAATGTTCCTTCTAAGTGTAATTCCACTTGTCACCACACCCTCCACGTTAGTAAACTATTGCCTTAGGATAGACTTTTTTTCTGTGAACATACTTACTCTACACTCTCTGCTGTGTATAAGGGTTTATGTGGGCTAGGACACATTCCACCCCCCTCACTCAGCAAATCTCTACAATCGGTGATGAAGTTACCAGAGCTCTTCCTGAGAACTCCCATTATTCCTTACATCTTTTAGATACCACTGCAGCTACCACGGTGGCCTTTCTGTTAACTGTCGCAGGAGTTGTTGTTTAGAAAGAGACGTTTCTAAAATAGCCTGTGCGATTTAAAAGCTACCAATATTATAGCTAAAATGTTAGCAGAAATTAATCAGGAAATGGGAGGACTGAGAACAAGGCTTCTACAAAGTAGAGTTACTATAGACTACCTGTTATGTAAGCATAATCTTAGAAGCTGTCAGTAATTTACCAGTGTGCTGTTTTAACACCTCTGTTTTCTCTCATACTATTGACAACCATATTGATGATGTACATAGAGAAATAGACAAAATTCCTACAACAAACTTTGACTGGCATCTCTGGCTAAGATGAAGGCTCTCCCCCTTCATTGACTCTCCAATATTATTTCTACTGGTTATCATAATCAAGCCCCTGCATCCCCCAACATGTCACTAACTTGATCACCCAACAGATTAACAATGCTAGAATCATGTCAAGTGCTTTTATTAAGAGATGTGTGTGCGTGTGTGTGTGTGCACACACACACACATGCACATGATCATAACACAAACTAAGTACAGTTCCAGGTGACTAAACCTTTCCTTGTGCTTGCCTGCTTCCACTCTAGGCAAAGGAAAACGTGAGTGGTTGTACTGGCTGGTTTTGGGTGTCACCTTGACACAGGCTGGAGTTATCACAGAGAAAGGAGCTTCAGTTGGGGAAGTGCCTCCATGAGATCCAGCTGTGGGGTATTTTCTCAATTAGTGATCAAGTGGAGAGGGCCCCTTGTGGGTGGTGCCATCTCTGGGCTGGTAGTCTTGGGTTCTATAAGAAAGCAGGCTGAGCAAGCCAGGGGAAGCAAGCCAGTAAGAAACATCCCTGCATGGCCTCTGCATCAGCTCCTGCTTCCTGATCTGCTTGAGTTCCAGTCCTGACTTCCTTTGGTGATAAACAGCAATGTGGAAGTGTAAGCTGAATAAACCCTTTCCTCCCCAACTTGCTTCTTGGTCATGATGTTTGTGCAGGAATAGAAACCCTGACTAAGACAGTGGTGGAACTCTGTAGAGCCAGCATCGCCAATTTGCAAATCCAACCACTAAATTATAAGCTTCCCCAGCAATGGGCGTGTTCTATTTGAGTGGAAGTTACACCACAGCCCATGACTGGACTAACCGGGCTTCAGCATCTATAATAGGGTAAGTAAAAACTGTCTGAGCAGCAACACCCCATTTCTAAGTCAGTCATAGCTTCTGACACTGAAGTCATGTGTTGTAGCTATAAGCTGTTTTAAGTGAGATGTCTATAAAATGCAGTTTTCTTAAGGAGGAAGCTTTAAAAGTCTTATTGAAGAAGCAGTGGCTAGAGAAACAGCTTGGCAGTTAATGTTAATGTTCTTGCAGAGTGCCCTGGTTCACTTCCCAGCACCAACATTGATAATTTCCGTTTCAGGGGGTCCAGCATCTCTTCTGGTCTCTGGATGCACCAGGCATGTATGTGGTGCACATATCTGCCTGTGGGCAAAACATTCAAACATATATAACAATTTTTTAAAATCTAAAAATAGAAGTCATATTGCAGAACCTCAAAGAATCGAGAGTGTATGTTGAACACAGACATGTTCAAGCATACTCATGGTATATGAGCATCATGGTATATGCTTGTAATACCAGCATTAATCTTAGGAGGATTAGGAACTCAAGGTCATCCAACTTTGAGGATGTATTGGGTTTTATAAAGAAAGGAGGTCACTGTTTGGAGGCTCAAAATCCAAGATTGGCAGTCTTGTTTGTTTAAGTTATTGTGAGAGCTTTAGGTTATGTCAATACATGTCAGGTGGCATCACATAGAGGGACCACATGTAAGTGTATCTCAATACGTGCTGAAGAGGTTACAAGGAAGGAAGCTTTCTTCCTGGGAAGAAGGCAGTGTCTCTCCGACAACTTTTTTTCTCTTGAAAATTAATGTACTCTTTGGAGATCCAACCCATATATAAGACCAACACTAAACCTTTCGTGAGGGTTCTCACGGACCAGTCACCTCATAGGACGCTCTATCTCCTAAAGAGTCCCAGCAATTCAATACTGTTCTGTTGAGGAATGAAGCCACAACGTGAGTTGTAGCACAGCAGAGCACGTCCTAAACACAGAACCATGCACCTCTTAATATGCTGAGGTGCAAGTAGACACAAGGGCATGAGCCGGTGTGTGATGCTGACATGAAAATTCTCCCATTATGTCACTTCTCTCAATTGTAAGACACTGATGATGTAACTATCCTGCCAAAGGCCAGCCTTCACACCACAGGTAAAGGAAGGAGGGCAGAGTGTGGAGTTGGTGAATGGTCACTCAGCAGACTTCTTCTGAGGGAATAAAACTTAATTCTCTGGGGCCAGCAAAAAAGGGGGGAAAAGATCAAACACATACATACATACACACTCACACACGTACATACACACCTACACACATACATACATACACACCTACACACATACATACATACATCCACATTCACACATTGGGTGGGTAGAGCAAAGCTCCAACCAACTTTACACATACATGCATTTTATGGATGGATGGAACAAATCACCAATGAGCAGACTCCAACAAACTTCACACATACTCATATACACACATATACACATACACATGAATATATATATACATATATACACATATGCATGTTTGATGGATGGAGCAAACTCCAACGAGTTGACTCCAACAACTTTATTTTTTCTCTTAGCCTTTTTATACCATCTAAGACAAAGTTCTCTATGTGAGAAAAAGATTATCTCATAGCCATAAGTTACATATTCTTTAAAACAGATTAAAATCATTACACAAAAGAAAATTACAACAGGATTACTGATTATGTATTTTCCTTTGAAACTAAACATTTCCCATCTATCTTTCTCTCCACAATTTCAAAGTAACCCCAAAACAATAATTCCTTTGTTATTGATTAACAAAGTCTAAGCAAGCCAGTCTATAGTAGCAAGTTTTTTCTGATTCTTAGCTGACAACGATTTGTGTTTACCAAGAAACAGATCATCATCTGTCTTACATCTTATTTTGAAGTCTTGTTCAGCTAAATTGGCTAGTCATCCATTCTCCATTCTTATACTCATAGTGGGCTTATTTACTTTTTATTCCTAACCCTGTCTTCTCATGGTACACGCTGAAACCTGTGACTACAACCCCTAGATCACAAGATTCAGGAACTCAGACCCAAACTACCTAGGATTAAATGCTTTCCTTGACCATTCACTTGTCCCAAGTCTATTTTTCTTGCTAGTATAATTATGTGCTTGTAGTGCCTGAAAATTCACCGTGCTTTTATTCTACAAGGAGGGGGCTTATTCTAGTCTTGATTCTAACTTTATTATATCTTTCTGGCAAAACAATTTAAACTATCACCTTAAAACATTCTATCAACTTCTTAACTTCCTAAACCAATTTAAATAAAATTAGGAGTTTCATAAAATTATTAATTCATCTAAACAATATTATTTTATGAGTTCATCTTAATATTGATCTGCAGGAAACTTGTCCAGCAAAGTGGGCTATCACACAGGAGGTAATCACACCAGGCTACAGGCAGTGAGAGCTCTTCATGCCCAGTCACACGAAGAATACAGCAATGACAAGCACCATCAGTAGCAAGAAGCAACCCAGGGTCAAAGGCCCTGGGGCTGTGCCTCTCCAGGGCACACTCATCTCAGCTGAGCAAAACCAAAACCAACCAACCAAACAAACAAACAAACAAAAAATGGTGGGCCGTCTCCAGGAAGCTTACTTGTCCACTGCAGCTCTTCCTGTATGACATCCGCCACTATCCTAGCAGAATTGTAAGATGTCCCAAAGAGAGACCCTTGTGTCCCCCACTTTGGTGAACAAATTATTAAAACAATGGTCCCAGACAAACTGGAATTTCCCCAGAACCTTGAGCTGGGAGAAAGGAGAAGCTATAGCTCTGATACCCGACTGAGGAGAAACTGTGTCCAGGAAGTGATTCACACAACTCTAATTGCCAAAGCATTTATCAAGATGGACTAGAGCCTAGGCGGTGGTGGGTCAGTGATGGGCAGGAGCCGACCTTAGCGACTGTCTAGTTGTACCCGTCTCTTGGCCTCTATTTAAACCTGAACCTTGTGTCAGCACTCCCCAAATGTATGGGAGAGGGGAGGGCATCACAGAGTCTCTTCCCAATATGGCCCTATCAAATAAATGTCCTTTTTGACTTTTTTCACTATTTCTTGCTTCTTTAGTTGGCTTATTGAATGGATGGATGGCTGAGTTTGGCTTGTTTGAGCTACCAGAACCCAGGCTCTGTCCTCAAAACTCCAAACAGTTTCAACACCACCTATTGCATATGGTCAGTGGGAGCAAATGAGATTGTCCATACCAAGTCCTTGTCACCCAAGTATCCTGTAACAAACATTAGCTTTTTATTAACCTGTGACCCCTCCCCTCCCCTGGTAACCACTTGGGGCATGTATTCAGTTCCAGCATCATGTCCACCTTGATATGTAGTTAGGAACTCAGCGTCTTATGTCACATACAGGCCCATCTCAGACTCGCAGTGTCTCCATCCCTCCAAGCAGCTGTGTATTCGGGTTATTCCTTCCTTCCTCCCTGCCATTCCTCCCTCCCACGGCAGCTTAAGAAGGATGTGTGCCTTCTTGTTGCAGAGGATGGGACAGAGGAAAGCTAGAGCCACCACGAGGTCTTCTCTAAATTCCCAATGCCCCTGCTATAAATGTTTCCTGTTCCCCAAGTTCTGCAAACTGGTCAGCTATTTCTAGTTTTGTTTTTTTTTTTTCTTCCAAGACAGGGTTTCTCTGTGTAGCCCTGGCTGACCTGGAACTCACTCTGTAGACTAGGCTGGCCTCGAACTCAGAAATCCGCCTGCCTCTGCCTCCCCAGTGCTGGGATTAAAGGCGTGCGCCACCACTGCCCGGCTGGTCAGCTATTTCACAAGAGAAAGTCTGCAAAGGGCTAATGTGTAAGGAGCAGCCCCACCGATAACAACAGAAGCTAGGAACTTCTACTTTCAATGTCTTTAGTGACTACCCCAGGAAGTTTTGTTTGAAAGGAAAGCTTTCAGGACTGCTCACACACTTGTAGCAGTAGAAACAATAGTTGATTAGTCCTTTAGTGAAATAAAGCTCAAAGTTTGGGATCCTAAACTCCAATCTATTTACCAATGGAGTTGAATTACTCACTCTGAAATTTTATTCTATTCTACACCATGCAGGGGCCAGTGAAACGGCTCAGTGGTAAAGACACCTCCTGCAAAGCTTGAGGACCTGAGTTCCATTCCCGGAACCTACAGTGGAAGAAAGAACCCCCTGTATTGTTTTCTGACTCTCAAGAGTACTGCAGTATCCACAAACAATACGTGTAAAAAGAGGCTTTAAAAACCACAGAAACAATCCCTGTTGATAAAAAAGCAACAAAGGCAAACTGGGAAGTGTATTATCTTTATTTTAAGTATAACATGGAATGTGTTGTCAAACAGATGGATGTAGTGGCAAACTTTTGTAGTTTAGCTAAATGGATTATTTGCAGAAGAACTGCTCGTGCTAAGTCTTCAGATGAAGACTGGATTGTTACCAAGTCCTTTACATGTGTGCAAATGGAAACACAGTTTCTGAAATAGCAGACATCTTGTTCAGTCTTTGGTAGGTTCTTAACCAACTTCCTGGCCATGAATAACATCATAATTGCATCTAGACTAAATGCTAATCCAGATATCTGTTTCATACAGTACAAAGGTCTTTGTTAAATATTGCTAAAGATACTGAGTTAATTTCATGGCCCTAAAATGGTTCATATGAGGGACAGGTCAATCTCAAGAGGTTTTCGTGAAAAACGTGAAGTTTCTGATACTGTCTTTTGGCTTTGTTGGTGGTGGTGGTGGTGGTGGTATTTGCAATGCTGGTTTGTTTTTATTTATTTATTTATTTATTTTTTGACCCGTGATGAACAACTGGTTCTGGTATTGGACTAAATAAAGAGGGAAATTGCAAAGCATTTAAGTCCACATTAATTTCTTCTTCAAGTAAAATATAGCATTTCAAAATTCCTGTGGAGGAAATTTGTATTTGCATAACTTTGCAGAGTAAAAGGCTGCCAGTGGGGAAGTTGGTCTTGAGCTACCAAAATGTTTGTGTCTGGTGTTATGACAACACAGAGCTTTCTAATCTTTTATCTTGAAATTAGGCTGGGGATTTCTGCAGAGTCCTCCAGACTTTATCCTTCTCTGAGGGCTGTGTTCTGTTTGTCACTGGCTTTGTCAGTGATGTTTATCAAAATCGTATCATTCCGATCGCATTTATCATAAACAATCTTAAGAGATCATCTTCTGATTTCAAAAGTTCCATTCTGGCATTTACAGACTTAAAGGCAGTGCTTCCAATACCATTGCATTTAGTTAAGCAAAACCTTCCTTAGGATTAGTTTTCTCTCCATCTTAATAGGACTTTACATATCCTGGAGCATGGTGTGAGCTGGAATAGTGGATATGACTTTAAACATGAGAAGCACTATTAGCGTTTTACATGGTGCATTATAGAAGAAAGCTTGATTTCTGTATATGCACTTAGGCACCGGCAGAGGCAGTTAGACACCATTGGAAGTGCATCGAGCATCAACTTTAGACCCTCCTCAAACAGTTCGGTGAACTTGTGGTTCTGTGCTGGAACCAATTCACCCATGAGCGTGCATAAATGGGCACCTGGTAAATACTAACAACTGCCTTCGCTATGGATAGTCCCCAGTAGTAACAGCAACAGTACTCATGTAGATCGTGTTTCATCCAGTGAGCTCACAGTCAGAGTGTCAGAGACAGTGCTGCAGGAAGCTCCAGATTCCCCAGTATATTGTGTCCTCACTTGTGCCTTGGGAATTGGACTCCAGACCATACAACCAGAGTCAAAGCTCAAAGAGACTTCTGGTTTGTAGCTATTGGGGTTTTCAATTTCCCATTGGTAATCTCATACACTGACAATGTGAACTAGGGGACAGTGACTTTACATGTCGGGAAAAAAGATGAGGTTTTACCAACAAATAGTTTATCTTTTCTATGTGTTAATGGCCTATCTTTGAGTAGCACATAGCAGAATGTCAGAAGTGGATCTTAAATAACAGATGCTTATGTATACTCTGGTTCACAATAATCAGGACTCTGATCTTTGGGTGGTAGAAAATACTTTACAGTGAATGGACAAATGAAACTATTATGGAGGCATTGTATTTTAGCATAGCTACATTAAACACATTGTATTTTAGCATAGCTACATTAAACACAAAAGTAAACATGTACTGCCTCATTGTAGGGAGGCCTCTGACTCTTAAAGAACGAAGCTTTTGTTTCATTTTTGAGCACTAAAATCATGTCCAACATGGAGTTGAACTTAGGGACTCCCGTCAGCATAGTTGTAGATAAGATTCTGTGGAAGCTGTGACTATCCATGTCCCCGAGGGTCAAGTTACAGGGCAGTGTGAGAAGCCCACTGCTAATAGAGGGAGTGGACCTTGAGCCCTTCCTGATTAGTGCACAACGTGCAAACCCACAGGGCAGACATTCTTTCTTCGTTTCCAACATCGTTAAGAACCATTTCTTTCTGGATCCTGTGACCTAAGTCCCTATCTATCTAAGACAGATCCAAGTTCATTCTTCCCAGGTCCTTCTTTCTGTCTCAGGAGGTGCAGTATGCGTTCATTTTTGGTTAGTTCTGCTGGAAGCTCATTGGCCTGAAAGGAGATGAGATGGCCATTAGTGCAGCCCCTCCAATGGTGTAATTATTCTAGGGACTCAAACGGGGCAGGCAACCTCAGGCTTTGTCCTTCAGTGATGAAAAGTCTCCACTGGACCCCTTGATCTGCAGTAGGAAACTGGGGTCTCCTTCTAATGAGAAGTAGCACCTGCTGTTCTCTCAGCTCAACACTAGCTTTATATTTAGTCAGATCTTTACTGGAGGGCAGGCCTTAGTCTTAAAAATCACTGTATTTTCAGCACAATGTCCAGCACACTATATCTTATAGTTGTTCAATGAATACAAGCATTGGATTAAAAAAATTAGTTTATTAGGTGGTTTGTACAATAGGGAGGACTCAAGATAGGACTTTTTTCTGCCCACATTCCAACTTATTTATTATTTTTGTAACACATTTTCTAATTTATGTGAAGGAGTCAGTTCTCTCCTACCACATGGGGTCCCGACCTTGAACTCAGGTCATCTGATTCAGAAAGCACCTTTACCCCATCTTGCTGGCCCCTCATTTATTATTCTCATTTGTTCCTATTGTGGGGTACAGTGTGGTAATTGATTCAGAGATATAAAGTATAATGAATGAATCAGGATGATTGGCATCTCCATTTCCCTAAAATATTCTGTTGGGGAAGCTTTGAACATCTTTTAGTCCTTTATAGAACACAGAACACATTGTTATAAACCACACCACCTGTTGTGTGACTAGAATTTATTCCTTCCACCTTTCTGTACTTTGGCCACTCTCTTCCCTGCTCTGAGCTCTGCACTTTATTCTCAATAAAAGTGACGTTCTTGCTTCCAGATGTAAGGAGGGGCATGTTGCAGTAAGACAGATGTGGTCTGATGAGAAAGCAGTCTGGAAGCCTGTAGAGAGTAACACACACACACCCAGGAAGGCTTAGTGTCTGTGGCTGCAACTTCCCACAGTCTCGGAAGTCACCACTGAACAGATCACCCAGCAGCCTGCTGAGACACAACTTGGAGCTAGCTCCTCCCAGAGGTGTCATGCGTTATAAGAGGAAGAACTCTTGGACTTCCGTGATATCAGCTCTTACATATTATGGAGCACTCTAATATGTTTTTAACTTAGAAATGAAATCTGAAAAAAATGTATTTCCTAGTTAATAAAACATAATAAATCCGCTACAGTTTGACATACAAAATGTGTTTTTGAAAAAAAACAAAAATCTTAGCAATGAAGAATTGCTTAATGATCTTCCATATTTCTTTTGTGTGGAGCTAAACAGAGGACGGCTGGGTTCTTTTACGTGACTCCGTACACAGGCTGTGTGGTGTCTTTGGCTGCCACGTGAATAAAAACTGAGCCGCACACAGATTGGTGGCTGGGAAGGGAGGAGGGGCCTAGTGTCCACACAGCAGCCTTCTTTGCTAAGGCAAGGAGGCTTGCAAGAACCTCTTTCTTTTCCTTACTTCCCCTTCCCCTTCAGCTTTCCATTTCTCCCTTCCTGCCCTTCCCTTTCTCCCCACTTCCCCTGTTGTGTAGCAGTTGCCATCCTGGAAGAAAGTCACTAAGACTCACGAACTTCTAAAAGGAAGCTCGGGAAGTAAATGACGTAGTCTCAGCAAGTCCCTGAAACTTACAAGACAAGCACCCCACCCCACCCCACCCCACCAAGGCTATATAAACACCAGGACTACTGACAGGAGGGGCTCTCCAATCTGCAGAGCTGCCTGCGAGTCAAGCAGAGAGCTCCAGGACGAAGGCTTTCCTGAGTCTTCACCCCAGGCTGGCGTGGGTTGGTGTTGGTACCTTGGTGTTGCTGCCTTGGAGTCTTCCCTGCTGTAAGCAGCCCTTCACCCGTGCTCCCACACCCACACTCAACACTTTGCTTCACAGGTTGGACTTTGGCGGCATCGTTACTCTGATCTGTTGTCAGTTCCTTATCTGGGGGTGAGTACACATTTTTTGGGTCTCTCCAGGAATAGTGTCAAACTCTCCTCTACTCCCCCCCCTCCTCCTCCTCCTCTTCTCCCCTCCCCTCCTCTCCTCTCCTCTCCCTTTCTCTTTTTTGCCTCTCCTCTCCTTTTCCTTCCCCTTCAATTCTCTCCTCTCTCTCTTCCTGTATGTGTGTGTGGTTTTTTTTTTTGTTTGTTTGTTTTGGTTTTGGTGAAAAGGTCGGGCTAGAGAGATGGCTCAGTGGTTAAGAGCACTTACTTCTCTTCCAAAAGTCCTGAGTTCAATTCCTAGAAATCACATGGTGATTCACAACCAGCTATAATAGAATCTGATGTCCTCTTCTGGTGTGTCTGAAGACAGCAACAATGTACTCATATAAATAAAATAAGTAAATCTTTAAGAGAAGGAAAAGAAAAGAAAAGAAAAGAAAAGCTCTTGCTATATAATGGCACAGAATTCCTTAGTTTCCTGAGAGCTGAGATTACAGGCTTGTACCACCATGTCGAATTAAGATGTAGTTTCGTATTCACAGCCACATGGGATCTGGAAGCATATTATGAGCTACTTTCTACTTTGTTGCATGGAAATCTACAGGTTTTAGCACTAGTTTTAACATTTGGAACATATTAGCTTACTGAGCCATGCAAGTTGTGCAAATATTGCCACATTTCTTTTTGCCACATCAGAAAGTCACATTCACAAAAAGTCACATTCAGTAAAATTACTATTAATTCATCAGAAAAGAATCTCTGGATTGGTAAGCTATTAAGCCCAAGTGTTCTTCCAAATAAAACTGGGGCCAGGGAGTGGCTCAGCCAGTAGAACTTGGGTTCAGGCCTTACCCATTGAATTCAGTCCCCTGACCAATTGCTGGGTCCCATAAAGTAGCCAGAGATTTGACCTCTGACCTCCACACACACTGTGGCACGTGGGTGTCTGCCCTCTTTCTCACACACATGCGCAAAATAAATAACTCAAATAAAAATGGTGATTAATTTAAAAAGTGGTCGTTTCCCCCTGCAATTTCAACACCTGCACAAGAGTTTTTCTTGAGACAACTATACTTCTGTACATAGTGACTGGAGTTATTGTTCACTCTTTTATGGACAATATAAAAAATATGTAGTAAGAGTCAAAATTTAATAAATTTGTTATTTTCACTGTTCCAAGTAGTAAAAAATTAGCAGGGGCTGGAGAGATGGCTCATCAGTTAAGAGCACTGACTACTCTTCCGAAGGTCCTGAATTCAAATCCCAGCACCCACATGGTGGCTCACAACCATCCGTAATAAGATCTGACGTCCTCTTCTGGTGTCTGAAGACAGCTACAGTGTACTCACATATAATAAATAAATAAATCTTTAAAAAAAATAGCAAAGCTTAAAAAGCAACTAGCTTAGCCATCACTGTTTTTGGGAAGTTCCAACAACATCTGCTGTGCCCTTGCGTATAGCTCATATCATCTGTACTGCGATTCCTTCCTTACCCTATTCTTCCTCTGAATTCACAACTCAATGAAAGCAGAAACTGTAAATTATGTCCCCAGAGTAGAGCACGGAACACAGTATCCAGTAGGTATTCAATAGAGACTTGTTAAATGAATGAATGAGAAGCCAAAGTCCGCCGGGCGGTGGTGGCGCACGCCTTTAATCCCAGCACTTGGGAGGCAGAGGCAGGAGGATTTCTGAGTTCGAGGCCAGCCTGGTCTACAAAGTGAATTCCAGGACAGCCAGGGCTACACAGAGAAACCCTGTCTCGAAAAACCAAAAAAAAAAAAAAAAAAAAAAAAAAGAAGCCAAAGTCCTTTTCCAAAACCAGCATGGGGATATGTTGTCTGTAATCCTAGAACTTAGAGGGTGAAGACAGGAGGATCAGGTATTGGAAACCACCACTACCATTATCGTCATCATCATCACCACCACCACCATCATCAACAACAACAAAAATAAAAAACAAAATAAAACAACAAAAAAAAAATCTCTTTCAAGAGTTCTAGGTTGCTGCTCTAATTACCTTGCTTCTGGGGCTGCTTCTCTGGGGTGTCTGGTGGGCATATGGGGTTCCTGGCAGTGATTCCCAGGACTTTCTGCAGTATGAGCCCCCATACATAAGTTCAGTTCCTCTGGGGAGGCTGACAGCTCAGCATTCTGTCCCCTGGAGATCACCCATGCCCATTCCTCAGGGGCTAGTCCATTAAGGGGAAAAAGTAGGACGTGAATTTTTTTTTCTTTTTCTGTTTCCATAGCAAGGTGTTAACGGTGTTCCTAGTCTTAACTCAGTCCTGGATAGCTCACCAGCAATGTTTGATTTCTCCAAGAGTTCTGTACAAGTCTAGAGATAAGATTCCAAAGAAAGGCAGTTGTGACTTCAGCTGGCTTATCACTTAGCTATCAGGGGAAAGATAGGCAGAAATGTTAACAGAAGAGCTTTCTGCAAACAGTTCATTTCCTCAGGAATGGGGAAATAGTCCTTCTGTGTGCTAGGTACACTGGAGATGGGGGCCTTGGCATATTATTCCTTTGTCCCTTCTTAATGGGTTTCAAGTGTGTGTGCGTACACGTGTGTGTGCTGTACGTGCTGATGCATGCACTTGTATGTACGTGGAGGTCGGAGGAGGGAGTTCTCCTTTATCCCTTTTTGCCTTACTCCTTTAAGGCAGAGCCTTTTCCTGAGACTGGAGCTTATGATTTTCAGCAAGCTGGCAGCCAGCAAACTCCAGGGATCCTTCTGCCCCTACCTCCCTCAGAGCTGGGGTTACAGGCAAATGCAGCACATGGCAAGCTTCTTACGTGGGTTTTGAATAAGTACTTTTAACAACTAAGTTGCCTCTCCAGCCTCCATGGTTACAATTGTAACCTTACAAACCTAGATTCACCTGTGAAGAGAGTTTCAATGAGAGATTGCTACATCCGACTGGACTGTGGGCATGCTTGTCACAGACTTCTGTTTAACCGGAGTAACTGTGGCGGGGAGACCCATGCCACAGTGGGCGGTTGCATTCCCTGGGCTTGGGACCTGGACTGAGTAGAGAAAGGGATCTGAACATGACATATGAATGTACTCATTGTTCTGTGTTCTTGACTCTGGGTATGATGTCGCTAGACGTTTTAAAGTCTTGCTGTCTTGACTTCTGAACTATGATGGACTGTAACCTGGAATTATGAGCTTAAATGAACTCTTCCTTCCCTATATTGCCTTTTGTCAGGCTAATTCTTATTATAGCAACAGCAATCTGAATACAACTAACTGGCTTCTCTTTAACTTCCAGTTTGCACACAAGACAGCCTCAGCAGACATCAAGTAAGACGGTGTACAATGACAAGCCTTTCTACTGTGATTGAAAACTCCCTGACTTCCAAATTTGGTTCAACTCTAAGAATTTAATAATAAAAACATGGATTGGTGTTGTAGCAGTGACATGAGATCCTCCTGACCACACATTTTCCTGACCAAGTCACTAAGCATACATTAGTAATTCTCAAGATATAAACATTCAACTCATAGGGAAGGAGATAGGCTTCCAGGACGCTGACATTTCTAGAGCACATACTTACCGCCTTTAATAACCACCTCCTCCCTACCAGGAAGTCACACTATTACAAGGTTCTGATTCCCTTGCCCCCAGCTCCTGAGTACTAACCTTAAAACTATGAACTACCACTACTGGTTTATGTCCTACAGGGGGATTCTGTATGCTGTGCATGCACTCTGTCAACTAAGCTACATCCCCACCCCCACTGTTCGCACATTTTATATGAGTAAATGATTAGAGAAAGCAAGTGACGGATGATATAGGGATTTTAGCACAGTTCCCCGAGTCTAAATGCGCTGACTAGGACTCTTAACTGCAAAACCGGTATCCCCTTACTGTGTGTAACTATGAAAATATCTTGCCTTGTAAGGAGGAGGAGGACTCTTTACACAGAGGCCCATGTAGTTAAAGGACAGATTGAGTGAGTACCTTGTTTCTCAAGGCTGGATCTGCCCCTGCTTCCAGGAGCAGGGCGACTGTCTTAACATTCCCACTGAGCACTGCTGCATGGAGAGCCGAGGTCCCATTCTAAGAGAGAATGAGAGGGTGTGTCAAGAGTTGAGCTCACAGCCCTCAGCACACTTGCCTGGCTTTCGTCACCCACCGCAAGAGCAACACGGTCTCACTCCCTGGTGTCTTCCCTGTATTTTCGTAACATCACATCGGTACTGCTACAGTGTCTTAACATCACATCGGTACTGCTACAGTGTCTTCACAGCTGAAGGTAGCTCGTTAGGGATGGGGACTGGTACTGAGCCCAGTAATTCTTTATTAGATGTCAGCAAGAACGGGGTCTAAACATGTGAAGGACAGATTGTTTCCAGCGTGGACATAGCACATTTGTGGAGTCATTCTGGGGAAAGGGTTTGTCTGTCCTGATGTATCCCAAGGGCACAGCTATACCACAGTGTCAACTTAGAAGAGACTTAGAACCCTCTGTTCGACAAAGCAGGACTGAAAATGCTTCAAACCAACAGTCGACTGCCTGTGGGTTAAGCCTAGCCCACTGCCTCTTTTGTCTTATGTCCTGAAAGTGAAGAATATTTTGCACATTTTATCTTGCACACACCCAAATATAACATATCATCAGCATGACCCATAAATTATAACTGTTGATGACAGCCACATTCGTTTCTTGTCAGTTTCTCCAGATACCTTGAGAGGGTAGAACTGAGGCCTTGCATCAGGAACTGCAGACTCGCAAAGCCCCATGTGCCTGGGGACTCCTGGGGTGGGGGGCAGCTGTGGACTGTGCTGTATACAGAACAGCACAGAGATACTCCTATCAAAATGACTCGAACTTAACAATGCATTTCCAGTCTCCAGATACACATTTTCTCAGGCTCCCGAGATGTTTGCGGCTAATTTTATACTTAAATCAACCAAGCAGAATGGGTCTTTCCGGAGGATGATGAAGAAAGGGGGTATCCTTCTTTGATTACACAAAGCTTCTAACTGAGATCAATAGTGCACTTTCCTGTATTTAGTGGCAATTATACTATTTTTTTCTGAAAGACTAGGTATGAGGAGATTGTTCTATTTACCGCCTCCCCATTTCCACCTGGATCCATAGACCCCTATCTAACGACAACCCAGTTTTCTCTCAGTCTCTAGTATTTCTCGTCTTCTCTCTCTCTTTCTCTCTCTCTCTCTCTCTCTGACAGAATGGCATAACTTCTTAGGTCTTACCTTCAAAATACCAAGAGTAGGTGAGAATTTGAGCAGCTCCTCAATGACGTCATTATACCCTTTGTTGGCCGCTTTCAGCAATGCCGTCGTACCGTCCTGAAGCAGAGTGGACACAGGGACTACGGTTAGCACACATTTGTGCTGGCTGAGAGCTGAATACCAGTTGATGGATCAGCGTGTCTCAATCTAGGGCAGGTTAGAGCACGGTAGGCAGTGATTCTGCATGAGGACGCCATCCATACTGGGTGACTGCTGTATGCTAAGTTAGACACACCTCCAGGCCCTGAGAACACTGTCAGGGACAGGGTGATTTCAGGACCATTTTTAAGGCTATTGATCGATCCAAGAGGCCTTCTCTGCTGTTCATGATTCAGTGGAGATTGCTTAACTGTCTTTAATGATTTATACTATTATACTATTGTTACAGCCTTAGAACTGTATGCAGTTTTGACTTCACCTGCCCTGTGTGTCTATTTGCCTGTGTATGGTAGTGGCAACCTAGGAAGAACAGGCTAAAATTTAATTATTCTTTTAAAAAAATACATAGATAATTTTTTTAAAAAAAATCCATCTTTTTTTTCTTCTTTTCTTGTTTTTTTTGAGACAGGGTTTTTCTATGTAGTCCTCCTCTGTAGACCAGGCTGGCCTCAAACTCAGAAATCTGCCTGCCTCTGCCTCCCAAGTGCTGTGACTAAAGGTGTGTGGGCCACCACTGCCCGGCAAAAAAAAAAAAAAAAAAAAAAAATCCGTCTTTAGTGATTATTTTTGGTTTAAAAAGAGACTTTCCTGCTTGCTTTAACATATCAGTGGCAGTGCTAGGAGGCTGGCTTTTGAGCTGTCTTCAGTCTCTGGAATGGGAAGGAGAAGAATGTGATGGGGGAGTTTTCGTCTCTGATTTCAGAGGTGGCAGGAAGACAACAGAAAAAGGGGGTGGGTGGGAAGCAGGAACAGCGCCTTCAGCTTTCCCTTTTCTGACTTAGGCTTGATAGGCAACTATGTGAAGGTGCAAGGACAGACGTCAGACACAACGAGTCACCGGCCTCATAACCTAGTGACCCGCGAATCTCCCCACGTTGATCATGCCTCCTCTGGGCCTGCAGCCTGGCACAAGCCAGCAGGGTTAAGGGCAAGTGCTTGTGGGATGATGCATAGGGAGCATTTGCATTGAGGGATTTGCAGCAGAGAGCAGCGGGATGCGGCAGTGGGCTCTGCCTGAACCCACTTCATAGATCCTGCGTGTTCCTTTCACGCTCCAGGTCAAGTAAACCGTACTCCTCCCCAGCTCCTCCAGAAATCGTGTCAGATAGAGGAGGGAGAAGCCGACCAAACCTGCAAACTTTCTGCTCAGTTGGTCTTTGTTTTTCCTGCCAAAGAGCAGAGTTAGAAGACCAGTCTGCATTTGTGGGTGGGTGGGGTGGGGGTGGGGCGCTGTCTACTCACGTTGCGAGCTGCGTCACGGTCAGCTCCCCGTAGCAGCATCACGCGAACCACCTCGCTGTGGCCCATCTGGGAGGCGATCCACAGCGGCGCGGTTCCATCCTGTGGGAAAAGGAGGTGGCCAGTGTAACAGGGGTTCCAGTCACTCATCCACTCACGCAGGACCACCAGATCTCTGAGACCAAAAGATCCACTCTCCAGCTAAGATCTGCACACCCGATAGAGGTGAAGAAGGCGGGCGCGTAGAAAACGCAGGACCACAGGCTGGCGTTTGCAGTGCCTGAGCGACTTCAAACTGTTCATCAGGCCAAACCTGTCTTATACAAACGGCCTTTCCCCGTTTCTCTTTAGAGACAGAATCTCAAATATTTTAGATTGGATGCAAACTCAGTATATAGAGGAGGATGACCAGGATCCTCTTATCCCCTCTACCTAGGGAGTGCTGGGATTACACTTGTCCCACCATACCATGTTATGCAGCGCTATACTGAACCCAAGGCTTTGTGCATGTAAGTGAGCACTCTGCTAACTGAGACACAACCCCATATGGTGAGTCCATAGGGAATCTCCAGGAACCAGTGCACTTGAGGACCAGAGAGGCCACACAGATTCAGGAAGGAGTCCCCCTCCCCCATACCTGACTGGTAGCCTGATCTCTGAGAATGAGTTCTCTTTGGAAAGAAGAGCAGGAAGAGGGTACAGGATCCAGAACTGGAAAACTGAAGTCAACATGATAATCTATCCTGAGAGTCTGGATTACCTCTCTACCTGTGGGAATGAGGGCTAACGAGCAAGATGATACAGACTCTAAGTCGCATCTTGTGCTGTAGTGTGGGATTTCAAGCCAAGCATACCAGCTGATGTAGGAACCCAAACACTGTAGACTGCCATTCTGGCAAAACGTTAGAGGGTGGACTTTTGAGCTGGGTAGTTGAAAATGACAAATTGAAAGGCCAGGGGGATCTGAGGTAAAAAGAATGTTGGTGTCTATGTCTTGGTAGAGGTGGGAGGAGCTCACACAAAGAGTAGAGGGTAAAGACTGCTTCGAGCTTCCTTTACACCACTCTCCCTCTCCTGGATCTAGTCTTGAGTGTGGATGTTACCAATAACAAGTTACAATTTGTATTAAACGTACAAACTAAAAAAAAAAAAGCTTATTACTTATAAAAGAACTTCCACAGTTTTCATCTGATTCTCCCAGTTGAGGATTTAAGTGTTCATCCATTTAACCAATCAACAATGAATTAATGAAGCTCCTTCTACGTCTCAGGCAGAATATTGAAAGACATCTCTGTTTTCAAAGGGAAGTCTAGAGGAAGAGAGAAGGTTGAGATTTCTGTACAATTGCACATGATAGGGAATGAGCCGTGTGCACACGGCCCAGGAGAAGACACCCTCTTAACTGCCTTGGGGTTGTGGTAAAGCTCATAGTCGTAGTTCAGTTGGGTCTTGAAGGGATTTTGTCAGAGAGCAGGACAAACATGCATTTGCAGTGTGGTGACAGGTGTGTTGTGGTGTGGCACGCAGACTAAGTGTGCCTTGCCACATGGGTGTAGGCAGGATCCTGAGAGAAAACGGAAGAAGTCTGAGCTCCAGAGATCTGACTCAGAGAGACCAATATGCTTGTTCCTGCCTGCTCTGGGTCTATTTCATCCTTGGTGGATATCTCCACCAGAGGGCAGCCAGGGAAGGGAGACGGGTTGCCTTGTGAGTGTGCTTGTCGAAGGCTGTTTTTAGTAAAATCGCCTGTGGAAAACTGCTGAGACCTTCACACCGAGTACAATTGTTACCACTCACAATTTCTAATAGTCACGGCAATGCTCACATCTATCACCTTAATTGGAAAGAACTCAACAAAAGCTCAGTCAGCACTGAGCTTGTGAGACTGTGCCTCTCGGCCTCAGTATCTTCTGTAAACATGTGACCTTACAGAGACACACAGGGAGCACACGAAAAGGTAGTGAACACGAAGATCAGAGATGCTTAGAAGATGCTACTGGAACTGAGTGCTATCTACCATGAACACAGAAAACCCTCGACTCAGATTTCCGGTTCCTCAAGCTCTTCCTCTGGATTTCATTTACCAAGTCTCCAGGAGATCCTTGTACAGCAACTGGATAGGGAGTAGCTAGGTCCTCCTGACTAGCTAAGGACATGTGGGGTCTTCCATGTATTTCATTACTAATGACCACTTCTCCAGATTTGACATTGGAACCTGGAGAGTAGGTGTCAGATCACACTGTCAAGTCCAACTATTTACTCTCTAGGTGGCTAGGAGATTCCTCTCTTTGGCTATCCTGGAACTTGCTATGTAAACCAAGCTGCCCTGAACTCACAGAGGTCCACTTGCTTCTGCCTATTGAGTGCTGGGATTAAAGGCATGCACACCACACCCGGTGCCTTCCTTTTCATAATAAAAATGATAGAATACAAATCAATTTGTTTCTCTTTTCTGGGAATTTGGAGTGAAATGGAATGGGCGAAAATGATATTTAAATACTTGTGACTACTTCTAGACCAAAAAAATTGTTTAAAAATGTTTTAAGTGGAACAAATCACTGTGAAGTGAAAGTTATATCCCCCCATAGATCTCTCGATCTCTCTCCACCCCCCCTCCCTCTCCCTTTCCCCCCTCCTCTCTCTCTGCCCTCAGCATGGAGTCCCTTCAGCTGTGTGTGTGTTTGGGGGGGCGGTCCATGCTCATGTGGCAGGCCCTTACTGACTGAACCATTTCTCCTGCACTCCAAACCACTTAAAGAAGAAAAATGAAAGACGAGTCAGAGGCAGTAGCTGACATTTAGCATTGTGCCCACACCCAGTGAAAGAAGATTTAGACTTAGGCCATAGATCAGGCAGAAGAGGACAGACAGATGATGGGCACATGGAGCCTGGAGGCTAAGGAAAGAACAGGAAGTACGAGGGCTGGATAAGACCATCCACACAATAACTAGTGATGTGTTGCCTGTACCTGAAGGTGTTCAGCACTGGCTGATAGTCATAGAACAAACACAAGCACTAAACAGATAGCTAACAGGGTAACTTTTGCATTTCCTACCAAATCTGTTGCTCTTTTTTGGGCTACATCTAATACATTTTACAAGTAGAGGGGTATGTATACACCACTCATGGTAGAGACTAATCTATAATCTTATCTAGGCTTCTAATACCTGCTTAGAAAAAGACAGCAACCCACTCAGTTCCCAAGGATTTGAACACATACAAGAGATGCTATATGCTCCCTGCTTCTACGGCATTCCAGTTCTTAGGCATGCCTGTTTTCATCTGTAGGTTTTAGGCCTTCTAGTCTCTGGGACCAATTCTGTTATTGGAGGAGTGGCCGGTTCCAGACACAAGTAACTATGGTAACAAGACAACTTTGCTACCAGTGTTAGTCCAACCCACAGCCACTGCAATAAAAATTTTTTACTGGGAATATTTTATATCATTGTCATAGCAATTCTAGAGGGACGTAACCATTACTATCTTGACTTTACAGACAAAAAACAGCTGAGGTCCAGGGAAAGGAGACCATGGTTATCGAAAACTAGAATGTCTCACTCCCTAACCACGCATAGCCTTATGACTTCAGCTTCTGTCTGAAGACCTGAGCTGGCTCCACAGTCACTCACCATCTCCCTTCAAGTTCCCAATCGTGGGTCGCTCAGAGCCACTTGGGGCCACTGGCTTCCAGACCTCCTGGGTGCTTTGCCCAAGTCACAGTGTATTTTCTCGTAGTCAACAGGCTTTCCCAAGTGCCCACTATGTACAGAGGGACTAGGATGGCCAATGCCCTCCACCGGTATTTTTATGGGCTTTGCTTCAGTATCCACATGCTTGGAAAGGTCTGCTTAGTTCTCAGGAGGGAAAGTTACAAGGAGAAGTCATTCCTTCTACAGTGCTGACTCCCTGACATCACATCAAAAGGCCCAGGAGGGAGTTCTCAGCTACTTCATTAGCATCTTGTCACAGATGTTAATGGAAAGACTCTGCAGAATGGCATATGTGTATGTGTGTTATGTATTGTATATGTGGTGTGTGTGTATGATATGTGTGTGCGTGTGTGTATTGTGTGTTGTGTAGTGTGTGGCTGTGTGTTGCATAGTGTGTGGCTGTGTGTTATGTCTTGTGTGTGGTGTGTATTGTGTATGTGTGTGTACTATATATGGTATGTGTTGTGTATTATGTATGTGTGTGTTTTGTGTGTTGTTTGTTATGTGGTGTGTGTGTGTGTGCAAAGATAGGTGCCTATAGAGGTCAAAAATGGGAATGTGTGCAAGTGTGCACGTATATGGACAAGTATGATAACCTGAGTTTGGTCTTCAGCATCACATAAAAACTGGGTGTGTTGGCATGTGCTTCTAACCCCAGAGTTGGGGCGGGAAAGGAGGGCAATCCCTGTGACTCACTGACCAGATAGTCTAGTTGAAAGTTCCAGGGAGAGACTCTGTCTCAAAACAGAAGGTGTGTGGCTCCTAAGGAAGGACACTTGATTGACCTCTGGCCTCTGCACTCATTACACCTGTACACACACACACACACACACACACACACACACACACACATCAAATTTATGTAAAATTATTAAGAATTGGAAAATCAAGTACACATCCTTGTCCTTACTTCATAAATTCAAGAATTATCTGATAAAGATTTAATGAGTTAGTGGGAATTTCAGAACAAGACACCAGCTCCAGACACCCTGCTTGTAGTATTCTACCCTGTGTAAGCCATTTTAATAAGAACTTTATTTTTTTATTAGATATTTTCTTTATTTACATTTCAAATGTTATCCCCTTTCCTCATTTCCCCTCCAAAAACCCCCATCCCATCCCCCCTCCCCCTGCTCACCAACCTACCCACTCCTGCTTCCCTGTCCTGGCATTTCCCTACACTGGGGCATCTGGCCTTCACAGGACCAAGGGCCTCTCCTCTCACTGATTTCCGGCAAAGCCATCCTCTGCTACATATGCGGCCAGAGCCATCCCAAATACAGTTACTAAACCTAGACACTACTATAGATGCCAACAAGTACTTGCTGACAGGAGCCTGATATAAATGTCTCCTGAGAGGCTTTCAATGCCTGACAAATACAGAGGAGAACACTCTAAGCCAACCATTGGACTGAGCATAGAGTCCCCAATGGAGGAGCTAGAGAAAGAACCCAAGGAGCTGAAGGGGTTTGCAACCCCATAGGAGGAACAACAATATGAACCAACCAGACCCCAAGAGCTCCCAGGGATTAATGAGAACTTTAAGTCACACTTTTCTTTTTTTTTTTTTGGTTTTTTTAAGACAGGGTTTCTCTGTATAGCCCTGGCTGTCCTGGAACTCGCTTTGTAGACCAGGCTGGCCTCGAACTCAGAAATCCGCCTGCCTCTGCCTCCCAAGTGCTAGGATTAAAGGCGTGCGCCACCACCGCCTGGCAAGTCACACTTTTCTTAAACCTCTGAATAACGTGTAACCAGGTCAGCCATGCTTGTGTGGCTTTCGTCATGTCTGTGGTTATCTGTTTTCTTAGACTGAATTCAGTAGACGTTCTACCTTCAGAGATGGCAGAATATGGAGTGACTGACCTAGATAAGCGAGTCTCTAACCTGAGCCATAGGCTCCTGAGAGCCATAGGCTCCTGGCAGGTACTGATGAGCACACCTCGGGGTGTGTGCTCGCAACAAAGAGGAAACTTCTTCGCTCTCCGGCCTCAAGTAATTCCTGTTTTATAAAAGTTTCCCTGAATAACATTCTCTTCAGACCTGGACTCTCACAGTTCCAAAGCACTTTGTTAGAAACAGTCTTTGGAAGGGTGTTGTCCCTTGTTTTTTAACCACAGGGTGGGTGGGTCCTTGACCTCAAGGCCAGGTTACCTACTGGCCAGCCAGGTGAACCTCACTCTTGAGGAATGCAAACAGCTGCTGCGCTGTGGTTACGGCTGCCTTGCTGCCTTACCTAATAACTTCCTGGTTTCGTTGACCACAGGTGACTCAGTTCATGCCCGAGTGCACATGAACCCATGAGGTCTTTGAAATATCAATCCGTATCAACTTGGGGATTGTTTTTAAGCAAATATGACTGTAGGGATGGGAATAATGAAATATATTTTACAAACAGACTGGTTAAAGGGACACGTTACTTTTTCAAAAGTATAATGAAAGAAACCTGGCAATCACAGTAGTCTCCGTTTCAAACTCCACAGAGCTAAGCAGGTGTGAGAGTGCATGCTTTGCCATCCCAGCACTTGAGGGTGAGGAAAGCCTGGGAAACCGAGGGAGGCCCTGTCTCACAGACAAAACCAACTCCCAACCACCAGACCACAGCTACTGGCAACGCCCATACGTATAGAAGTCTAGATTGGTGATGGCAATCCTACTATATCCAGACTCCATTCTCCATTCCTTACGCACTTAGGCTAATAAAGATCCAAGAAGCCTATGGCCAGGAACACAGACCATCCTGAGGGTCCATGGAGAGTATCTTATTTAAATACCCAGGTTTCCCATGCAAGATCAGTTATAACAGAAACCTGTATTACTGTTTAGGAAATCAGTTTGGCTTTTCTAAAAGACAACAACCACCTTCTCAGCAATGTTTTCTTAACCTCAGATGCAATGAATTAATCAGAGCGCAAATGGCTCCTACAGAATAGTGAGCTATGCTGCCTTACATTTATCATATATAAAATGCCTGCCTCCCAGTGTTGCATTGCTGAGTTTTAAGTATCAGCTAATTGATTTGCCAGACATTAGCAGATGCCAGATATCAGATACTGATAAATGAAGTCTCAATGGCAGTGTGCCTGTGGGCAGTGATGGCCCAGAACCCACTCACGGTCTCCAGATTTCAAGGGCTCCTCTTGGGTTGTTGGGAGAGGTGCTAGACAGGAACTATGGCTGTGTATCAGGAGAGAGCCGGTTGGATGTGCCTCTGTTTACCTAGGTCGGCCAACACTCTTTATTTCAGCGCAGCCATAAATTATTTGAAGAAGAGTGTGTACTTGGCCTCAGACATCAAACACGTTTTTCAAAGTACCGACTTGTGATATCAGCCCGAGTTTAGCGACACCCAGCTAACCTTAAAGCACAGACTAGGGGACATTAAAGTTAACTTCTCTGTCCATGGTGATGGCTGTCCCAGACCTTTAGACCCCTGCCACTCCCAGCCTTCTGCTCCAAAGGACATTACCTGCCTTGGCTGGTTGACTTTTGCTCCTGAAGACAGCAGTAGTCGAATGACATCCAAGTAACCACCTTGGGCAGCCAGGAAGAGGGCAGTCGCTCCATCCTGAGACAATAGAGGTTTAGATTCAGCTTTCATGTTTATTTTAGAAAAGTAAAGTTTCACAACTTATGTTCCTCATTTGCATTCTCTTTTCCGTTTCTATTCTTTCACCAAGTAATGACTATTAGGTAAACAAATTATACAAAAGTGTGTGTGTGTGTGTGTGTGTGTTTGTGTGTGTGTGTGCTTACCTGAGAACAACCTCCAGTGTCGATCCTCAGGAAGGCGTGTCCACTTTGTTGCTGTAGGGTCTCTCAGTGGCCTGGGGGCTCCCCAAGTGGATTAGCCTGCCTGGTCATGGATCCTGAGGGATCTGCCTGTCTCTGTATCCCATGGGGCTGGGATTGCATGCATAAGCCGTCACACCCAGATTTTTATAACATTTTTTAAGATTTATTTTATTGTATGTGTATGACCGTTTTGTCTGTACATATGTGTACATGACATGCACGGCTGGTACCTTCAGAGACCAGAAGTAGGCAAACACTGGGTCCCCAAGAACTCAAGTTACAGGTGGTTATGAGCCACCATGTGGGTGCTTGGAACAGAACTTGAGTCCTTTGCTTGAAAGGTTTAAAAAGAGGCAGTCAGTGGTGGCGCTCGCCTTTAATCCCAGCACTTGGGAGGCAGAGGCAGGTGGATTTCTGAGTTCGAGGCCAGCTTGGTCTACAGAGTGAGTTCCAGGACAGCCAGGGCTACACAGAGAAACCCAAAAAAACCAAAAAAAGAAAAAAAAAGTCGACAAAGCAACACATGATTTTTTGTTGCTGTTTTTTGTTTTTTTTGTTTTCCCAGACAGGGTATCTCTGTGTAGCCCTGGCTGTCCTGGAATTCACTCTGTAGACCAGGCTGGCCTCAAACTCAGAAATCCACCTGCCTCTGCCTCCCAAGTGCTGGGATTAAAGGCGTGCGCCACCACGGCCCGGCGCACCGCATGATTTTAACTGCTAAGCTATCTTCACCTCTCTGGCAGGACACAGGTTTTTTTGTTTTGTTTTGTTTTGTTTTTAATTATTTATTTTTTTAACGTGAGTTCTGGGCATCAACTTCAGGTCTTCCCGTCAGGAAGGGAGTACTTTAGTAACTGAGCCATCGGCCCAGACTCCACTCTCTGTGACTTTATGAATAGGGAGTTAGTACTGTATCCTTGGCATCTTTCTTGCTCCGTTACGCAGGTGCCCTCAACCAGTAGGGTCTGTGTGTGTATCAAAGGGTTCGGTGGTTCAGTGGTGGAGTGCTAGCAGGGCATGAAAAAGATGATTTGAGGAAAACGGTCTTCAAAAGGCTCTTTCCTCGATGCTCCCCGCCAGCCCACCTGTACATAAACACAAAGGGCAATCCACACCGAGCTCAAGGCAAGAGTCCAGGTCTCGCCGAGAGTGTTCCATGTTGGGGGCAGGGGCTTCTTTTCTCTTCCTTCTCAGGTTGTATTTGTCCAGTCCTTCAAGGCGGAGTAAGTGCATATATAGCAAGCTCCATTGTTTCTACCCCAGAGTAGACAAGCTGGACACTGCCCCCGCAGAGTTAACCCTTGGCTAGTCATGACACCTTGTGCTGAGAACGCTAACTGGCAAGCTGAAACCCCAAACATTCTCTGTGCAAGTCCAGCAGGTGTGTCACCTGGAGAGGGCTGGATTTCCACTGGGTGTCTGCTAAGTTACCAGACTACACTCGAAGCAATCATTAAAACAAACCAGTCTGTATACACCTTTAGCTAGATGTTTGATTGTGGTTACAAATTTTAGCTGCTTCTTAATGTATCAGCACAGAAAGTGTCCCATACTCTTAGCTGCAGCTAACCTTGTAGACTTTTCTGGGACAGACTACACATTGAGTTTGTCACTGTGAATTAAAACTTTCAGTTTCCCTGTCCTATCCTATCCTATCCTATCCTATCCTATCCTATCCTATTTTATTTTCTGATACAGGGTTTCCACTCTGCAGCCCTGGTTGGCCTGGAACTCACTAGGTAGATTCACAGAGATCCACCTGTTTCTGCTTCCTCTAGTACAGGGATCAAAAAGGGTACACTAAGTCAATTGTTTATTAATAGAAATATTTAGACCATTTTACTAAAAGTAAAAAGGAATTTAGAGCACATGACATTTTCTGAATTCACTGATTAAGAGAGGGGGATTTACTGTGACTGGGGGCTCTGCCGAAGTCTATATTTCTGAGAGCATTCTGGAAAGATATTGTCTAGCGGGTGTAAACTTTATATCCACGCCTGATTCACTTTGCTAACTGTGGTTCATGCTGTGAAAATAAAAATTAACTTTCTATTTCCAAAGTCTCTGGGCCCACACACCCATACATGACCCAGACCCTCAGATATTCTTCATTTACATAGATCAACCAAGAGATGGGCAAAGCTTTAGACATGCATTTATTTTTCCTTCTTTCTTGTGAGTGTGGTCTATGTATGTGTTCATGTGTATGCACATGTGTGGATACAAGCGTGCACGCATGTGCACTCAAGCGTACAGGGTAGAGGTCACCAGAAGGCGTCCTCAATCTCTCTTTATCTTATTTTGGCAGATAGTGTCTCACTAAACCCACAACTCACTGCTAATTTGGCTAGATGGGCTGGCCAGCAAGTCCCAGAATCCTCCTGCCCCTCCACATTCCCAGTGCTGGGATGACAAGCTCACACCCCATATTCCAGGTCTGCGTGTGGCACTGGGGATCCAAGTTCAGGTTCTCAAATTTGCACAGCAGGCATCTTACCTAGCGAGCCACCCCTCTGCCCTGCCTGCCTGTGTCTCTCAGCACACACATCAGGGTGTCCTCGTGCTGCGGCTGTGACCACAGAGACTGGTTCTGCGGCTTTGAGGACATGTCTGGGAACTGGTAGTTTTGGAAAGCTCCGCAGGGCAGGTTCATCTAATGGGCAGCCAGGCTGAGAGGCACTTCCTTAGAGCATCATCAAGGATCTCAGCCGGCTTACTGCAGGCTCAAAGCCTTACAAACTTTGAAGTACCAGAGGGTAAGGCTAGTTACTAAGAGAACTTCAAAGAGGCCTGTGGTTTGTCAGAGTTAACAAGGTAAGCTCTGGAAAGGACGTTCAAATGGAAACTGGCACACCTACGCAGCCCATTAGGTGGTTATGAAAATCTTGTGCCTTGGGCATAAGGGCTCACAGTGTACTTGAGGAATGGCCTAAAATATAGTTTCTGGATAATTGGAAGCAAGACTCTCTCCCTCCTTTCCCTGAGACTGTCAAGTTACCCCGGCTCCCATATCTTATTTTTCCTACAAGACCAGGATAATAACACTTGTTGCAAAGCCTATGGAATTTCAGCAACAATTAAAAGGGCCCCTTGGGCCACGTACTAATTGCCAATTAGCTGCAAACAGACTCACTGTGGCAGTGGAGCCCTTCCCAGTCCTAGCTGCGAACACAGCTCTATGGGTTTCACCTCTCAGTTCTCTTGACTAGCTTGATTTCTCCTTGTGGTATCACTTCACACTTGGCTTGTCATGGTGTGAGTGAGAACGCATCAGAGGTCGCTGGGGCAGTTTACCAGCATGTGTGGAATGTTTGCAGAAGTACAACAGATTTAAAAGGGAGAACAGAGGTGAGGAAATACATGGTTTCTATGGCAAGGAGAGCTCATCTGGTCAGCTGATTTTCCATTGATGTCTCCAATGAAAACCCCACTGTGTATGGCTGGGGAGATGGCTCAGTGATGAAGAGCACATACTGTTCTTCCTGAGGACCTGAGTTCAATTCCCAGCACCTACATCAGGTGACTTAACAACTGCCTGTAACCCCAGCTCCTGGGGACCTGACAACTCTGACCTCTGTGGCACTTGCATTTACTTACACACCCCATCCACATAATTAAAATAATAAAAATACATCTTCAAAAAAAGATATGCACTTTTAGTGCGCTAAAAAAACACTTCAAGTTGTAGTTTCTGACATTGGAATTTAGATCAAATGTTAGCTGTGGTCAAGGGATAAGCTTGGGCCCCTTGAAACACTCACATAAAGTTGGTCATGGATGTTGGCTCCGTGTTTCAGCAAGGTCTCCACCACTGGCATGTGTCCATATTGACTAGCAGCCAACAGGGCAGTGCCCCCATCCTGTGGATGGAATGGACACATGCATTAGATACGGCAGAACTTGTATTTTATCAAGGACACTTTTTACATAGAATTGGGAGAGAATAGTCCCAGAAATAACAAACTCACCTTCCTTCTGTCTTTTACCTTGTCTTTATTTTTTTTAAAAGACTTATTTTATTTCTTGTTTGTATGTGTGTGTCTTTGTCTCTCTGTGAGTGTGTGCCATGTGTACGTGGGGGTGCCCACAGAAGTCAGAAGAGAGTGTTGGAGTCCCACAGTTCCCGGAGGCTCTGAGGCACCCAGCACGGGTGCTGGACACTAACCTCTGGCCCTCTGAAGAGCAGCAAGTGCTTTTGTCTTTTCTTTATGATCATCTGGAGGACATGAGCATGTTGTACACTTAGATAACCTGCCAGGGATGTAATGCAGCCATCTCACCAGTTATCAGCGCCGAAAACCTGCCTGTACCAGAGGAGACGACATCCGTTCACCTCTCAACATGGGAAGTACAGTGCACTTCCAAGTATTGTCAGCTCTGTCTCGGACGCACGGCTTTTGACCAGAGGCACCTTTGGCAAACATTGGCTTCTCCTTTGGAGCTATTTGGTTATACGTTTAAGATGCGTACCCATCTACAGCCAAGACAGGCCTCCTTAAAAGAGCAGGCGATGACATTTTACTGTCTGACTTAGGGTTTTCCTTTGAACGTGTGCCAGTTTGTCTAGGTCTCTTTTAAAGCATGGACCCTAAGACTAGTAGAGAGCTTTAAGTAATCGTGCTCTGATGTGGAGTGGGGCATCCCGTTGTCCCGTCAACCCCACTTTCATCTTTGCAGCTGAAATCAGAACAAGCGCATATGCCAAGCACACTGACTACTGACTCACTGAGCCATTAATGGCTTCCCCTAGGCACCACGGGTAAGACTACTGGTAAGAATCTTTCCTACCTTGGATGTGTGTTTGATGTTTGGCAGCTGTGAACTGTGATGTGGAGATTTAAGCTGATCGTGAATGATTCAACAGCACGTAACTTAAAATATCAATTATGAATATGATAGTGTAGTTTCTAATTTGGGCTTAGGGATTTTTGTCTGTTTGATTAATTTATTTATTTTTTTTTTATTCAAAGCAAGTTCTACCTTCAGGGCATCTGGTTAAGAAGGTATTGATGAGGCCTGGAAAACAAGCCTTTAACTAGTGGAGAGGGTGTGACAGGTAAGCAGCAGGTAGCCTGACCTGTAATCTCTGCAACAGAGCTCTGTGCCCATAGTCAAAGTGGTGTCCGTCGTGTGTATGGCAGGAGCTGGAGAAGGCACATTGAGGGAGGGAGGGAGGGGGAGAGGGAGGGAGGGAGGGAGGGGGAGAGGGAGGGAGGGAGGGGGAGAGGGAGGGAGGGAGGGGGAGAGGGAGGGAGGGAGGGGGAGAGGGAGGGAGGGAGGGACAATGTGGTAAGGAAGAAGGCTGAGCTAGCCTAGTAAGGTAGGGAATGGAGGAGAGGTTGAGGCTGGTGGCAACATCGTGGGCATCCAGACACTGCTCAAAAGTGGCAATGACTATTATTGTTCTTGAGGCTCTGCCCATCAACTTTCTGCTTTCTCTGCCTGATGAGGTAAGAGACTAGTAAAATATATGGGCCATGACTGAAGGACCAATCTCTTCTACTAAAAACATTTTCAGACTACACATTTCATTCACTTAATAACAAGAAGTTGGTGATTACTAAAACCAAGTCAGTCTTGATGACGGATTCACATTAAAACTCACAACCTCCTGACAGTCCCTTCTTCCCACGGAAAGCTATTAAGACGCCTGCAGTCGACCTCCTGGAGTCACACAGACTTACTCACCTTGGGCTCTGTGTTCCGTGGAGGCGTGGGAGCACAGACGGCTCCTGCATAAAGGCTTTGATCCGGTTGTAACGTAAGCAAGAAGATGACAGGAGTAACCATGTGGTCGTGTGTAATCATTCTGATTTAGTTCTAAGGTGTTGAGATTTAGGTTCGGTGCACTTGGTAATTTAGTTGCAATGCACATGGTAAGTGTGTGTGTGTGTGTGTGTGTGTGTGTGTGTGTGTGTGTGTACACGTGCATGTGCTTATGGATATGCACAGCTTGTGCACAGACTCACCCCTGTGGGGTCCAGAGGTCCGTACCAGGACATCTTCCTCAATTGTTGTCTCACCTTAGTTTTTGAGACAGGGTCTGTTACTGAACTTGGAGCCTATCATCATTAACCTGGAGTCCCTGCTATTTCAGTTTTATAATGAAAAAGAGATAATTATGTGTTTTGTATCATATTATGCTGTGCTATCCTATATGTTATATTATATCCATGCACACAAAATTACTGATGGGTTTTAGAAAAGACAGAACTCTATATAACATCTGGACCATTTGATAGCATTCCATTTGGAGAAGGATCCAGTGGGAACTCCCTTGGTATCTACTTATTATATACAATCAATTAAGAAAATCTAAGATTTTCAACATGGACTAAAGTTCATGGAATAAAATTCAGGAATTAGTATTACAAGTAGGCCTAAAATGAGCTGAAAGTGACAAGAATCTTACATCAGCTCAAAATTTCCTGCTATAAAACGTGAAAAAAAAACCATGTGAACACAACATTCATTGCTTTTGCACCATGTTTTCTTATCTGAATATGAAAAGTGAAAATGAAAACCCCTTTACAGAAAAACTGTAGCCCTGCCCAGAGCTGCTCGACCCTGAGACCTACAGTCTGACTCAACGCATGAGCGCAGACCACCTGCCAGATGCTGTCTCAGAGCACCCCAGGCTTGCTAGGACCAGATCACCCTCTAGTAACTGTATTGGAATGAATACAGACATAGAGTAGAACACAGATATAGGAACTGTTAGAGAAACACTTGGTTATAAAGCCTGGCATCTTGGACAGAAAATGAATGATGCAAGGGAGAAGAACTTCAGTCATTCATTCCCCTTGAAACTCTCCTAGGGCAAAACTTGGAAGGAATCCCAAAGACTGACTAATCCTGAACCATGACAAGCAACCTCAGGAAACCTACTTCCTTAGGCTTCTGAATCTTCCAGCAGGAGAAACACATGTCTGTGTTACAGATAAGGTGAAATGAACAGCATGATTGCTGGAAGTCTCCAATGGGGCATGAACTCAAGGCCTCCAAGGTCTCCAGTGAGGTGTGAACTCAAGGCCTCCAAGGTCTCCAGTGAGGTGTGAACTCAAGACCTGGAAGGTCTCCAGTGGGGTGTGAACTCAAGACCTGGAAGGTCTCCAGTGAGGTGTGAACTCAAGACCTGGAAGGTCTCCAGTGAGGTGTGAACTCAAGACCTGGAAGGTCTCCAGTGAGGTGTGAACTCAAGACCTGGAAGGTCTCCAGTGAGGTGTGAACTCAAGACCTGGAAAGTCTCCAGTGAGGTGTGGACTCAAGACCTGGAAAGTCTCCAGTGAGGTGTGGACTCAAGACCTGGAAGGTCTCCAGTGAGGTGTGAACTCAAGACCTGGAAAGTCTCCAGTGAGGTGTGGACTCAAGACCTGGAAGGTCTCCAGTGAGGTGTGAACTCAAGACCTGGAAAGTCTCCAGTGAGGTGTGGACTCAAGACCTGGAAGGTCTCCAGTGAGGTGTGAACTCAAGACCTGGAAAGTCTCCAGTGAGGTGTGAACTCAAGACCTGGAAAGTCTCCAGTGAGGTGTGGACTCAAGACCTGGAAGGTCTCCAGTGAGGTGTGGACTCAAGACCTGGAAGGTCTCCAGTGAGGTGTGAACTCAAGATCTGAAAGGTCTCCAACGGGGTGTGAACTCAAGACTGAGATTCTCTTACTTTGGTCCGACATTCAGTGGATGCTCCAAATCCAAAGAGAAATCTCACAACATCATTGTGGCCTTGCTGGGCAGCGAAGAACAGGGCAGTTGTACCTGACTGAGAGAGAGAGGAGGGGTTACTTTAAGGAGATATTTAGCAAAATTAATTTACTTTTTTTTATTGAACATATTCTTCATTTACATTTTAAATGTTATACCCTTTCCCAGTTTCCCCCTTCCCAGAAAACCCCCAACCCATCCTCCCATCCCCTGCCTCCAAGAAGATGCCCCTCCACCCAACCCACTCCCATCTACCCCCCCCTCGATTTCCCCATGCTGGGGCATCTATCAAGCCTTCATAGGACCAAGGACCTCTCTTCCCACTGATGCTCGACAAGTCATTCCTCTGCTACACTTTTGCCTGGAACCATGTCTATCACTTGGTTGATGGTTTAGTCCCTGGGAGCCCTGGGGTGTCTGGTTGGCCAACGCAGAATTAATTTCCAAATAAAATAGACACTTCCTAGCTCCAAGAGGGCCACATTTGATTTGCTGTAATTTTTTTTCTTTTTAAAAATTTTAGTTTTGTATGCGTGGGGTTTTCTCTGCACATATGTCGATGCACCACATGTGTGCATTGCTCATGGAAGCCAGAATAGTACATATGATCCCCAGAAATTGGAGTTACAGACCATTGTGAGCTGCCATATGGGTGCTGGGAATTGAACCTGTGTCGTCTGGAAGAGCAGCCAGTGTCCTTCCTACTGAGCTACATCTCCAGCTCCCATTGCTATCTCTTGATAGGAGAAATAACACGAAAGGAGACTTTGTTTTTGGATTATAGTGGGTGATCTTCCCCCAAAAGGATCGGACTACATTCTGATTCCAGGATGTGCTATTTCTTTATTTGGTGAAGACAAGGTTAACAATCTGGAGAAGAGGAACTCATTCTGGCTTACCTGGACACTGATGAGTGTCCTTTTAAGTGAAACAACGACAAAATCGACAACAAAAACCTAAACTCTTTGCTCAACTCTGTGGATTGTGCTGGGTGGTGCAGGCCTATAATCCCAGCAGTCAGGAGGTTGAGGCAGCAGGAGTAGATGTTGGAGTCCAGCCTTGGCTACAGTAGTGAATGCACCCTATCTCAAAAATTCAAACCAAGCAAAAACAAAACAAAACAAAAACCACAGTAGAAATGTTCTCCTGTGGATAAATGGCAGAGGAGTAAGGAGGCTTTGTCTACAATGGCAGAGTATTTAGCTTATTTAGCTTTAAAAGGACGGAAAGTAAGACAGATATCACAGAGGCATAACATGAAAGAAGCCTGGGACTGGACAGATGATTCAGTGGTTAAGAGCACTGACTGCTCTTCCAGAGGTCCTGAGTTCAATTCCCAGCAACCACATGGTGACTCACAACCATCTGTAATGGAATCCGATGCCCTCTTCTGGTGTGTCTGAAGACAGTGACAGTGTACTCATATAAATAAAATAAAATAAAATAAATAAATCTTTAAAAAAAACAAGAGAGAAAGAAAGAAAGAAAGAAAGAAAGAAAGAAAGAAAGAAAGAAAGAAAGACGCCTGTTCCATAAAGACAAACATTGTTAGATTCTACGATGGTGTCTGAAGAACTCAAACTCATGGTTACAGACAGTAGGGAGATGGTTGCTAGCAGCTGGGAGGGAGGAAGAGAGAGTTATTGTATAGTGGGCAGGGAAGAGTTAAAGGGCAAGATGGCCGCCTCAGTGGTCACACAGGGCTGTCATTGAATGAGTGTCACCCTAACTACATATTTTAAAGTGGTTAAGATGAAAATTGTCAAGACAGTAAGCTTCGTGTATATTTACTACAGTAAAATAATTAAAAGAAGACTGAAGAAGAGGAAAATTTGACAGGAGAGGCAGAGACCACAGACACAGTGATGGAGAGCTGTAGCCACAGGCATGGGATGGGGTAGCACCAGCTCTCGAGGCAGCAGAAAATGACAGCCACCCAGTGGGCTCAGCAGCATATCCACCCTTGATATTGTACCTCAACCCTATCATCTACAAAATCCATGCTTGGGAGTAGTTATCCTGGGGTTCATGTGGTCTGGAGGCTGTGGGTCAGATATGCCTGCAGGGGGAATAAGGCCTGCCTACTATCTGAATATAGATTTCTGGCCTCCAGATCTACAAGATAAGGAATTCCTGTAGTTTTAAGCTGTTCAGTTCATGGTGATCTGTTGTAATGGGCACAGGCAACAAACGCACTTGGTATGGTGTTTGGGAAAATCATAAATCAAAACATGGATGAATTCTGGTGGAGAATTGTGGTTCCAGAACTTAGTCTCCGAGTAGAAAATTAATGAGGAGAAAAAAAGAAAAAAGAAGAAAGAAAAAAAAAGGAAAGAAAAGTAAATAATTCTATAAATTATCTAACTGGAGGTCAGAGTAGGAGTGGGTTTAAAATATTTCTCAAAACTGGACATATTAACCAGTAACAGTCTAAATTCACATTTTCAGCCAACCAAAACATGGTATTTTTAGCATGTGTTGTATATGCTTGGCCAAGGGAGTGGCACTATTTGGAGGTGTGGCCTTGATGGAGTAAGTATGGCCTTGTTGGAAGTGTGTCACTGTAGCTGTGGACTTTAAGACCCTAGATCCCTGGAAGGCCACCTTTTCCTATTTGCCTTCAGAACAAGATGTAGAACTCTCAGTTCTTCCTATACCATGCCCACCTGGATGCTGCCATGTTCCTGCCTTGATGATAATGGACTGAACCTCTGAACCTATAAGCCAGCCCCAGTTAAATGTTGTCCTTATAAGAGTTGCCTTGGTCATGGTGCCTCTTCACAGCAGTAAAACCCTAATGAAGGCAGCATGTTTCCTTCAAAGTGACTTTTATAAGCCCATTCAAAGACCGGTGCCCAAATCATAGTGTCACATGAACAAAGTCATCCTAGTTCAGCAGTGGGCAATGTGTCATTTCTATGAAGAGGCTCATTATCGAGGCAACTGGGAAGAGGGGGTCAGCAGTAGGGATGGGAAGGAACAAGAGAGGCAGTGAATGTCATAATGATACACTGTACGAGGGCTTGCAAAAGGAACAGGAGGAGGAGGAAGAATAAGAAAGAGAAGGAGGCAGCCCATGACTTCTACAGTCTGAGCTTTGGGTGAAACCAAGACACTTCTCCTGGCACTGTGAGAAACCCTTCTTTCCACAGCTTGCCTGGAACCTATGGGTATTAGATTCTGACTCTGGCATGAGGGGCTAAGGGAGGACAGCAAGTCCTATGAACTGTATTGATTACTCTAAATTCTAAGGCAGGAACATGTGGAACGGGGAAGCAATGCCCACTGAGGCAGAGATCTAACCCTCTACCTCCAGCTGTGCCCCAGAAGAATGGCCACCTGACCACTCCCAGAGCCTTTCTGCTAGCCATGAGTGCCCCCCCTCCCTCACCTCCCCCCCCCCCCCGCCTCCATGGTTCTTATAGATGTGACTCTCAGGCACCTGACCATTGTTCTCTGACAGTGAAGGCTGTTCACTTCTAGAACACTGGTCAAGAGGTTTTGATGAAGAAACTCGGGCAGAATCAAAGACTTGTTTCGTAAAAAAGAAATCTAGAGAGTACCCAGGATTCTTTCCGGTACTTTATTAAGAGAAAAATACGTATTTTTCAGTCACTTTTTGATAGATTAACTAAAAATGACTATCACCTTGATTTGAGCTAATTTTTATATGTACAGGAATATAGTAATCCCTAGCTAATAGGATTTAGACTTCAGTCTGAAATGTGAAATAAATCTTCCATGTACATTCTTTCTTCCTGAAGCCGAGGACTTCAGACCAACTTCCTGGTGGTTCCATCAGCCACTATTCCTGGGTCTCTACTGTGTCTGATGTTCAGAACCATTGGCTTCCAGCTAGTCTCTCTAGCAAGCTTTATATATCGAGGAAAACAAAGTTGGGTGTGTTCTAAGGAACCATTCTGATGCTGTGAATGGATTAACAGTGGGACCCGGTGTTTCAAAGATTCCTGAAGCAGACAATACTTTGGGGCCTCCTTTTGGTTCAGTATTTGCATTGCCCTAGGCTGGCACGGGCTCAGAAAACTAGAGGGACTGCTGGAAACTTCCGTAACACCATCAAGTGAGACACTGTTTATGTCTGGATTGAATGTGAAATCCCCAAGGGCTATTGTTCTCAGGCCACAAAGGTTTCCATCTGTGGGCTTAGTTGACCCACTAAATGAATGAAAGAATATAAAACCACAAAGCCACACACTAGCTAGAACCTCACTGCTTCTCTTCCTCTGATTTTCTCCAGGAAGGTTTTTGTACACCGTGTACCTACCCTTTGGGATCAGAGTTTTGAATAAGCAGATCTGGACTGCATTGTTTTATTAGAGAAAAATCTGCTTTTCATTTTAAAGTTACAATAAACAAGGGCTGTAGAGAGAGGGGAAAAGGTGAGGGTAATTTAGAAATATTTCTTCTAAATGGGTTTAAACATCTTTATTCCAGAGGGAAATTTTATTTCATCTGCTGATGCAAAAGAACGGTCTGAAACAAGGACCTGGTGTTGCGGAGACTGCCCTAAAGACTCTGTGTGAAGACCGGTTGATTTTATGGCAGTCTTCAGCCTGCTGCTCTCAATAGTCCAGCCCCACTAAGGCTGGGTGCGGCAGCCTGTGGGTTGTTCTTTCACGATCTACACACAGGCCCTCTGAGGCTTACAGGTAGATTACTGGAGGTGAGGCAGATTATCGGATCTGGCCAGATGAAGTAAGATCAAGAGTGCACTATGGTTAGGAGTTGTCCTAGGACGCCCATCTCATACCTGGGTCTGTGTAAACCCAGGCTAGAGTGTACACATCTCCACAAAGCTTTGTTTGACCAGGTTCCATGTCAGCTTGGAAACATATAGTCTCCTCAGACCTGACTTCCTAAGTATGTTAAAATGCCCCAGCCATTACTGCTCCAAGTACCCAGACTGGACTCTGGAGTGACCACGCCCCCAGGGTCGCACTTGTGATGAGTGATCATAGGCTCACATTTTACTTCAATGTCCCCCCTCAAGATTCTTTTGGAGAATTTACTTAATACATGGCCAGGCGGAAAACAGCTTTGTAAATGTGGTTTCATCTATAGTCTGTTCATGTAAGCTTCATGATGAATAAGTTGCAGAGAAAAAAATAACAGGGACATCTGGGAAATTCCTATAAATTCCATGGCATCTCATCGCACATGAGGAAGTACTCATTCATTGCCTGGGACAGAAATGTATGACTGCTTAAGGGAGGTGATAAGGGTGGTGCCTGGTATGGACCAGATATGGTTTGAATGTGTCTTCCAAAGAACTGAATGTCTAGTGTGAGGATACTGAGGCTTGGGTACTTTAAGACACAGGCAAGAGAGCAAGGTCACTGGGTACAGCTATGAAGGTATTAATGCTGATCTCTTAGAGTGTGTTAGTTCTCACAATCGTGAGTTGTTAAGTAAGAGTGTGTTGTGCCTTGTCTCTTTTGCACATGGCTATTTCTCTTTCCCTTCTTTATCACGTCTCGAGGCAACTAAGGAAGCCCCCAGAAGCCAAACAGATGCGTCTTCTCAATCTTAGATGTTCAGTCCCTAAAACTGTAAGTTAAATACGCCTCTATTTTTTTTTTGAAAAAAAAAAAAGAAATACCCAGCATCAGTTATTCTGTTATAGAAGCACAAACGGATGAATACAGTTGACAGTGGTAATTCCCAGAGCTTATTTAGGCTATAAACAAACAAACAAAAACTCGGCAGTGGGCTCTGGTGTAGGAGCAAAGCAACCTTTGTCCTCTTACGCAGTTCATTACCACACAGATCAAAGGTCTCTTAACCCGGATATTTTTACTCACGTGCACAGCCTGCCTTACCTCTCTCTGGAGGTTGATGTCTGCTCCCTGCAGAACCAGCTCCCTCACGCAGTCTATGTGGCCAGCAAAGGAGGCAACCATGAGAAGTGTGGTGCCGTGCTGCATGGAGGAGAGAGATGAACAGTGATGCCCTCACGGTAGAGAGGGAGCCCAAGGGAGGCCACAGGGACAGGTAGCTTCACCCAGAAGATGCCCAAGTGACAAATGACTCACTAGTAACCATGATGGCGGTTGGATGGGAGCAAGCAAACCTATAGACTGCCAAGGTTGGAATTTGAGGGTTACAAATTCACTTCCGGGCATCGACTTCAGAAATAGTCCGTGTAAAAACATCACGATTGCATCTTAGCCAGCAAAAGTACAAAATTCTCATTTTATGACTCACGCTGAATGATTCCCTGATCCAGACCTCTGCTACTAATTCAAAAGACGGCTGAATGTTGGCAGTTGGTTTTCTGGTTTGGAAAATTGTTATGTCTTTGTCTTATACATTTACAAGGTAAGTTGGTCATTTCCACCCGGACCTTTCCCTCTTTCCCTTCAGAATCTCATGATTCTCATGGGTATCATGAGAATACCCATGTCCTCTGCCGACTCCTGTCCTCTGCCAACCCTCCTGTCACCTGCTGACCCTGAGCAGTGTTACCTGCTACAGTGCTGACTGGCTCTGTTGGCTTGATTCTGTGCAGATCTGTGTAGGTGATCACCAATGCAGTGAGCACGGGAGTGCAGTGGCCGCATCACGTCTGGAAGATGCATTTGAATGCATTTGAATTTAAAAGTATTTTAAATTGTTTTCTTGCTTTTTGTTAAAGCAGGTTGGGAGGCCGAGGAAGGGGGATCAGGAGTTCAAAGCTCCTTTGAGATTGTTTATATAGTGGATTACATTGATGGATTTCCTTATTTTGAACCATCCCTGCATCCCTGGATTGAAGCCTACTTGATCGTAGTGAATGATCGTTTTGATGTGTTCTTGGATTTGGTTGGCAAGAATTTTATTGAGTATTTTTGCATCGATATTCATAAGAGAGATTGGCCTGAGATTCTCTTTCTTTGTCAGATCTTTGTGTGCTTTTGGTATTAGTGTAATTGTGGCTTCATAGAACGAGTTGGGTACTGTTCCTTCTGTTTCTATTTTGTGGAACAGTTTGAAGAGTATTGGTGTTAGGTCTTCTTTGAAGGTCTGATAGAATTCTACACTAAAACCATCTGGACCTGTGCTTTTTTTGGTTGGAAGACTTCCAATGACAACTTCTATTTCTTCAGGGGTTATAGGACGGTTTAGATGGTCTATTTGATCCTGATTTAATTTTGGTATTTGGTATCTGTCAAGGAAATTGTCCATTTCCTCAAGATTTTCTAGTTGTGCTGAATACAGGTTTTTGTAGTAGGATCTGATGATTTTTTGAATTTCCTCAGTTTCTGTTGTTATCTCTCCCTTGGGCTACATAATGAGTCTGTGTCTCAAAAACTTTTCTAAGTTTTATTCATTTATTTATTGAAAAAGAGTTGGAGTTTATTTAGAAAAGAAGATTTAAAGCATGGCAGATAAGGGAAAGAGAGAGATCTCAGGAAAAGAACAAATCACTTTCAACTATGGACATGGGCTTCTCAAAAAGAGTCAACCGACTTTTATTTATTTTATTTAACTTTAAAAATCTTTTTTTTTAAATTTCTTCTTTGGTTTATTCATTGTTTAGCAATGTGTAGTTTAATTTCCACGAGATCCCGTAGCTACTAGAAACTCTTTTGCTGTTGACCTTAAATTGTGTGGTCAGATAGTATACATAGGCTTATTTCATTTTTCTGAATTTGTTAAGACTTGTTTTGTGTCTCAGAATGTGTTTTGTTTTAGAGGATGCACTGCTGGGTAGAATGCGTGTTGATGTCTGAGTGGACTACTTTGTGGATATGTTGGGTTCATTTGACCTGTGATGTCATTTGGTGTATGATGTCATTTGGTGTGTGTGATGTTATTTAATGCTGGTTTCTTTCTTTTTTTTTTCTTTCTTTTTTTTTTTTTTGGTTTTTCGAGACAGGGTTTTTCTGCATAGTCCTGGCTGTCCTAGAACCCGCTCTGTAGACCAGGCTGGCCTCGAACTCAGAAATCTGCCTGCCTCTGCCTCCCAAGTGCTAGGATTAAATGCGTCGCCACCACTGCCCGGCAAATGCTGGTTTCTCTATTTATTCAGTCGAATTCCTTTTCTCTGTAGTCTTCAGGACTGGGGTGGCAATCTTTTTTTTTTTTTAAGATTTATTTATTTATTTAATGTGTATAGTACACTGTAGCTGTCTTCAGACACACCAGAAGAGGGCATCAGAGCCCATTACAGATGGTTGTGAGCCACCATGTGGTTGCTGGGAATTGAACTCAGGACCTTCAGAAGAGCAGAACACAGGACCTTCGGAAGAGAAGTCAGTGCTCTTAACCACTGAGCCATTTCTCCAGCGCCCCCCCCCCCCGGGTGGCAATCTTACTATCACTATCTTCTTCCTGAGTGTGGAGAATTTTTATTTAGACAGGAAATAGGGGAAATCGTTGGTGTTGTGGTCTCAATGTGTCCCTTCAAAATTCATGCTGGGATCTAATTCCCATTTTAGTGGTGTTAAGAGAAACCTTATAGGAAGTGGTTAAGACATGACGGACTTGCCTTCCAAGTGGGATTAGTGCACACATGAAAGAACGTGGGGGAGCTCCTGCCCTCAGGAGTTATTAAGAGCAGACACCAAATCCGCAAGCACCTTGGTCTTGATTTCCCAGTCTACATGATTATGACCAATACATTCCTTTTGTTTATAAACTACACAGTCCAAAGTATTTTATTATAGCACTTCAAGTGGACTCTCAGGTTAGAGCCAGTTTGTGTAAACATGCTATAAATACACCCTTTAACATGAGATGTAAGAGAAAATATCCCACAGGTCACACAGCTTAAAAAAAGTCAACGATGAGCCAAAGAAAGTATCAAGTGTGTAATCTGGATATTTAAAAGAGAAAAAGATGGCTTGGTGCTTAAAGAAAGCATATCACTATTACAGAAGGCCCATGTTTCTATGGCTTCAGGGGACTTGACACCACCATTTTCCTGATCTCCAAGGGCACTGCATTCATTTGGCATAAATGCACACAGATCTATCTATCTATCTATCTATCTATCTATCTATCTATCTATCTATCTATCTATCTATCTATCTAATTTTAAGAATTTTTTTTAAAAAGGGAAAATAGCTGGGTGGTGGTGGTACATGCCTATAATCCCAGCATTTGGGAGGCAGGGGCAGGTGGATATCTGTGAATTCAAGTCCAGCCTGTTCTAAAGGAGGAGTTCCAGAACAACCAGGGCTATATAGAAAAACCCTGCCTTGAAAAACTAGACTAAACAAAACAAAACAGGAAAACAGCCTTAAAATAAAATTAATCTTTTTTTTTTTTTTGGTTTTTCGAGACAGGGTTTCTCTGTGTAGCCCTGGCTGTCCTGGAACTCACTCTGTAGACCAGGCTGGCCTCGAACTCAGAAATCCTCCTGCCTCTGCCTCCCAAGTGCTGGGATTAAAGGCATGCGCCACCACCGCCCGGCTAAAATTAATCTTTAAAAGAGAGGAAAAAACCCTTTAGGCTGATCTGTTTTAAAGAAAAGATGAATAAAAATAAATAATAAATATATGCCTTTATAGATAGAGTATGTTTAATTCTATTCCATGATCAATTGAGACAAAGATTGGTTCAATAGAGGAGCAAAAAAAGTATCATAGTACAACATGCAACAATATTTCCCTTATATTTAAAACCTATAAGCTTGACTGACTTTTGACTCCTGAAATGTTAAGAGTATTTTATTTTATTGACTGACGTTAAAAAGTATATTTCAAGACAGACTGGTTTTGAACAAAGTATGTATAAATGCATATAGAGGAAGCAAAACTCAAAACAAAAAGACATCAAGATAAATACATTAATAAATTTAAAAAAGATTTCAAGAATCTTGTAAAATAGGTTAAAATCTTAGTCAAATAGGTTAGAGAGATAAGCAAGTCAAAGCAAAAAAATAAAAAATAAAAAAGCAGAGATGGCCTTCATTTAGGATTCCCCCCAGGCATGGGAGTAGAGTCTGAAAGTCTAGTGAAGCAAGAGTTGGGGGCCAGACAGTGCACATAACAAGTTCTGGGCAGCTTGGGCTATGTACTGAGACTCTGTCGGAGAAAATCTAGGAATCCCAGACAACGTTAGCAAGACAAAGCTTTGAGCATACGGCATGCAGTCTTGAGATGCAGCTTTGTTCTTTACAATCTGTTGGAAAAGTCTGAAAATGGCTGTTTAGGTTGAGGACAGCTTTCTGAGAGCTACGTGGGGGCATGGTGGTGCACGCCTTTAATCCCAGCACTTGGGAGGCAGAGACAGGTGGATTTCTGAGTTCGAGGCCAGCCTGGTCTACAGAGTGAGTTCCAGGACAGCCAGGGCTACACAGAGAAACCCTGTCTCGAAAAACCAAAATAAATAAATAAATAAATAAATAAAATAAAATAAAAATAATAAAAAAAAATAAGTAAAATCTCATGTAGATTTCCTAGGTGAGCCTGTGCAGGGGTGGTGACAGCCCAGAGATCAATCGTCACCATAACAATCCTAGAATGCAGACTCCATGCCCAGGTGTCACACGGAAGAGGCAGATGCCTGGCCAGGACACTCCAAGAGGAACAAAGACCTGCAGTGTCTCCACAAATGTCCTTGTCTCCCAAAGCGCTAATTGGCTTTTCACAGCACAAGATGTCAGAAGCAGCTATCATTCCCATGCATTCCTTATGTTAAGAAATTGCTTTTCCAGGAACCTTCTGATTTTATCTCATTTTCTGTTACTCTGTGTGCATGGTGTGCATTTGTCGTGGGGAGTCCATAGCAGAGCTCACATGTGGAGGTCAGATGACAACCTCATGGAGTCAGTCCTTTCCTTACATGGGTACCCAGAATCAAACTCAGGTCACCAGGCTTGGGTGGCAAGCACTCTTGCTTGCTGAGCTGTCTCACCAGAGCGGCTAATCTATCTAATTAATCTAAGAGGGATAATTTATAAACATATTCATTTATTAGTCAAACATCTATTCTGACCCTGACTGAAGGTACCAGAAAGGGTGGGTTTGTGTGGTACAGCAGGGTGACCTTCAGCTAGAACTCAGGGTATCACAGGAACAGGAGTGTCTGAACAGGAAAGACTTTAAAAAAAAAAAAAAGAGGAAAAGCAGTCACCAACATGGTCAGAGACAAAGGCCACAGGCCGCAACTGGTCCCCATCCATCATGCTGATCAGTGCGGGGCAGGAATTGGTCCATTGAGACCCAAGTAAGACCAAGAAGGCAGTTCACAGATGCCCAGAGTCCTCTGTAAGTCTGGCTTCTGACAAAGAACAGATGATATATTTGCATTTGGATAATTGGAGGGGATTTAATAAAGGGACTATTCATCAAGAAGTGATCTCGCAGTGTAGTTCTGAGGCTCTGTGACTGGCCAGGCTGGAAGGTACAAAAGTAATGTAATAGGTCCTACGACAGTGTGAGCACCAGTGCCGGGCTGAACTGGGAGCCTCCTGGTCTCTCTGCTCTCCTCCACCTTCAGCTTCCAGTGGGTGCTGTGTATAAACCAAACCGAAGGACCGAGGGAGGGAGGGAGGGAGGGAGGGACGAAGGGAAGGAAGGAGGGAGGGGGGAGGGAGGGAGGGAGGCAGGCTTCTGGGGCTTTGCTTATGATTCATATTCTGGACTCAGAGTCAGACAGAGGAAGGGACAGAATGGATCTGAATGTTCCCGGTAAGCCAGTGAGCAAACTGGAGCAAATCCTTCCATTTCCTGCAGGCATGGGTTTCACTTGCAAATTTGTGTCAGAACTGAAGATGACATACCCTGCCTCGAGGAGAACAGTAAAGTCTCCATTGAAAACATTTTGTTCCAAACCACAAAACCATCTCCTTATTTGAGGTCCTCCTTGTCCTCAGGGATGTGGTGAAGTCTTGCTAAGCACAGAGAATTTCTGGCTGCTAGCTGGAGAAGGGAAGGGACTCTTGGTGGGATGTGATTGTGGCAGTGGCCCCTATTTTATTTCCCTAGTAGGAGGCTGGTAGAGGCCTCAGTTCCCCAGTTTTTACATCATGTATTAAAACCACAACTCCCACAATCATGGGAGGCCACATGTGCTCTAAATTATCCTCATCTTTTTTTTTTGACAGTTGTATAGTAAATAGCCCTTTATTCTTGGAACTTGCCAATGGGCTTCTTACGGGAAGTCCCTCATTCACAATGCCAGAGGCCTGCTGTTCTCGTGGGTAACCGTTTGCTTTCTGACTCCCTCAGTATGGTTCTAGGTCCACCACTATATCTTAGGATTCTCGGGAAAGGCAAAGGCAAGCAAACACAAGAACAAGTACCAAGCATGTGAAGGGAGCTTATTTGCAAGGAGCTCATGCCAGCAGAGTGCAAAGGCGTGCTCTAGGCATGCAGATACCGTGTCCATCCGTCCGTACACTGTCTCTGCAGTCCACGTCCACACGGCCACTGTTTAACAGCAGTTTCAGCAGGGCCAGGTTTCCCCTCTTTGCTGCCCAGAATGCAGCGTTGGCAAGCGGAGTTTCCTTCTGCAAGATCGGAAAGAAACGGGATCTTAAAATAGAAGTCAGAGATTACGGCTGCATCCATGGACACAGATAACAGCGTCCCACAGGAGGCATTCCAGATGAAGGATGGTCATCTGGAAGGCTGCCCTCCTCTCCATATATGAGACTGTAGAATTCCAGGCTGTGAGAGGTGTTTCATTTACTGTAGACCTCTGAGCCCAAAGTTGTCTTCTGAAAGCACAACCGACGCTTTCCTTCCCCCGAAAGCCTTGCCTTCCTGCCTCTGTTGGGTCTTTGTTCACAGTCTCATTTAAACTTGAAGTGAACTTTTCCCATCCTAGAAGGACAAGGTTCTGCCCTGATGCCATTTCCTTTCTGAAACATGCTGAATAACTCTTTCCTTGTACTTGAAGCAAAATCTCTTCCTGTCTTGACCCTCAGAAGGAGTTTGGTGGTACCTTCTCTGTGTCTGCAACATTTTCAAGCCAATTCCAGCTATTGGGATAGGCAATTTACTTTCATTGCACCTAATTTTCTTTTCCTGGAACTGGAACTTGCCAGACGTTCTGGGTGAAAACGAGGTTCTTTGGACAGAGAATGCTCTTTTGTGTCTGAGTTCAGGGTGCCATCCAAAGTATCTGGGCTCATGGAAGTCATTATCTCCTTTTCCTTTAGATAGAGATCAAAATACCTGTCTTCAAGTTTACACACACACACACACACACACACACAGAGAGAGAGAGAGAGAGAGAGAGAGAGAGAGAGAGAGAGAGAGAGAGAACTGAAGTAGACTAATTGCCTAATAAAGATAGTACTATTTTTTGTTTGTTTGTTTGTTCGCTTGTTTTATCTGAACTGAAACACTCTTGGAAGGATACTCAGAAGGTTCAAGAAGTAAACAAAACTTAAAGGGCTCAGGAAGTTCCTAAAGCCTACAAGATTGACATGACTTCTTCCTCAAGGTTTTAATGTAATTGCTGAGAGAGGAAGCTCTCTAGCCAGCTGAGCCCCTCCCTGCCAGTCCAGCTGTGGCAGGAACTCCAGGGAGGTAGCTTTCCAGGATTGTTGCCCATACTGGGGTGGGCTTTTCAAGGATGAAGCTGTTATTCAGTCACTCATGGTCTTGTAAGTAACCCCTGTAACTCACTGGTTCACTACGCTAGACCTGGTAGAACTGTTTCTTTGGCCTGTCCTCAGTATCTAGTGTGGGATGAACATATATGCAGAAAAGGCATGCAACACCAATGCACCATAAATGCTAATAGTGCTCGTTTTCTTTATGAAGTTAAAGTAACAGAACAAATTAAATTCTAACTATTAGAGCTATGACAGAATGCTGCTACGCTTGGGACATTTTATGATATTCACGTTATCTAATAAAATGATTTGGGGACTGTGTAAAGACATCTCTCTGACTGCAAAAGCCCATTTTAAAATGTCTTTTAAATACAGTCACGTGCCAAGTAACATTTAGGTCAATGACAAGCCGTATATACCATGACAGTCCCCTAGGACTATAGTGACTAATGGCTGTCACGTTCTATAGTGTTCATCTTAGAACCATCTAAGACCATTTCTCAAATCATCTATTACTAAGGGAAGGCTGACAACTATGTGGTAGACGCTCTTAGCTGTGGCTTGACCGTCTGAGGTTATAGTTATCCACAGTGAACTCTGGTATGAAAATATTCCATGGAAAGTTCCAGAAACAAGCAATTCATACGTGTTGAGTAAATACTGTTTTGAGTAGCGTGATGAAGCCCCGCACTCTCTTTCCTGCCCAGTGTATACATGCTGCACGTGCTAGCCTCTCCCCTCTCTGTCCACTTAGTCACCTCACTGATGGTTCTGACTGTACTTGTGTCTAGGTGACTCTTACTTTACTTGGCCACAGCCCCCAAAGAGCAAAGCGGTGACGTGGGAATTTTATTACAGTAGTCCATCATAATTGTTCTACCTTATTAATTTTTATCACTAATCTTTACTATGTCTACTTTAGAACTTATCATAAACATGTATAGAAAAACAGAATATAAAAGGTTTGTAACTTCCCGTGGTTATTTCTTGAGAGGGGTAGGTCTTAAATAAAGGCCTGAGCACCAAATTGTACTAAACACAGTAAAAGGACAGCGCCATTGCCCCCAACTCCTCAAGAGAGCCAGGTACAGTGAGCATGCTGTTCTGACAGATGATGACCACATCTGCTGGTGCAAGGATTTCATTTCAGGTCTTTCAGCGCAGACAAGCCAGTGCTGTGGTGCAAACCTGAATGGGAGAGGCAAGGTGGAGAGTGACAGACAGATCACAAGCATAATTTGTAGTTTCCTGGCTCGCTCGGGGGTGGGGAGCACTTCAGATCCCAGGCTAATCTTTTGCCTTCCCCAAAGGCATACTTTTGACTCTCCTGAGATTTCAAGCTAACCTGTGCCTTGGTGCTCACACCTGAGCCTCCTACATCCGCCTCATGTTGCGTCTAACTTGTTGTAGTTACTGGTACCCCAGGGAAGCCATAGCAAGGTGGGTTTGGTGTGAATAGCAGATCATGAGATAATACCCTTCTAATAAAGATTACACAAGGCCGAGGTGAAGCAGAGGCAGGTGAATTGAGTGGGTGCTTCAGTGCCATCATGGAATACCTCTCAGGCTTTTCCTAAAATGAGAACACACAGGCACACACAGACACACACACATGCACACACAGACACAGGCACACACACAGACACACATACAGACACACACATACACACAGACACACACATACACACACATACACACAAACACACACACAGACACACACAGACATACACAGAGACACAGACACATACACACACACACAGGCACACACACACACATACAGACACATACACAGACACACATACAGATACACACATACACACAGACACACACACACAGGCACACACAGACACACACACAGGCACACACACACAGACACACATACACAGACATACACACAAACACAAACAGACATACACAGAGACACAGACATATAGACACACACAGGCACACAGAGACACACACACACAGTCACACACAGTCACACACAGACACACATAGACACACACACAGGCACACACAGACACACATAGACACACATAGACACACACACAGGCACACACAGACAGGCACACAAAGACATACACATACACACACACAGACACACACAGGCACACAGAGACATACACAGAGACACAGACATATAGGCACACACACAGACACACACAGGCACACAGAGACATACACAGGCACACAGACACATACACACAGATACACACACATAGACACACACACACACATAGACACGCACACACAGGCACACACAGACACACATAGACACACACACACAGGCACACACAGACACACATAGACACACATAGACACACATAGACACACAGACACACATAGACACACACAGGCACACACAGACAGGCACACACAGACATACACATACACAGACACACACACACACAGAGGAATAACATTTTATCGAGTGACTTTGCTATTTCACTTGAACCTTGAATACCTAGAAAAACCGCCTGCAAACAGCAAATGTCTACTGTCGGAACAAGCTTTGGAGCCAGAGCCCCTTCTCTCTTTAGGATGGTTTAGGAAGTTCCTCTCTGGTTGGGTTTTTCAGACCAGTTTCCAAGATGCTAGACAATGAGTTTAGTAAAAAGCTATAAATATTTCATTCTCCCTCAGGGCTTGATTGTCTGAGAGGCAGAGGGCGGTTGGACAGAACAATTGATCTGGATAAGAAGGAGCTAGGTTCCAGTCGGAACCACTTTCCAGATCTCTATCTTAAGTAAGGTACGTAGATTCCCCTGATCCTAATAAAATGGGAGCAGAAACAATAATACGGTGCCTTTGTCCTGTGCTGGAGAACGAAACCAGACCACACAGAAAAATGTACTTTGTGTGTTCAAGAAGTCCTATCTACAAATGCACAGCTAGAGCTTGCTATGCTTGTCCAAGCAATTCACATACATTGTTACTAGCATGTGCCAGGTGCAGCGGGGCGGTTAGGACTAAAGATACAGTGTAACTTTGACCTCTGCTTACAAAGGCTTTATAGCCTCAGCTTCACAGGAAAATAAACCAGGTCAACAGGCTCGAGTTTAGGTGTCGAAGGAGGAATGCAGTTGTTTATGGTGAAAATTTGGACCAGATAGTGGTCACAGCTGCCCGATGCCTGCCCCAGCATCACTCCCAAAAGGGCAGGGTGGAGGATGTGAGGAGGAATAAAGGAATGGGCTTACGGGGGTCAGGGGACCAGAGACCTAGGGCAGAGCAGACGCACAAACTTGGGCTTTATCCTGGCAGTCAAGGGGCTGTTTGGAGGTAAGAAGTATCAGTTTTGCATTCAAGAAAAGTCCCAGTGACTCATCATGGGGACTAAGATGAGACGCTCAATGGCACTGGTGTGTGGAAAGCAAGAGATGGAAGCTCTGGAGCTACAGACCGCTGTGGGAAGGGGACGGGGACACTGAAGACGTCTCAGGAAGCAGAGTGGAGAGGAGGCTATCGAGAGGGTAGTGACTCCCAGGCTTCTGGCACTGTTGCGGTCACTTAGGAAACAGAGAAGTGATAGGCTTTAAGAACAAATAATGGGTTCAGCTTTGAACATGCTAAGTTCCAACTGCCTATGGTAGCATCCCAATAGAAATGCCTAGCAAAGAAATGGGTGTGTGCTCCCCCGGCACTGTGGCGGCACACTGAGTGGAGGCCGGGCATCTTGAGCTAACATTTATGAAGAACACATTCTGTACCATGTGGTATGCTGTCTGCAGAGATTCTGTTTAATCCTCAGCACAGCCCAGAGGGATGGGTACCGTTACGTGCCATTTCGGACAAAGCAAGAGAGAAATGGCAGGCCAGGCTCTAGTGCCAGGCAGGCTACTGCTCCAGGCTGCCCACTTTGTGAACCACCATGCTGTCCTGCTGCCCACAAACTCTTTGGTAGACAGAAAAGAATAAGGTTGCAGTGACCTCCTATGACCCTTCCACCCTCCCTTCCAGTCTCCTCTCTTGCCAAGACAGAAAGTTCCCCCAACTTTCCTTTCATTGGGGAGTCTACAGACATCACGAACCCTGGATAACTCTCAAATCTCCTCTGCATACATTTTGCACAGAACCATAAAAGGTATGAAGACGGCCAGGCAAGTCCTACAGCCTTTAACGGAGACATCGCCTTTCCCTTGTCTCCTTTCTGCTTTTCCTCCTGGACTTCTCAGCCATACAACTGTACATATATTATAAATCGCTATAAAATATAAAGGAAGTCAAAAAATATGAGACTTTAAATGGATGAATATATGACAGGTTAAAACATTTAATTTTGTTTTTTTATTTTCCTGTGGCTTACCCATGTAATTGAAGAGTAATGGTGAGCTGGAGTTCATCATGAGGTAATGTTTGGGGACTTGGATGAAGCATAGGAGTTCCTGTGCTTGTCTAGCGTGGGCACAGCTGGCTTCAGCTATGACCGTAAAACTCAGTACTGAGATACTTCATCTTCTTGGCTAAGACTTATTCAAGAAAATTCCAGAGACTTCTATTGAGCTGACAGTGATGTTTTCTCTAACCATAAACTTCCCCCATCCCTAACTGAGTAAGGCTCTTAGCAACCTCATCCCTGAAGACCAAACTTGAGTAGTTGCAATAGAAGTTATAAAGCCAAAAACCAATGTACTGAAATCAATGGACCTTATTACACACACACACACACACACACACACACACACACACGCACGCACGCACGCACGCACGCACGCACGCACACCTCACCACCACCAACAACAACCAAAAAAAATGAAAATCTTGAGTCTTACACTGTGTCTTAGTTATCTTTCTATGGCTGTAATAAAACATTACAACCAAAAGAAACTTGGGGCGGGGGACTGTATTTAATCTTATACTTCCAGTTAACAAGTCTATTGTTGAAAGGAGTCAGGGCAGGAACTGAAGCAGAGGTCATGGAGGACGACTGCTTACTGGCTTGCTCTGCCGGCTTTCTTATACCATCCAGGACTACTTGCCCAGGCATGCTACGCCCATAATGGAGTGGGTCCTCCTACATCAATCATCAATTAAGAAAATGCCCCACAGGCTTGATGACAGGCCAGACTGGGGGATGCATTTTCTGAGTTGAGGTTCCCTCATCTCAGATGACTCTAACCTGTGTATGGTTGACATAAAACTAGCCTGCACATACTGCATACATGTGTGTCTATTTCCTTGACCAGCACAAATTTCCAATTACCAATTAGGTTTCTGTAGGCAAGCTGGTACCTGAGGGGAGTGAACACAGGAAGGCTTGGGTAGCTCAGTGGTAGAGTCTGTCTACCCTATGCAAGGCCCTGGCTGTGACTGTGGACAGCAGAATGGCCTCATAGCGGAGAGCTTGGAAGTGCTCGAGAGGTTCAGATGCGCACAGCCACATGCAGTGATTCCAGCTCAAGATAAAAGTCACAGACTGTGATGTAATAATGCCTTGTACTCCCTCAGGATGCAGCCAACAATGCAGTGTGGGGCTTGAAGGCCCAGGGACGTGGTGTAGAGGGTGGGTCTGATACTTTGGTCGGGAATCTGTGTTTACTGACCCTGAAGGTCCTTGGCCCCAATTGGGTTTTGATGTATCAATAAAGATGCCAGTAGCTAATGGCTGAGCATGGGACAGGACATTGAGAGTTGCGTGGGTAGGACGCAGGGAGAATTGGGTGGACTAGAAAGAAGAAGGGGACACAGTAGTGGCAGGAGATGAAGCCAACTAGCCATGTGAGTTTTCTACTGGTCACTTTCTACTGGTCCAGGGGAAAGGTAGCAGGGGAAGGTTTAAGAATGCCCAGTCATTGAGTTAGCCAAGGCATTTTAAGAATAACTGGTGTGTGTGTGTGTGTGTGTGTGTGTGTGTGTGAGAGAGAGAGAGAGAGAGAGAGAGAGAGAGAGAGAGAGAGAGAGAGAGAGAGAGAGAGAGAGAGAGAGAGATTGAGCGCATGTGTATGCACTCGCATGCAAATGCATATGGAGGCCAGAGGACAATCCTGGCTGTCACTCCTTAGGTGCCATCCATCTTTTTCTTTGAGGCAGAGCCTTTCATTGGCCAGCAGCTATCTAAGTACACCTGGCTAGCTGGTCAGCGAGCCTCAGGGATCTGCCGGTCTCTGCCTCCTTAGTGCTAAGATTACAAGCATGTGCCACACTCCTAACCAGGGATAGAACTCTGATCCTCATGCTTGCACGACAAGCGCTTTACCAACTGACCCACTGCCGCAGACCAGACGCTTCCTTCTCATGGACCCCAAGTCTGGAACTTATTTTAGAAAACATCACGCAATGCTCAGCTTCCTTCCCACTGAGGTTCAATGTCCCCCTTTCCTCTAATCCCCATGCAAGGGGCCCCACTTTTCTAGGTCATCCCTCTGGAGCAGTGGTTCTCAACCTTCCTAATGCTGCGACCCTTTACCACAGCTCCTCATGCTGTGCTGACCCCCCAACCACAAAAATACTTTCATTGGTACTTTGCAACTGTAATTTTGCTACTCTTATGAATCACAGTGTAAATAGTTTTGGAGACAGAGGTTTGTCAAAGGGGTCTCGACCCACAGGTTGAGAATGGTGGAAAGATCCCTCAGGTTACTTCATCTCTGTCTCCTGCAGAGATCACCAGGTTGCAGTCGTCCCTTTTACTTCCATTCTGATCAGAACACAATTCATGTGCTATACACTCCTCTCAAAAATGCATTCTTTTTTTTGTTTTGTTTTGGTTATACACCCATCTGTGGGGAGCTTTGGGAGCCGCTTGGCAGGAATCTGATATTGGCCAAGAACAGGAAATGGGCTTCAGGCAGGAATCTGACATTAGGCCATGACAAGGAAGTAAGCTCAGGCAGGAATCTTAATTTTAGGGTGGAACGAAAGAAGTAGGCTTCAGGCAAGAATCTGATTTTGGACAAGGAAGTAGGTGCAGATATCTTGGTCATCCTGATAAGCCCTTAGAAACAGTGATCACTGGACTTTGCACATTGCCTTGTTGTTCCTTGACTATTTGTGTTTTATTGTACTGTTTGCCCTTACTGCTTGCATGTAATTAAAATGGTATAAAAGTGGATTGGAGGGTTGGGCAGTGGTGGCGCACTCCTTTAATACCAACACTTGAGAGGCAGAGGCAGGTGGATTTCTGAGTTCAAGGCCAGCCTGGTCTACAGAGTGAGTTCCAGGACAGCCAGGGCTACACAGAGAAACCCTGTCTCGAAAAACTAAAAAAAAAAAAAGTGTATTGGAAAAAAATTAAACCTGTGTTCAGTCTCAGAATCGACTGAGGTCATGCTGCAGCATTGTCTAATTGTCTTTCTTTTCAATCCTCGCTCCTTCGCTGGAGAACCTGTTGACTGACTGACTGGGCTTGGTTAACCATCACTACTATCCATTTCAGAACTTTTGATCACTTTCCACAAAGAAATGTCACACCCATTTACACATATTCCTCCCCGCTCCTAGCCCTTACAACCACTAATCTACTTTCTGTCTCTATGGGTTTACCTATTCTAGACATTTTATTGAGGTGCAAGCATACAGTATGTCAGGATTCTTTTGAAGAGGTCAGCTCAGGAACTTTAGAAAGGTCATGGAACACTTGCCCCTCCCAAAGGGAGAGGCTAATTAACATTCCTCAGAGCAGAGAGGGGGAACCAACCTGCAGGTGGGGGCACATTCCGCAGTACGGCCCGCTGGCCACCTATCTCATTCCCTAGAAACCAATCAGTTTAAAAATTCTACTGTTCTGCCAATCACATTGTACCTAATGGCGGCTGCCCTGAGGACTGTATGAAGACCCGCTGGACAGGCTACTGGTGGTCATTCTCTTCACATGTGCAGGGCGACCCCAGCATGCTGGATTAAAGAAAATTCCTCTTGCTTTTGCATTGATTCCCATTTCCACGTTGTTTACTCAGGGGTCTCCGGTAAGTTAAGGCTTGCAAAAGTCTTACACTTTTACTTACCCAGTGTCCAAATTTCCTATATTGCAGCATGTACTAACAGTTCACTTCTTTTGATTGAACATCTGTATGATGCAGTCACATTTAGTGTCACTGTAACAAAATACCTGATAGAAACAACTTAAGGGAGGATTTATACTGACCTTTTAAGACAAGGTAGAAGGCCAGCTAGATGACCAGCAGGTCTGGTGACCTGAGCCTGACCCCAGGACCTACAAGGTGGAAGGAGAGAACTCCAATTGAGCTGTCCTCTGGGCTCTATATGAACACCGTGAACATGCACGTACCCTACCCTGCACAGCACAAGAATCAGAGGAGAGACACCAGAGCGTTCTCTTTCTGTCCTTCAGGGCGTCAGACAGTGAGAGGCAAGCTGCAAGCAAGGATAAGAGACTCACTAAACACAACTCGGCCAGCACCCCAGCACTTAGATCTCAGACTTCCCTTCTCTGTCTCTAGAACTTAAGCAAAACAGCGTCTGTTGTTTAAGCCTCCCAGTCTGTCATTGACAACACAAACTGTACCAGCAGCTGACGGACATTCACAATGGTTCCGTTTTCTGGCTATAATAAGCATTATTGCTATGAATGGGTATACCTATTTTTGTGTGGACAGATGTTCACTCCCACCAGGTACGTATCTAGGAGTGAAATCACTGGATCATGTGGTGATGACTCCATGTTTTAAAGTTTTAGAAGACAGACCAGACTTTAAAGAAATCACATGCGGCCAGGGGCAGATGGCTCAGAGGTCAAAGTGCTTGCTCTACAAGTGTGAGGGATGACTGCCCATCCACAGTTATGGCCTCGGAAAGGGGTATCCCCAGAGCAAGCTGACTACTTAGACTAGCTATCTTCGAGAGCTCGGTGTTTGTCTGAGAGGCTTTGCCTTATTGAATAAGGTACAATGCCATCAAGTATGACTTTTGACATCGATCTTGGGCTTCCATGTACACCAGCACACATGTGCACTTACACCCAGACATAGACCCCACTACCCCTCCAGGACAAACAAGCACACATGGTATGGTCACACATACAAAAAAAATGGAAAAATGAAATAAACATGACACATCATATTCCATTCCTCCCAGTAATGTATGGGGGTTCCGATTTCTGCACATCTTCACCAACACATTTACCATCCTCTTGCTAATCAGTCATCCTAGTGGGGGTGGAGCAGTATTGCAATGTGGTTAACAATGTTGAACATCTCCTTAAACACTGCTGACATCTGTGCATCTCAGCGATTTGCCTGTTGCCATTTAAGTGAAAGGGTTAACTCAGGAACTTTGAAAAGGTCATAGAACACTGGCCCCTCCCAGAAGGGCAAGTGTTCCCACTCCCAGAAGAGAGAGGCTAAATTGCATTCCTCAGACCACAGGGTGGTCCCTGTGGCTAGGAAAGGCCCAGAGTCCGTTGGCCACCTACCTCATCTCCTATCAACCAATTAGTTTAAAGGTAACACTGTTCTGCCAATCACATTGTGCCTAATGGCGGCTGCCCTGAGAATTGTATAAAAGGCCCTGCGCAGCCCGGAGTCTGTGTCGTTCTGTCTCCATGTGCAGGGCGACCCCAGCATGCTGGATAATAATAAAATCCTCTTGCTTTTTGCATCGATTCCCATCTCCGCGTGGTCCACTCAAGGCGTTTCTCCAGTAAGTTAAGACTCCCTCGAGTCTTACATAAGGATTGCTCAAGTTTCTACCACCATAAGGAAGATAAAGAGTTCCCTATACGTGTGGGTTCCACCTATTATTCTCTTTGCATGCTGTTGTGAATTGGCTCCCTTGGCGAAACTGTCTTTGGCAAGTCACCAGCGGCTGTTTTGTTATGAAATCCTGTGGCCCTTTTCATTCTTAGTTCACATTCCCAGTGGTATATAACACCAAGGTCCTCTTAATTTTTACTGAAAGACTAGAGAGCCTTGGCACATGTTTCTGTTATTTCTCATTGTAGTGACTATTCCTGGTTGTCAACTTGACTATATCTGGACTGAACTACAATCACAGAATTGGAAGGCTCACCTATGATCCTAATCTGGAGGCTGAGATACAAGTTTCTGACCTGGATCTTGGCATGGAGATCTTGAAGCATAGTGACTATGAATTCCAGAAGATCAAGACAAGGAGATTTCCAAGTTCAAGGTCATCTGGGATTAAAGGCGTGGTGGCACATGCCTTTAATCTGTGCCGCACCCTCTGGAGACCTATATAAGGACATTGGAAGAAGGAACACTCTCTCACTCTTCCTTGCCTGCCTCGTGGGACTGAGCAACTGCTAGATCCTTGGACTTCCATCCTCAGCTGCTGCTGACCCTTGTTGGGGAGTTGGACTACAGACTGTAAGTCATCGACAAATTCCCTAACTATATAGAGACTACCCATACGTTCTGTGACTCTAGAGAACCCTGACTAATATACACATCCATCTCTGGTTGTTCATTCTCAGTTTTCTCATTAGGATTCTCTTATCCTGCTCATTCTAAATCATCATCATCATCATCATCATCACCATCTGAGCTTGTGTGTGTGTGTTAGTGCATGTAAGCTGACAAGCTAAGTTTGATTCCTAAGACACAAAATGTGTGCTCACACAGTGTTTGGTGTGTGCGTGTGTGTTTCAGAGGTCAAAGGTCAATACCACATGTCTTCTACTGCTCTCTCACTTTATTATAGACAGGGTCTCTCAAGGAGAGATGCTCTCCAGTGAGCTGCTGGACTCTGCCTGTCTTTGTACTCGTACCCTGAGCATTGAAGTCACAGCCTGAAGGAGCCATTGGAGGCAGTGCTTACCCGTTGAGCCGAATCCCTGGTCCCTCACTTTAAATCTTGATCTTCAGAGTAATGCCCCTGGGTTCAGCTAGTACACAATTCTGCTCACTGCAAAACTCTCATCTCCTTTGGCTAAATTCCCACTCCGGGTATCTGTCTCGTCAGCACCTTTGTGTGGATTCCCATTTGCGCTCAAGCTTTATTCCAAACCAAATATTTCACCCAACTCTCATCTTTGCTATGCACGAGTAACATCAGTTACTAAATTCTGCCACATGAAACAAATCTTAAGTCAGTTGTCTAATTCCTCCCATTCTCCTGGCCTACACTCTGGCCCAAATCCATTTCTTTTCATTTTTAAAACTTAAATTATATTCTTATTAGTTCTGTAAGAATTTCACACAATATATTGACCATCTGTCACTCAAGACCCACTAGCTAACCATAATGTCCTGCTGTTATGGTCCCCCTACCCTGCCTCTTCTCCAGCGGGAGCCAGTGTCTTTCTGACATCCACATCTCATCCAGTCATTCCTCTGCTCAAATGAGTTATCAGAAGAGACTGGACCTTAGGGGCTCTGGAGTTTGATGCACGGATTTCAGTCTTAACACCATTAGCTTTATAGCTGCAAATGATGAGAAGATTGTTTAACTTTTGTATGTCTTTATTGACTAAAAGAGAGAGAAATATAGAGAAGAAAGTAAAGAGGAGGAAGAGGAGGTGGAGGAGGAGGAGGAGGAGGAGGAGGAGGAGGAGGAGGAGGAGGAGGAGACCCTATAAGAGATTAGGGCATCATCCCAAAGGCCTCCCTGGTTCACCACTGCACATTTTAAATATTCAATCCACTTGACTATTGTTTTTATTACAAACCTTCCAGCCGGGGCAAATCAATGAATCCAACTTTCATCCTTGAGAGTGGGGATTAAATGGACCGACCTTAAAGAATGAACTCTTTAAAAAGACAAGAGTCCTTTGGCGGTAGAAGCCTGATGATCAAAAGCACTTCCGCCTTGCCGCTGAAGTGCTCTGAGGAGGCTGCGGGTGCGGGAGGACCCTGAGGGCCTGCCTGCCTGGGGATGCTTCAGGGAAGCCCTGACCTCCACCCGCTTCTCCCCAGCCGCGGCCCGTTACTATGGCGACCGTCCGGGGCTCTCCCCCGACCCCGGCGGAAAGTGAAGCCGCAGCCAAGCGCGCCGAGGAGCCGCCCGAGCCCGCCCTCCCGGCCCGCGCTGCGTCGCCGCTCACCTTGAAGGACATCCTGCTGCACGTGTCCCCGGGGCCACCGCCCGCCGGTCCCCCGCTCGCTCTCCGCGCCCGCCTGCCGCAGAGGGGCGGCCCCGCGCGCTCCCGCGGCCGCTGATAGACAGGGCGGCGCCCGGGCACGCGCAGGGGCGGCCAGGCTGGCGCGCGCACTGGCCCCCTGCCCGCCCGTGCTGACACGCCTCACCCCGCGGGCACTCCCCGAGCTTTCCACACTCAGGTCACGCTCCCCAGAGGGCTGGCTTCCACACACAGAGTTCTCCAGACTCCAGGTCCAGGACACACTCCACACCAATGCCATGCAACACAGACTGCTTCCACGCAGAGTTCTCCACACTCCATGCCTAGGACACCCTCCACACCAATGTCACGTTTCACACAGAATACTCCACACACTGCACCCAGCATGCACTCCACTCGGACATCCTACACCACACACACACACACACACACACACACACACACACACACACACACACACACCTTGTACACACCGTGTGCATAAACACCCAGAACACCCTCCTACGCTACACCCAGTGTTCATGCTCCCACGGAATGCCCTTCACACTAGCTTCATGTTTCACATATGTTCCAGAAAGTTCTCCACAGACACAGCTTCCACACACGAAGTTCTCCGCCTTGCACAAGGACATCCTTCACACTCGTGCCTCACACCGTTCACGAAGATTCTCCACGCAGAGTTCTCCAGTCTGCACTGAAGATGTCCTCCACGCAGATGTCCCACATACACCACACACATATCTACCATGCAGGAAGTTCTCCACACTCAAGACATACACCATCTCCCCACAGATATCCACATCCAAACACCCGCCCTACACACACACTTTCCAAATTCCATTCATGCCTTGCTAGCTCCTCACACACAAGCCTTCTCCTCAGTGGTAGCCACACATGTAAGTCCTCAGACACACCTAGGAGGAACCTTGTCTGTATCACTGATGCCTTCATTACAGAAGAGATTTCTTTGGTATTTTAAAATGAGGTTTTAGGAAGAATTGGCCCACCATTCCACCACTCTTCCAAATGGCTATTTTTATGTTCATATTTCTTGTTCTTTTTCTCGCCTCCCCCCCCCCTTAGTACTGTTGGTGGCAACGTTCTCTAAGGAAACCTTTTGATTCCATGAGTAGTGAGTGTCCTTCTGGAGTAGTAGAAGGGCCATCTTATTGTATTCTAGTTCAATAACATTCTTTTCCTGTCCATATGCCGCATACCTGAGCATTCTGTCACATAGATCATTGCCTCGGGATAATTGGGTCATTTTTTTAAATTAGAAAAAAATATTTTTAGTGTAGAAAAGTTAAAAAAAAAGATTCCAATGTAAAGGTAAAGGTGGCTGTCTTCCCCTGCAGCACTGTGGCCCACTCATTCACTCGTTCACTTGTTCACTCATTCATTCATTCACTCATTCACTCATCCATTCACTCATTCACTCATTCACTCATTCAGTCTCTCATTGACTTAGTCTTCCTCCCTCTTCTCAACGGCAGTTGTGATAACTATTTCATTTTAAAGTTGTTAAAAAAATGTAAGTACAAATAAAATTTTGAAAATTGAATTCTGAAAGTGGAGACGTTTATTTATTTATTTATTTATTGTAAACTTCTGTTTGTCAATTCTTGCTATTTGTTCTTACACTAATGGAGTCTTTTTTCAGAAAGTCCTACCTGGTTCTGGTATTTTTCTCCTAACAATTCAGTTTCAGTTTTTTGTTTTTTTTTTTTAACGATTTTGTATTGATGACATTTTATTCTTTTAAATCAATGACTCAGACCTTCCCTCCCCCAGCTCCCTGTCTTGGATATCTGTATAGACAAACACATTTTAAGTTGCTATGGTGCAGTATTGTAGTACTACTCGTACTTAAGCACCAGCTGGTTCCTTATGGAAATCCCGGGAAGTGAACGTCTTAGCCCATTCCCTAGAATAGCCCTGAAATGGACCAGTTTTGCTGATGATGGATTAATTAATCCTGTTTGGCTGTAAAGACCTTTCCCCCCCAACTGCCACAGGCCTCCTGTTGAAGTTCTTTCTGGCAGCCTCTGCCCAGGGTGCTGATGGGTTCCCCGTCAGTCCCTGGAAAGAATGTGACTCGCAGGCAACCCGCGCACCTGGAGGATGGGATTCTTCTGGGTCTCGGTGGGTGCTTAAAGTTCCGGCCCACACACCTGGCTAAGCCCCTCCTCATAAAAGCAGTCCCCAGAGAGAACAGGATATTCATTTGTTTGTGTGCAAGTGTTTGCTCAATCAGTGTCAGGAGGAACTCACTTGCTCTCCAGTTCACAACCTTAGTATTGTAGATAATACCTGACCAGCAGATGTCACCTGTTGTATGTCACCTGAGGGTCACTGAATAAGCCCTTCTGCTGAAGAGACAGGAGAAGCCTGCACATCACATCTGACCCTGCAAGGAGCCAGAGCAGTTAGCACTCCCCCCACCCAATGATTCCCCCCCCCCCGGGGGAGCAGGGAGCAAACGCCAGCCTTGGGAACAGACAAAGCAGCATACCCTAGCCTCCACCTCACTGAACAACCAACATTCTTCCGTGCAGATGACTCCTGCCCTTGAAAGAAACAGAAGTCAATACCCTTGAAACGATAATAGCACACTCTTAGACTATGAAAAAGAGATAATTAAGTGTTCTCAGACAACCCGGGCAGTGGTGGCACACACCTGTAATCCCAGCACTTGGGAGGCAGAGGCAGGCAGATTTCTGAGTTCGAGGCCAGCCTGGTCTACAGAGTGAGTTCCAGGACAGCCAGGGCTACCCAGAGAAACCCTGTCTCGAAAAACCGAAAACAACAAAAACAGAAACAAAAGCAAAAAGGTGTTCTCAGACAGTTGTGGCCAGTTGTAAAACTGCACCAGCTTCTGATAGCACAAGTTACTTTTCCCTGGTCAGAGAGGTCTCTTTCCAGCTGCATGGTTCCGCCCCGCTGTCTGAACAAATGTTATCAGGCTTGAAGGACAGCATTCCTTTACCCTCTCATGTAATGCCAAGGCTTGAAAAGCCTGCTTGAGGATTTTTCCTTTATAAGCCCCCTTCACTTAGACCTGGGGGTTCACTCTCCTTATTCCATCAGGAAGGTTGGTCACCCAAGCTCGAGCTTGAATAAAGACCCTCATGTGATTACAGCAGGTTGTGATTCCTGGTGGTCTCTTTGGGTTCTTTACAATCTGGGCACAACACTGCTATGTCATTTTAGAAAAGCCATGTCATCAGTCTCTGTGTGGAACATTATGTTACAGAAAAGAGAAGGAGCAGCCTCACAGGCGGACTTGACTCTCCGTGGCCAGGGCACTACCCCTGGCCGTCGGTGCAGGCTAATTGGTTTGCTGGAGCATCAGGACTCTGTCCCCTCTGCTCAGGGGACAGATACAGTACTGGGGTCTGGACAGCTGCCATATAGTGTACAAACGTAAGCATAGCAGAGGGTACACACTGAGACTGAAAGAGACAGCTGTTCCCACGAGAGGTGACAGGCAGACACAGCCTGTTCTCTGTGGGACAACCTTCCAGGCCCCACACTCCTTCCCCTTTTCTATCAGTACCAAATCTGTCTATTTGAAGGTATGGCACAAATACAGAATTTAAGTGGATGTTTTTTAGTGGCACTTACAGAAAACCAGTGAAGAAACTCCACGGCTCTGGGGAATGTCAGCATTGCTCTCATCATCACTGAGTCTCAGGTGTGCTTGACAAAGGGACAGTCCACCATGGCAGATTTGGGGGTGCCCATCTTCCGCAAGTTGGTTACGTGACCTCTGCGTTCTTAGATGGATTTCACTTACTTATTTGGATAAGGAGTCTCAATAAAGCCCTGTAAGTGGGGGTTTGTCAGTTGCCCTGTGTGCAGTTCCACCTGACTAATTCTCATATTTTCCCAAGTATGTGCTCCTCCGGTCATCATAGTGTGGATTCTTGATCTCCTGGAGGGAGATTTGGAGACCTAGTTGGTGATGAAGCCTGGCCAGTTCCCCAGTGTGTGTTCGTTCCCTCTCCTCATGGAGAAAGTACTTAGCAAAGTTCTTCAGAGTCACATCAAAGTAACAAAACTTGAATGGCTAAAAAAAGGAGATGTCCCAAGTTGTCTAGCAGTTGCTGGAAGCCTCCAGGTCCTGGCAGTAGTTTTGGAACACCTTTGAGGGGGACACAATTGTCACATGGTGGCGTCCACACACACATTCTTAAGTGGCTGCATCATGGGTTGAAAATCTGAGCCTGCTTTTCCAACAGTGTCTTCAAGGAGCAAAGAATTGGTATCAGGGTGCTGATCATTAAAACTAGAAGGCCACACAGGGATTTCTGCCATTGTTTTTGATAATCTCTTCAATGAAGATTCTCAAGGTTGATTATATATGACATATAAACCCAGAATCAAACTGAAACGTTGCAGAGGATAGCAATGACTTGTAATGACCTGAGCTGCCATTTGAAAAATAGACTCCAAGTCTTTTCTAGCAGTGTAGCAACATAAGAGATCCCACTATTTATTAAGCATACTAATGGGTATGTTTTCCTCTGGCATTATATACTCTTCCAAAGTTTTCCTTTAAAGGGCTGTGTTTAAAATAGGATATATTGAATCCAGAGCTCTGCCTGCCTCTCACAAGTCCTGCTGCCACCCCAGACAACCAGGTGAAACACTCACACCCAATCTCTCACCTGCTGCCCCCCACCCACCCAATTCAGCAGCCATTAGTCCTGCGCTGGTCCATTCTGAGCTCCATCTTCCAGTCTACACCTTTACCTACAATACTGGGTCTGCACTCTACTCCTCAGCCCCGTCTTCCTCCCACAAGGCCTGCTGCCACCTGGAACAACCAATCCCAAAGGCTTGCAACTCCCAGGAACTACCAAGCCATTCGAGACCACAGACAATCAGACGGCTAAAGGCAAGTGCAAAAACACAATCAAACACACCTGAAGAGCAAGACTATGACCTTAAATCTCATCTTATGAAGATGAGAGAATCTTAAAGAGGAAATAAATAAATCTTTTAAAGAAATACAGGAAAATACAATCAAACAGGTGAATGAAATTAATAAAACTGTTCAAGACCTGAAAATGGAGATAGAAGCGATAAAGAAAACACAAATGGAGGCAACCCTGGAGATAGAAAACCTAGGAAAGAGAACAGGAACTACAGATGTAAGCATCACCAGCAGAAGACATGAGATGAAAGAGAGAATCTCACGCATAGAAGATACCATAGAAGAAATTGGTGCATTGGTCAAAGAAAATGCAAAATCTAAAATGTTTCTAACATAAAACATTCAGGAAATTTGGGACTCTATGAAAAGACCAAACCCAAGAATAATAGAAATAGAAGAGGGAGGAGATTCCCAGTTCTAAGAACCTGAAATGTCTTCAACAGAATCACGAAAGAAAACTTCCTTAGCCTAAAGAGAGAGATGGCTATAAATGTACAAGAAGCTTACAGAACCTCAAATAGATTAGGACCAGGAAAGAAAATCCTCCTACTACATAATAATAACAACAACACTAAATGTACAGAACAAAGAAAGAATATTAAAAACTGCAAGGGAAAAAGGCCAAGTAACATAAAAAGGCAGACCTATCAGAATTACACCTGACCTCTGGTCTTGCAGATCCTAAGAGAGTGCAAATGCAAGCCCTAGCTACTATACCCAGCAAAACTTTTAATCACCATCATTCTGCTGCATACAAGAAACACACCTCAGCAACAAAGATAAATACCACTTCAGAGTAAAGAACTAGAAAAAGATTTTCCAAGCAAATAGACCCAAGAAACAAGCCAGAGTAGCCATTCTAATATCCAATAAAATAGACTTCCAACCAAAAGTAATCAAAGAGATGGGAAAGGACATTTCATACTCATCAAAGAAAAAAAAATCCACCAAGATAACATCTCAATTCTAAACATCTACGCCCCAAATGCAAGGACAACCATATTCATAAAAGAAACATGACTAAAGCTTAAATCACAAATTGAACCCCATACAATAATTGTAGGGAACTTCAATACCCAATTCTCACCAATGGATATGTTATCAAAACTGAAGCTAAATGGAGAATTAATGAAACTAGCAGATGAACCAAATGAACCTAACAGACA